>VXAC01003689.1:61174-89799 GCA_013399225.1 Rhipidura dahli
GGCGAGGGCCGGGCGCCGCCGGCCGCCCGCCGCTCGCCCGAGTTTAAATTCCGCCGCCCGCCCCGCCCCGCACGGCGGCCGCGCAGGGACGCGCCGCTCCCCTCGAAGCTGCTCTCCGGAGGAAGTAGAAGCTGTGCCCGGGGCGCAGGGGGCACACGGGGCACACCGAGCACACCGGGACGCCCGGTCCGGCCCCGTCGCTCCCGTCCGGGCGCAGCCGCACTGACCCCGACCCCGCTCCCGCCGGCGCCACAGTTTTGTCCCGCCGCGGCCGCCGTCCCCCCTCCTCTGCAGGCCCAAGATGGCGGCGCCCGGCGGGGCGGGCGCGGCCCCGATCCCGATCCCGGCCCCGATCCTGGTCCCGGTCCCGGACCCGCCGCCGTTCCCGGCCTGGCTCGCAGCGCGGCTGGACGCGCTGGGGCTGGATCGCGCCGTGTACGGCGCCTACATCGAGGGGCTGCTGCGGGAGGAGGAGAGCGATGAGGAGCGGCTGGAGGCGCTGCAGGCCGTCCTGGCCGCCTGCCTGGTGAGGGGCGGGGGTCCCACCGCGGCCCCGGGTGAAGGGGTCTCGCCGCCCGCTCCGCGCCCATGAGAGCGCCGTGCTCCCGCCGGGGCGCCCCCGAGGTGCTGCGGCCTCGAGGGGCCGGGGGCTCCGTGGGTCCGGCGGGGGGGACAGGCGGGGCGGCTCCCCCGGAACGCTGGGGTGCATCGCCCCCTTGCCGGGGTGGGTCACCCCCGTGCTGGGAGGACACACACCTCCAGGGGCTTTGCTTGCCCTCACCCGGGACCCTGCAGGGGCTTTCGGTGCGTTGTTTGCGGTGCTGTGGGCTGGGGAGGGGGTTTGTGCCAGGCTTGGCGCTGATGGAACGCAGGGATCCCCTCGGTTTGTGTGCAGGGCTCCGGGTTCACCGGCGAGCTGGGGGCCTGGCAGCGCCAGGTGGGCTTCGAGGGGTGATTTTAATGATAAATCCTCTGGCAGGAACGTATTGGGCGGTGCTCTCGTGCCTCACACACGCCTTGGCTGCCAGGAATCGGATCCGGCTGGAGCTGGGACGGACAGGAACAGCCGTGGGTGAACCTGGGGGGAGGGCAGCGCTTGTCTCTGCCCCTGCCGGGTTCCTGGGAGGCAGCAGAGCCAGGGAGGGAGTTCTCTTCGGTCACCCTCCTTATATGATTTTTACAGTGTCTGTGTCTCGGGATTTTTCATCAGTGGATGTTTCATAGTGTGAAATGTTAAATCACGAGTGGTGCTGGTGTTCGTAACTGTCTGCTCGGTGGCTGTGGCTAATTTCCTCCCAAAATGCCAGTGTGGGAGCACAAACCCCAGAGGGACTGGGTGGGTACAAGCAGCTTTTTGTTACCATAGGTCACTCACTGTGTGACGCCGTTCCTTCTGAGCACTGACTGTGCCATTCCAGATGGGTTTCCTAAAAGTCAGAGCCCCCTCGGCGCCGTCCCCGTCCCCTCCCCACGCTGCGGCACCAGCAGGGAGCTCGTTCGGCTGGGGCCGTGCGGCTTGGAGCCTGAACGAGCCGGAGAAGCAAAGGGTGCGTCCCGCCGGTGTGAGGGATGGAGCCAGACCTCTTTGCAAAGTGCTGCTCTGCAGAGGCCGAGGTTAATTAACCTCCCTGTAATTACCAGAGTTCATTCCATCACCGTCACCGTGCCTGGCCCTCTCCAGGCCTGGGAAGCGTGTCCTGTCTGAGCAGTGCTGGCTGGCCCTGCCGCTGATATTCCCCTTTCCTGATATTCAGGTTTTCTGCTGTTTCCCCTTTTCTCCTCAGTGCTGAGGTCCCTTCTGTGGTGCTGCTGCCAGGACCGAGCACCTGTGAGGTTCCCATGTCCCTCGAGTCCAGGGCTGTCCCTGTCACACCACGAGTTGAGTCTCATTTGCAGTTTCTAGCTCAGTTTGATTTTTCTGCCATTCCTGTAAAACATTTTTGTCTCTCAAACCCTCAGACTTTGTAATTACTCTTTGTAGTCTGTTCTTTTTAAATTTTTTTCTTTATTTTTACACTCTGTGCTTATTTCTGTATTGACTTTTGAAACAGTCTTTTATTTGGTGAATTTGGGGATTTTCTTGCCAAGTCTCTTCTCCTGGTTCCATACACGAATTACAGGGGATTTTTTTTTCAACTTGTTTGTATTTCACAAACCTTATTAAAATAAGGTGCCATCTCAGGTGACATCTGCTCTCATGTCCGTGGTTCCTCAGTGCTGATCATATCTTGCACTGCTGAGTTTATTCAGATGTCACCATTTCTAGTCACAAAACTTAAAACTGAGTTCTGTTTTTGTCCAGTTCTTCTCTTTAAACCACACAGAATCTGCCTCGCTTGTATTTTCCATGGTTAATTCTCCCTGTATTTACTGAACTCCAAACCAACATCATTTTTTGTTTGTTGGAAATATTTGTTTGTGGCCCCTGAGCTCTGTGACCCCTCATCAGTGGTGTTTGGCTCTCCCATGTTCCATGGAGCAAATGCCAGTCGGCTCCAACACACTGAGCATCTTGAAGTGACAAATTTAAGCAGGGAAAAAACCACCTGCAGGAGCACAGCTGGAGAGAGGAGTGAGAAACTGGGAGAGGAACAGCTCTGCTGGGTCTGTGGAGAGGGAGAGGCAGGAGCTGCTTCAGCCACCAGGGCTGAGGTTCCCCTGAGGTTCTGTGGTGAGGCCGTGGGGAGGCAGCTGTGCCCCTGCAGCCCCTGGAGATCCATGCTGGAGCAGAGATTCACCTGCAGCCCTGGAGGAGCCCCTGCTGGAGCAGGGGGATGTGTCCCACTGCCACTTCTAAGTCGTGTTTAATGTTCCTGGCAGGTCAGGGGGGCCGGAATGGCCCTGCTGGTGGGAGGTGATGGTCTGGCAGTACCACCCAGTGTTTTCAGCTCTGCACTGGCCCTGCCCTACGATTTATCCCAAGGATTTTATTTCCTTTAGTGAGCTTGGTGTACAGGTGGCAGTGAGTCACTTCCCTGTGGCCTCGCTCGGGAAGAGAGAGGATGCTGGGCAGGAGATTCAGGAGCAAAGATCCCCGATAGCCTCCTTGGTGTGGGCAGGGCTGTAGCACCTGCACAGCCACGTGTCTCAGAGCTGTTCATGTGCAGAGTGACCAGGCACGGTGTGACTGTGTCACCCAAGGAAATCAGAGTCCTTTGTGTGTGTTTGACAAGCAGATTTGGGGTGAAAAGCTGTATTCCTGACTGCTGGGTGTGCAGATCCTTTGTAGCTGGTGCTTTTCCTGCGTGACTGGTTTGAAGCAGCCAACTCTGTTCCAAGTCTGAGGAATCTCTTTTCCCTTACTAGGAAGAAGATCTCTTGACTGATGTGTGCAGGGAGGTCGTGGAGAGGTGGTCTGACTCTCAGGTTGTTGATGCCAAAGAGGAGAAAGAAGGTAGAGTGCTGTGCTTTGGGGTGCTGTGCTTTGGGGTGCTGTGCCTTGGGGTGCTGTGCTTTGGGGTGCTGTGCCTTGGGGTGCTGTGCTTTGGGGTGCTGTGCCTTGGGGCGCTATGCCTTGGGGTGCTGTGCCCTGGTCTTCACCATGGGTGGCCTGCAGGGCCTCACCACAACGGGAATTTCGTGTTTGTCCTGGGAGGAGTTAAACCAACGCTGCCCACGTGGCTGCAGGTCTGAGCTGCCTCTGATTTCCATTACTGCTCAGTCCTATTTCACCTGGAATGGGGAGGAGCCGTTTCATTTTAGGCTGCTCCTGCATTTGCTGCTCTTTGGGTTCATCATCCTGCGAGGGGAAAGTGGTTTTTGTTTGTTTTCTTGTTTGTGGGGGGTTTGTTTGTTTGGGTTTTGGTCTTCTGCTGTTTGGTTTGGCATTGGAGTTTTTTGTGGTGTGTGGTTTTGTTTGTTTGTGTTTGTTTGTTTGTTTGGGGGGGGGTTGGGGTGTTTTTTGTGGTTTTTTTCTATAGGATTTTTTTTTCTGATGAGATGGTCATTAAGGTCCAACCCAAACCGTTCTGTGGTTTTTTCAGAAACCTCCTTTCCCAGCACGTCCAGGGCTGTCTCTGTTTAGTGCTGGCACTGCAGCTGTTCTGCTTCTGTTTATGCCAGTCTGGAAAGCAGCTGGTTTGTACAACTGCAGCTGCCCCTGTGGAGAGCAGAGCTGTCCCTGCTGAGCTCTGGGCTGTCCCTGCTGCTGCTGCTCACCCCACTCACACATCCCTATATCCTCTTCCAACTTTTCCCCTTCCAACTCTCCTTTTTTTCCATAAATGCTTGTTGGAGGAAGCTCTGTGAGGCTGGTGATCAACTGTCACTGCTCCCTCCCCAGCCACAGTGGATACAGTCCCACTGTTCCTGTGCCCCCTCCCTGAATCCATCCCTTGTCCTCAGCTGGGAGCCAAGACCTTGCCTTGTCCTTGTTCACTGGGGAGGTTTGTCCTGCTCCCTGTGCAGGGCTTTGGCTGCAGTGGAGCCGTGTGCTGGGAGGATCAGTGACATTGCAGTGGCACCAGAGACCGTGACAATGGAACATCCCTTTGGGCTAAATCCTGCTTTTTGTTTGCTTTGCATTTTCTTGTTGCCTCTGGTTGCAAACAGCACTTTGTCAGTGCCCAGAGTCACCCAGGAATGGCTCTGGCAGCAAGTCCCTCATCACTGGATCAGCCCCAGCATCCCCCTCTCCTCACTCCCGGCATGGACGCAGCAGCCCCACCACGCAGCAGCTCAGTGGCTTTCCCCAAAAATCCTGGAAATCTTTTCTTGGCCTGACCTTGCCTTTGGCTGGGGACAGGGAGAAGTTAATGCTGTTCCATGCATTAAATAAAATAAATTCCTCTTGGGGACAAGTGACTGGGATTGCTGGAGCTGCTGCTGGGCTCCTCCTGCTGCTGCCAGTGCTCACCCGCAGGGATTTTTCTTGTCATAAAAAGGCAGCACAGTGTGTCTGGGTTCATGGAATTCCAGGGTGTAATTATTTCACTGGGGTTCCATAAAAGGATAAATCCCCACTGAAGTGTGTATCCACTCAGAATAACAAGAGTCCTGAGAATAAGTGATTAACGGACTAAAAAAAAAATTGGTGTCAAAACCCAGATGTCATTTTAGGAAGTGGGCAGCAGAATTTCAGTGTTAAAAGGTAACTCAGCTGTTGGTTTCTCTTGCTTGGAAAGGGAGGGAGACCATGGAACTGATCCCTCACTTCAGGTTTCCAGAATTTCTCTTTGATGGGGGTTAAGTAATACTAAAATAAACTTACTAAGCTGCTTTGAAGCAGAAGAGAATGTGATTTGGAGTCAAATGGATATTCATCAGCCAGAGCCTGAGTGATTCCAGTTTCACTGTGAAAATTCCCTTACTCCAGGAATAACAGTGTCTGCACCAGGAATATCTGTCTGGTGGTGGCTGGGTGCAGAACAGGAATTCCCCCTCGAAGGGAGAAGCCAGTGTCACGTCAGGGTGTCAGCCTCAGCAGCTCCATCTCTCCCAGATCCCAGCTGGAATTCCCCAAAGCAGCTGGCTTTTGACAGCAGCACTTGGGGAGAGCTATGGGGAGGTTTTTGGGTGAGACCTCTCCCTTTGAGTGGGTGCATTTCCCCCAGGCCAATGTCCCTACAGGGCAGGGCAGTGGCTGTGGGTGGAGCTGCAGAAGGAGGCAGAGAGTGGCTCTGGGGGGTCGGTGGCTGTGGCCGTGGCCTGGGCTGACACTGTCACTCCTCTCCTGCCAGATGAGGTCCAGGCCATCGCCAGCATGATGGAGAAGCAGGCCAGGATCGTGGTGAAGCCCAAGGAGGTGTCCCAGGAGGAGAAGCAGAGGAAGGCTGCGCTCCTGGCCCAGTATGCCAACGTGACTGACGAGGAGGAATATCCTTTTCCTGCACTGCTTGAGGCTCGGGCTGGGAAGGGGCCCTGTTCTAAACTTCCCAAAACAACAACGCCCTCCCAGCTCTGCAGAGTCTGGTGAGGAGAGCTGGGGAAGCTTTGCAATCTTCCTTCACAGTAAAATAACTTCCATGGACAAAGCGTGGAAGCTCCTCGTTTGTGGAGTGCTGTGAGCAGATGCTCCTGGGAGGGTGTTTGTCCCACCAACACGTGGCTGGGATGCTTTGCCCAGCTCAGGTATGTGGCAGGAGAGCAGTGAATGTCCCCATCCCTCAGCAGATGGTGCTGAGTTCCTCTCCTGCTTTCCCAGGAGAAATCTGCTGAAATAATCCTTTACAGAGAGATTGTATGGAGTGGGAGGGTTAGCAGTGAACTCTTTGTGGTGCTGAAGAACAAGCTCTTCCCTGCCCAGCAGAATGAATCGAAGGGAACCACATCTGGCCCTGGAGCAGCAGGAGCTGAGGGTGGGAGTTGTGCCTACCTGGTCTGTGAGAGTCCAGCTGCTTCTTCCGGGCTCTAAAAGGTTGTTATTTGAGTTGTTTTGACTGAAGTGTGGTTGTAGAGAGGCACAAGTTCATTACTGATGTCTTAGTTTCCTTAATTCTCTCACTGGTGGGGATGAACAGGATGGATCAACGACAGCAGTAAATATTGGATCAGAAAAATGTATCCTTTGAATTCCTGGTGACTGAGGCTGTTTGTCAGGCAGGCAGCCTCCACAGTGAGTTTCCCATCCTTCTCTCCCTGTCCTGGTCTCCCTGTTTCTTTAGGGCCTTTCTGGGGATTGGTTTTTCTCTCTGTGCACCCTGACCTTGCTCACAGTGACAGTGACAGGTCCCTGTGCTCTGTGTGCAGTGCTCACACCAACCTTGCCATTCATTTTCCTCCTCCCCTCTTTCCCCTCCTGCACATTCTTGCAGCTTCACAGAACATGCTTATTGATAAGGCCAATGCTCCCAGGACATCAGGGTAATGTTAACTGGTGTCCAGAGAAGGAAATCGTGTCAAGAATGAAGCTTGACAGGCCTTGGCGCAGCTGAACGCTCCGGGTGGGCAGGACCAAGGGGTCCATGTCTGTCTCAGAACTGGGACTGTCCTTGAGCTCCCAGCTGGCAAATTTAAGATGGAAGCAGGTTGTTTCACATAATTAAATATGAAAGATAAATTATTCTTGTCTCTGCATTAGGGACATGCATGTACCTGTCTGCACACACACACACACATGTATGTACATGTATGGATGTGTTCAGATGTGTCACAGCTGCAGTGAATCCACTCGAGGCTGTACCCTGTGTGTTTTTTTCCTTTCAGGTTTGTAGAGGTTTGACATGTATTTTACACGTCAGTCTTAAGAACCAGTAGGCAACCTCATTTTTCTGGGAACAATCCAGTCATTAAGGTTGGAAAAGCCCTCTTGAGATCAAGTCCAACCATTCCTCCAGCAGTGCTAAGGCCACCACTGACCCCTGTCCCCAAGTGCCACATCTGCACAGCTTTTAAATCCCTCCAATGATGGGGACTCCACCACTGACTGACCCTTTCCATGAAGTAGTTTTCCCAATATCCAACCTAAACCTTCCCTGGCATAGCTCGAGGCTGTTTGCTCTTGTCCTGTCCCTTGTGCTCTGGGAGCAGAGCATGACCCTCACCCGGCTGCCCTCTCCTGTCAGGGAGTTGTGCAGAGCCAGAGGATGCCCCCCAGATCCTGCTTTTCTCCAGGCTGAGCCACTTTCCCAGCTCTCTCAGCCTTTCCTCATCAGTCTTGTGCTCCAGACCCTTCCTTCTCTAGGAGTGGGTGTTTTTTCAACCTGACTTTTCTAGCTGGAAAAATAATCAGATTCCTTCTTTCTGCATTCCTCATTCCCCAGTTCCTTACCTGTCTGGTGAGGAAGTAGGGAGTCTGAAGGTGAGGGGAGAGGTAGAACAAACTTCCAGTGTGCCACAGACACTGTCTCACATGGCCTCAGGCAGAGCGTTGTCAGCCCTTATCCCACCCCAGCGCTGTTCCGAAACACCAACGTGGAGGATGTCCTGAACGCCAGGAAGCTGGAGCGGGAGCTGCTGCGGGATGAGTTCCAGAAGAAGAAAGAGCAGGATAAACTGCAGCGGGAGAAGGACAAGCTGGCCAAGCAGGAGCGGAAGGAGAAGGAGAAGAAACGAACACAGAAGGGCGAGCGGAAGCGGTAGCTGGTGATTTCCAGTTGGACTCTGCAAGGATAAAAATTAGTTCTGAATACGGTGTGTGTTTAAAAAGCAGCAAGAATTCTGGGCACGTGGCTGGGACTGCTTCTTGGGAAGTGTTGCCTTTCTTTCTCTGTTTTGTTACATAGCAGAAGAGAATCTCTGAGCAGCTCCTGGACTCAGTGTGCCCTGTGCTTGTGGTGTCAGTGTCCCAGTCGGTGCTCGTGGCCAGTGTCTGTACCAAAGAAGGGTGAAGTGATTATGTCCATGTTGTTAAATTGATCCATTTTTACTTCTGACCACCTGGGAGCAGAGCATGGTGTAGGAGCAGCCCCTGCACTGTCCATGGTTTGAGCTGAGCCCATCCTGCCACGAGCCAGGACACACTGCCCCAGGGCTCACGTGGATTCATTTACACAAGCCTTGAGAACGACTTTGCAAATCCCTGTGTTTGCACTGCCAGGAACAATGCTCCGGCCCTACTTGGGCTGGGCTGGGGGAGCAGGAGTGGAGCTGAGCTTAGCACAGGGCACTGCTGGGCTGCAGCAGAGGAATGAGATGTGTGAAACAGAGATGAGCTGCAGTGGTGTGACCGCATCACCCGTGGGCTGTGGGTGAGGGAAGCACCACCCGGGCTGGAGCATTGGCCTCAGCAGTAGCAAACCACACTCCCAATGCAGTGTTAAGACTCCAGATAGCTGGAAAATGGTGCTCTGTGGGGTGAAATGTTCTGTGGGGTGAACATGGACTCTTATTTACACGGCTGTTGCCAGGGTGAAGCTCTGAAGCTCATTTGGCACAAGCAGGGTGAGTCAGAGATGTGCTGGGGTCACTGCCTGTTGCTCTCCTTGGGCACAGCTGCCATCAGGAGCTGCAGTGCTCCTCCTGCCCCAAAGGGCTCGTCCTGCTGCTCCAGCTTCTTTTGTGATGGTGTTGCCCATGTGGGGAAGGAGAACACTAATCCTGCAAACTGAGGGGAAAGGAGGGGCTGAGAAGAACGGGTGTGTGGGCTCTGCGCTGCGTCTGCTCCGGGTGCCCGTTTCCTTTGAGGTGACCTGTGTTGAGCTCCTGTGCTCCTGCACGCCCAGGGTGCCCAACCCAGCACCTGCTTTCAGCACTGCTCTGACTCCAGGGCCAGGCCTCCCCCTCAAGCTGCTGCTGCGTGTGTGTCTCCAACTGCTTTGTCTTTGGACTTGAATAATAAATCTTGTTTGGCCAAGAAGTGGGTTCCTCTGAGTGATGTTGCCATCCATGATGGCAGTGCCCGTGGTGTGTCCTGTGTCCTTGCTGGTCCCTTGCCCAGCAGCAGCATTTCTGAAGGCTCACCTGTTGCTGCCTTGGTGCAGATTTGACTTCATTCATGCCTTGTTTCCCAGGGGTGTGGTGTCCTTTCCCAGGAACTGACCCTGCTGTGCACTGTCCCAGGGCTCTCATCCCAGCCTGGCCTGGATCTGTCTGTGGCAGACCCTGACTGGAGCATCGTATTTCAGGTGGCTCAGGCAGCTGCCAGGGTGTAGGGCTGCAGTGGAACAGGGCAGGGGGCAGGGAGGGGGAGTGTCACTCAGCCCCAGCACCATGGGCCAGCTCTCACTTCCTCTAGTGTCCTGGAACACTTTGCAGCAGCCCTGGGCTGAGGCTGAGCGAGGCACTGGCTCTGCCCAGGCCCAAGGCAGCCCTGGCCACCCACAGGGCTCAGGAGGCTGGTGTGTGTGATCTCACCTCCTGCTGGCACCCCACTTGCTCTGGCAGCAGCTGCTGCCCATCCTTGTCAGCTGACGTGGCTTTTCCTGGAGCTCTGTGACCTGGCACTGAACTGCCCAGCCCTTGGCTTCCAAGGAAAATGCAAGCTGAGGGCTGAAGCTGCCCACCTGCACAGGCACAGCACACCTCAGCCTGTCACAGCTTCCTGAGACCTTTGGTTGTGAGGCTCCAGGGAAGGGCAGTGTTCACCTCCTCGGGAGAGGAGGCACTGAGCCCCTCTGCCCACTGCAGGAACACCAGGCTACACTGTGTGCATGTTCCATAGGAGTCTGGATGGTTGGAAGAAGGGCACGGTCACACACACACAGTGGGAACTGGCTCCCACAGCCCTGCAGATCCCTCTGCAGGTGCCACTGTCCCCTGCACTCCCAGCCAGGGCTGGGCTGGGCTATTGTGTCTGTCCGGCCAAACCTTGCTCTGCCTTTGGGAAAGGCCCTGTCAGAGACAGGGATCACGAGCAAGGGCAAGTCCAGCCCTTTGGCTTCCAGCAGCTGTCCTGGGGCAGAGTGGAACCATGGCCAGGAGCAGCAGCATATCAGTAGCCAGTGGTGTTGGAAACCTGAAGTAGGCTGAGGCTTCCCAGCCCATGAGGCTGCAGGGCTGTGCCCACCCCACGGTACTGGCCCTGCCCCCCAGGACTGTGGGCCCACCCTTTCCCATGCCAGCAGTTTGTGCCATAGATCAGGGGCCCAGTCAGGCAGCAACTCGGCCTCTGGAGCTCCAAGCACTCCATTCAGGACAGTCAGCAGTGCACAGCTGGCACTGACACCGGGGAGTTATTTATAGAGCAGGAATACTCTGGACTCACCCCTAAGATTCCCAGTGCGATGATAGAATTGCTGCATCAGCCTTCCCTGGCAATGCAGAGCTTGGAGCTAATGGGACATTTGCAGGGAAGAAACATTCCCTACTCTGGCTCCCCTTGGCGTGTCTGATGTTCCGGTCAGGGCTCTCTCCAGAGGAGGGATTTCAGTATCCCCACTGCTTTATCCTGAACACAATTCCTTAATGGCCTGAATGCTTCCCCCCAGTACTGGTTCAGGCTTGAGGAGCCTGGCCTAGAAACACACATTCAGAACAAAAGCTCTTCAACAAAAATGAATTTATTTCTTACAGACAACTCCAGTCAGCACAGTCAGTTTTGCTTTAACATCAACACAGCCTGGGTCAAACTGAACAACCCCCAGTGCAGTGACTGTTATGAAGCTGTGCTCGTTCTGCCCCGCTCACCCAGCAGCGCTTCTGGCATTGCCGTGATCACACCCCACCTTCTGCTGAGCCTCGCTCAGTCCTTTCAGCACATCATCTAATGACAATTCATCTCATGCCATCACCCCTTCTGCACACCAGCATTCCCAGCAGCAGGAGGAACAGAGCCATGTCAGTACCAGACTGGGCAGGCATGGTCAGCTCAGTAACTTTAACCCACTGATCATGGGTTTCCCAGGATCGCTCTGTCCCAAGCACCAGCACTGGGTGCTGATGAATCCATCACTCCTGCTCCTAAAGACTGAGAGCTGCAAGCAAACACCAGTGCTGGGAGCTGCCCAAATGCAGAAGGGAACTAAGAAGTCTAGAAGTTGACAATCAAATTTCAAACCAAACTAGTAACTTTAAGAAAATTCAAATTTCAGAACTTGGCACTACCTTTTCTGAAGTTAAATTAAAAACAATGCTCATTATTGAAGCTCCTTCACAACTCTGCAGGACAATCCTGTCTGCCTGTCGTAGTTTGATTATGCTTAAATACTTTACAACAGTAGTTCCTTTGTTCCCAAGAGCATTCCAAATATCTGAACACATTCACTAAATTCATGGTTTCACACAGAAGTTCTGCTCTACTGGTAATTTAGTGGAACCTGGTGCATATTGCCTTTCCCAAATGTAGACTTTAAAAACTCAAATTCATAAATATTTGCATTTTAAATATCTAGTTTTACATGAATATTGGGTATTCCTAGCCTTTTTTCTTCCTGTTTCCAGTTTTTAGTTCAATAAGGAAACCATTTTACATCACAATCTGATCTGACACCAACCTCATACCCCGTCACACCACACTCTTTAAGAATCATTATTTAAAAACCTAAGCAAAACTAAAAGGAGTTATGGGGAGAGTTGGACACCAGGCTGCACCCGCAGGAGTTAAATAATATCTTGGCTGTTAATGAATTAGTCTGATTATTTTTTTAAGTTAACATTCACCAGTTTGGCTTTACAACATTCTGACCACGCCCATCACGTTAACAGCTTAACCTGAGAGCCCTTAAGGCAAATCCCACTTCTCATCAAGACATAGCTTTAAATACGAACTTTAGCAGTTGAAACTTTGAAGTAACTAAAAAGAACCAAAAATTACGAGGAGTTCACGTCTCCTCTGTCATACACACTGCGGAGCAGGTCTGTGCACGGCCCCGGGGCTCCCTCTGCACCCCCTTCCCTGGGCCCTCGTGGGGCCGCAGCCGCAGCCGGGGGGGTCTCTGCTCGCTTCTCTTCGGGCGCTGCCCCCTCCTGAGGAAGCCTCTCCCGAGCCCGTTTTCCAGCAGGGGGCTTTGGCAGGGTCATCTGGAACGCGCACCACAGCACGGTGCGGACCTTGCGCGTGGCCAGGCACAGAGCTCGCAACGCCACGGCCAGAGCCAGCACCACTGTGGGAGGGAGGAAAGGCCTTTTAGTCCTGGAGCACTGCCGGGGCTTCCCTCACCCCACACCTCGGGTCCCTTTAGTGTCTGACCCTGTCTGGCCCTTTACAAGTTTAAAATAGCGGGATCTGAATTTCTCTGCCCTCACACAGTGAGACAGGTGAGTGGCTTTTAGCTGTTGAGTTTGTTACAGCAACCTTCCTGCTGCAGCTGCACACCAGGGCTGGGGTGCTCCATGCACACACACACACATACATACATCAATGGCACCTGGGCCCTCCCCTTCTGGGTCACAGGGGGTCCTTCACCTGTCCTGCCAAGAAATCCTTACTATGGGTGAAGAAACAGCTCGTTTGGGGCACTGGATTCAAGCACACAGCTCATGTTCTGTGAATGGCTGTTGAACCACAGAGCTGTAAAGGGTCACCCGGGCTGTGGTCCTGCTATTCTGGCACAGGTTGTCCAGAGAAGCTGTGGATGCCCATAGCTGGAACTGTGCAAGGCCATGTTGGATGGGGCTTGGAGCAGCCTGGGACAGTGGGAGGTGTCCCTGCCCATGGCAGGGGTGGCACTGGATGGGCTTTAAGGCCCCTTCCCACCCAAACCATCCTGTGATTCTGTAATAGATGCTTAGTATCAGATCACATGGAATAGAAAGGTGCTGTGGAAACAGGGCTGGGCTGGGAAATATCTGCTCCCAGACAAACCAAAACAGCTTCAGGCCTTTCCCTCAAGGTTTTGTCCAACACAGCAAATACAGATACTGCCTCCAATAATTTACTGTTCAAAACAGTCCTCCCTCCCCACTGCTCCAGGCTCAACACCCTGAGACAGTGATGGGAGGCAGCACAACTCTCCCAGGTAAGAAATCAGATCCCATTGTGCAGAGCCTCCTCTCCTCTGTCAGCAGCTGCACCAAGAAGCTGGATCTCCAGGTCCAACACCTCTTTCCCAGACTACTCTGTTCCAAGGTGCTCACAGATGTTGCAGTGCCAGGTAAAGCCAATTATTTTCATGGGCTTCAACACCCAAAAAACCCCCTTCACCTTAACAAGTCCCATAATCTTCAGTCAAGGTAGAGAGAAACAAGAATGATGGGGAACAGGTGAAAAGAAAAAATGCTGTAATGTATCTTCCAAGGTAAACTTGAGAATTACAGAACTGCATTATGGGACACCCCAAAGAAGTAAAATAATCCCTTTTATTCAGATGTAGAAAGAAAGGCAGAAGAGATCAGAAGATTCAGAAATGTAAGGCAGCTTCTGACACAAGGCAGGAGGTCAGAGTGCTACAGGGAGCAGGAGTCTACCCTGACTCCCATCTCAGAGACAAGGGACCCTGCCATTCTGGATGTGCACTGGTGAAAGATTAAGCTGAATCTGGCTTATTTGGGACACCACTAAGAATGAAAACATTCCACCCAATGTATTTTTGTGCATCCATCCAAAATATGATTTGTAATTATGCCAGTTTATGACAGAAGATGCTTGAAGAGGAAATCCATTTGCAACCCAAGGCCATCTCGGTCACTTTGGGCAGATTCAGCACGGAGATACCAAGGAAGTTCTAGACAAAGAGAGCTGGAGGGCTCATAGGAACAGGAATATGAGGGACAGGGATAAGCAAGAGGCAATAGCTTAGCAACATCTCCAATCCCTGAATGCGTTATAAAAAAAACCCACTGATTTTTATTCCTTGCTAGTTTATTAATTGAATAAACGCCTCCAAATTGATTCAAGCTATTTATCTCTAAACCCCAGTTTTAGTGTCTCCTCAAACCCTCATCCAAACCTCACCCAGTCTGCATTTGGCAAAGCTCTAACACTGAAAAATAAACCAAACTTGAATTACAACCCCTCTCACTTATTTTTTACAGCCTTGCAACATGTGTTCAACTTCCCAGCTACCTGATAAATGTACAAAAGCACAGCCTGTACCTCTCTCATCCTGGCACCTGGGAGGGCCGTGCCGCTGCCGACTGGAAGCGTTCACAATTTCATCCTTCCTGCGGGCCTGCACCACGTGGATCGACTCCAGGTGTTTATCCAGAGCAGCGGAGATGTTTTCGTGGAGCGGAGAACTGCACAGGCGTTCCATCTTCCCCAGCAAAGTCACAACCTAAGGAACGATCCACATCTTACCAGGAGCTCTCACTGTACTCATCCACACTTACAGGAAAATTAACTAACTCGGGAGAACAGATTAATGATAATCCTTACTTTCTTTTGAGAACAGTTCATGAAGTTACAGCTGAAGCAGTTTTAAGTTCTTACCTGTGATTTGTTATCTCCAAACCTGAAGCTGTGGTACAGCTGGGTGTACAAAGCACAACAGCAAAGCTACAACACCCCAGTAAGGACCCACAGCTTACTGGTTAATAACAGATCTGTACAGCTTAGAGACATCCAGGAACAAAAGGTGGTTCCAGGACAATGTGCATTTCCCTGAATTCAGAGCACTGAGGTCCTCCCTTCTCCCAGCACTGCTGCAATTTCTGGTGAAAACCCAGATGGGCCTCTTATGCTGTGCAGGGCAGCCTGGGCCAGCCACAGCTGGACTGGGAAAGGGAAAGCTGCTGTGGAACCACACGTGTGGGCTGAGTTTTGGGATGAACACTAAGGGAGCTGAGAACAAACATTCAGAAGTAATTTGGGTTTGTTTAGTCCATCAAAAATCTGAATCTATGTTGTCTTATCTTAACACCAGTCACATCCCTTGTGGGTTCCCTGTGGTGAGTGACTCCTCAGCTACAGTCACATAATGCTGAGAACCTGGTGAGTGGTCTGCAGAAAGAGAGAAAACTAAAAATCCCCAAACTGGGATGTTCTTTGGGCCATGGCTACACTTAATATCTTAAAGTAACACATATGACTGTCTAAAGGATTTAACTGGATGCTCCAACTATGAAGTGTTAATCCCAGATTCAGCCAACTCAGGTTCCACTCAAACCTTTGTATCAGGGTTCCTCTCTGGCCATCCCCAACTTTCTGATGTTAGAATCCAGGTTTAACAGCCCCACTCTGCTGTTAAGCATCCTTAGAACTACTTTTGAGTTGCCACCTAACAAGGGTTTGAGGTTCTATACCCTGAAGTTCGGTTCCTCTAATGGCTAGAGAGGCTTAAGCCCTGTTTTGGAGGCAGTTTTGAAGTACCAGAACAAGGGCAAGCAAACCTTCTAAACATGGAAAGTAAGGCTGTTTTTTGGGGTTGACAGAGCAGTTTAAAATGTGCTCACTAAACCCATTCACGTCTTTCAGTTCATCCCACAGCTGCATGAACAGCACCAGGCACTTTCTGCAGACCCAGCTCCATGGATTGTTTCTCCTGTGTGAGGCAGGTAGGACAGGCTGCTGCTCCCCCTGCTGCCGAGTGGCCGGGCCCAGCCCTGCTGCTGCCTCCAAATTCAACATTTCCCAGAACCCTTTCACCCCACAGCCCCGGGCAGGGACAGGTTGGTTTCTGCTTCTTCTCACCCTGCAGCACAGCATCGTGCTCTACTCTCTGGGCCTCAGGAGGGCCACAGCAGCTCCTCACCATTCTGATGGCAGAGTTTGTGCTTCCTCCTCACTCCAGCTGTCACCTCCCCATGGGCCCTGGGACTGCCACCAGCACTGTGGTTTGCCCACAGAGCTCAGCAGACCCCAGTCTCCCTTGCCCTACTGGTTATGGGTCTCTGGATTGAACAGTAAACTGGTAACAGAAAGTCAGGCTGAAGGTGCATCAAATAATCTGCATTAAAACATACCAGACTCTCAAGCAAATTTATTTGTCAACATCTTCCAAATTGAACCAAGTACCTCCTCCAACACAGTGTCTCCAAATCCACAGTGAACTTTTCCCTGCTGAGCTGCTCTGAATGCAGCACCCCTGAGAGCTGTGCACAGGCTCCAGGACTGGGTGCTGCAGCACGTGCACGCTCCTGCACCAGGAACCACGTCCTCCTGGCACATGGGAATGTAGCTGTGAGCCTCAGCCCCTCTGTGGTTCCCTGGAAACAGCACCCTGGAGCTGCAGAAGCTCTAACACAGACTGCTGAAATGTTATTCCCAGCACAGCATTGAAGAACAAAGCTATTTTGGGAAAAGCTGCTCTGATCATCTTACCTATCTCACACTGTACTCTAAGTTCTGTGGGATAAGTTTAATAGATTTTTTTTTTTAGTCCTACAACTCACTCTGGCTTGTTCCCGTAGCTGATCCACAATTAAGCGATCAACCCTTGATGGATTTGATGTCAGCCTTGGAATTGGAATGTTGTTAGTACTGGAAACCTTCTTCCCTTGGAAATTCTTAGCAAGAGCTGATTCAGTCTGCAGGAAAAACAAAAGAACAACTCCCTCAGAATGTACATGCAGATTGTGCTTCATTACAAAAACAAGAAAAAATATCAGATTCAACTTCTTCTCATCAGGGTTTTGGAGTTTTTTAAAGGAGACAGTGAGGATTCAGGCATTTGGGATTTAACCCTTTGGTGAGACAATCACCTGCTTTAAGTGAACAACTGCTTTACTCAAAGCAGTTCAACTAAAGCAATCGTGCCAACACACCGTGTTCCAGCAGTGCTATGTCTGCTCACTCTGACTACAGCCTGTACTGGTTTTGCCTGGAAATAAAATGGAGGCAAGTCAGAATTACAGGGAAAAAAAAATGACCAAACAGATGTGGCTCTCACACATAAAATAAAACTGTTTCAGTCAGCAATTAAGATAATTTTTGTACAGATTAAAACTACAGAAAGATTTTTTTCCTAAGCACCCTGGTCTAGTGGAAGGTCTCCCTGCCCATGGCAGGCAGGTGGAACTGGATGGTCTTTAAAGTCCCTTCCAAACCAAACAATTCCATGATTCTTTATTTTATTTAGCCATCAGGAAATTATTTTGAAAACTGTTTGCAAGATTCCAAATTTCCGTCTCTCTCATCCCCTTGTTATGTCACTCTGAAACACCCATAACAACTAGGAATTAGCTAAATCTGATTTAAAAGTGCAATTCTTGGATAGTTTCATAGTGGTCCACTATTAACAAGAGCACAGAGTGCCAAGACAAGGGGGAATGGCTTCACACTGAGAGAGAGAGCAGGTTTAGACAAGATATTAGAAAGAAATTGTTCCCTGTGAGGATGGGGAGGCACTGGCATAGGGTGCCCAGAGCAGCTGTGGCTGCCCCAGCCCTTGGAAGTGTCCAAGGCCTGGTTGGACAGGGTTTGGAGCAACCTGGGGATAGTGGAAGGTGTCCCTGTCCATGGCAGGGGTGGCACTGAGTGAACTTTTAGGACCCTTCCAATCCAAACCATTCTGGGATTCTATGATAAAGCTGAATGTCTCCCACCATGGCCCCCGGCCATGCACATGGCAACTTTTTCCTCTCCTGCACTTTCCACACACCCCAGACACCACCTCCCCTCCTTAAGCTGGGCTCACTCTTCCTCAGTCCCTCTACTCAAAGCAACCACTGGCTTTTGTCAGGAAACACCGTCAAAAAATCCCCCTGTTACATCTTCTTGGAATTGGTTTCTTTGTGGGGGCTGGCACAGGAGAGCTCCCAAAGGCCTGACTACTGCCAGGTGACATTTGGCCCAACTTCCCCCACAGAGTCCCAGGTATTGAAATTCAAACCCCATCTCAAGTGGCGAAATGAAGACAGGTTTTCCTACTGACCAAAAAAGGCAACTGCTTTTAGTAGGGCTTCACACAGCACTACCTGAGCCTTTTACTGCAAGGGTTTTAATTAAATGACCCTTTCTTCAGCTTCTGTTTCTGGGGAAAAAACGAACCCTTTCAAATACACCTTAGGTTTAAACCTTCAGGGAAACAGGAGGTAGGAATTCAATGTAGTTCCTAAAAAATGGAATTGAAAGAATTAAAGTTTAGTTCCAATTCAAAATATATTCACTGGATTTGCTTTCAAAGTTCCAGAGGCACTGTATTTATTGTATTAATAAAAAATTAGTAACAAACACATCTTTGTTCCTCACAAACACACCTTCCCCAACCCTGGGACTGGAAAAGCCACCTGAATTCCTGCTTTTAGTGCAACATTCTATACAACATTAGTTATGCTCCCAGCCAGGCCACAGATACCCACACCTTTCATTTTCTGTTCTGAAACACACAGAGAAACAAACTAATTTGAAGTCCCATCAAGCATTTCAACTCCTAACAGCAGAACTACCCATGATCTGTGACTGCACCGAGCAGGATGAGATCTACATCAAATCTGTGATATTATTCTGGTTTGGTTTTCTTACCTTCTTTCTTTCTTTCTCCAAAGCTCTCCACTGCTCATAACATTCTTCCAGTCTCACGTGCAGCTCGCTGGCAGGCCCACTGCGGCTTTTCACTTGCTTTTGAAATCCAAATGCTGACACGAAACCGGAAAGGGCACTGTCACCGTATATCTTCTCCGTGAAGCAGGGGTAGAGGCGTTTGAGGTCATCCTGGGAGAACAAGCTGTGAGGCTCCATCAGAGGCACCACAGAACGGCCCAAGACGTGAGCAGATCTCATGGGGAAGGCGCTGGGACCCAGCTGCCGGTTCCGCCTGAAGTCGCCCACCATGCAGTTGGGAATGCCTGGAGCCTGCAGGCAGCTCCCAGCACTGATGGCATTGGTGTCCCCATTTCCTGCCCCGAGATGGAGCTGCCCCTGGGACTCCAGTAACTCCTGGTACATGTCCTGAAAGACCCCATCCACCTGGTTCTGCCCTTCCAGATCACAGTGCTCGCTCTGTGGCTTCAGCTGGAAACGCTGTTTATTCAGACTGTCAATGATCCCCAACTGCTGAGCCAAGTAACTGTCACAGAATCCATTGGGCTGCTTCAACTTCTTCTCACTGAGGTACTCGATGAGGTTCTCTTCCCCACCCCTAATCAGGGCTTCCATGCATGCAGCTGCCCGAGCTCGTTCTGCAGCACTGTAGCCAAAGTCAAGGCCGGAGAGGAATGGGTTGTCTTGACAGTACTTGTGAAGTAAATTACTATTTAAAGGCAAATTTGAAGATGGCAACTGAAAAACATCATTAGAATGACGAGAGCTTTTTGGAAATGCAGGTGACTGATTATTCAATTTCAACAAAGGACTTGGATTCTGGAAGGGGCCAGAAGCTGTGGGTTTGGTTTGGATGTTCATCCACCCTGGCCTGGCGCTAGAGCCTGCTGAGGGGACTGCTGCATTGGGCAACAGTGGCAGTGATTTGTAGAATTCAGGATTCTGAAGATCGGCCTTGGAAAACTGCTGCTTTTCCACACCATTATTCCCGGGACAAGCTGCAAAAGATTTTAGTCCATATTCAAATTTTTGCCCAAAATCAGTGCTGAAGGAAGATTCGTTTGCAAATTGTTTTTCTGCTACAAGTCCTACAGACTTGGGAAATGTAAAGTCATGCTGATCTGAAATTGTATCTTCAAATTTTTTCTGATTTCCTGATTTAACTTGAAATAATTTAGCATAGGGCTCTGCATCCAGAGGTGATGCCTCAGGGGTTCCATTTACCAGCTTTCTATTTTCTTGGAGGGTACAACTGGTGCTCTTGTTGGGCTTTGCTTTACCAGCATGAGAATATTCAGTGTATCTGGTATAATCTGTGTTCTCATTGTATCTGTGACACTGTGGAAGGAATGTTTCTGCCCGCTTTGGGTGCACCTGTGCATCTGCCCCTTTGGGACACACCTTCTCCCTTCCGTAAGAATAAGCATCGGCTCCTGAGTCTTTGACTGCTTCTGAGTACCCAGCCTGGGCTGCAAAGGTATTTTTCAGGTAGGGGTAGTTCTGATACACAGGTGCTGTCTTCATACTCTCATTAGCCTGCAGGTTGCAGCCATTGGCACGATCACTCCTGGAAGAATACAAGCTCTGCTCTTCCAGGTCTACGCTGGCGAAGCCGCGGTAACAATCGTCTGCTTTCTGCTGTGCCACCAGAGTGGGACTCTGCAGGAACTGCTTGTCAGCAGCAGGGATGGACTCACTGCTATAGAAACCCTGCTGTGGCACGGTTCCGACAACTGCCCTCCTGGCTTCTGGCAACAGGTCATGGTGGTCCATTCTGGTCGTGTTCACTGGCCACACTGACTTCAGGGGGGGAGGGCAACTCCTTGACAAACAAGAAGCACACGGTTAGATACTGACCTGTGCTGCTGCTCTTCATTCCCAAACACAAAACAAGGTTTAAGAAACTAATTCTTCCCAAAGAATTTCTCTCAAATGATTCCAAGATGTCTGACTTCAACTTCTACCTAATTCCTGTCATCTTCAGTTTCCTTTACCTAGCTGAGAAAACTGATTCTGCCTTGTCTAAATCCACCACCACAGCTCAGCAGCTATGGACAGGCCTTCAAGCTACAAGGGATGTGTACACACCAAATCCTGGTCCGTCAGTCCTGTCAGGAGATTTACTGTCCATCACCACTAAAATACTCCTGGTTTGACACCAAGTTGAGGCACCCAGACTGTCCTCAGTCTTCTAAAGCCATGTCCCAGCACTCCAGAGAAAACGCTTCTCTCACCTCACTTGTGCCTTACACTGGCCTGTGCTGTTTCCTGCAGGTAAAGCCAGAAGCAGCATCCCAGCACACCTCTTTTTCTTCCACTAACCAGCATGATCTAACACAGGACAATCAATTCCTGACTGCCAAGGAAAACTAAACAGACTAAGTAAACAGGAAATTGTGCCTGGAAGTCATTGCAGGCCAGATCTGGGAGTACTGAACCAGCCCTGCCTCTCCAAAGCAAAGGAATTAGTGAGTTGTCTTGTGGTATCAAGACTGACTCTGAAGTTTTCTCTCATTTCAGCCACGTAACTCAGCACACATACAGAAATCACTGGAATTGTTTGGGAAGACAGAAAGGAAAAGCAGGTTTGGGAACCTGAGAGCTGGGCTCCCTGTCTTGTCTCTTAGACCTAGAAAAGACAGAGAGCTCTGTAAGTATCTTAGAGATGCTGGACCCGCACCCTTCTGGGCCATGTTGTTATGACTATGGAATTGTCTCTTCCGGTGCAGGAATGTAGGCAAAATAAACCTGACATTTAGACACACAAATATTGCTTAGGTAGCACTAGCAGCAAGAAACATTAATTTTGCATGGAATTTTCTCCTTCCAGTTCACGGAAATGTGAAGGAGTCTGTGTTTTGTGTATTCTTTCTGTGAATTGACATTAATTAAGAAAGAAACCTGAAGTCTGAATTCAGTCCTGATTAAAACAAAAAAAACCAGACCAAGGCATACAGCCAGGGGATTTGTCTGAATACAGCATGTCCACAACACTTGCTAAGATCTTATTTAAAAAATGCCAATGAACAAGTAAATACCAGAGAGCCAGAAGCTGCCATGCAATCTAAGTGCCTTGAGAAAAGCTTCCAAGTATCCCAAGCAAAATGTTGGAAGATCAGGGGAAGGGAGGGAAAGCTCAGAGCATGAGGCCTGGCCAGCAGCAGACAAAGCTGACTCAGGAGCACAGAGAGATCAGAGAGGGAAGTTTCTGCCTCCTGCAGGTCACTCACCCCTCAGCAAAGCACGCCTGTGGTTTGTCTTGTTCTTCCAAGATGTTTGACACGAGTCCATACAGATCAGTTTCACTGCCATAATCGTTCCTTTCGGGCTGAATCCTGCAAATCAACTGTGTATTAATAAAAACAATTCCTTCATTCAAAATACTTCCTATACTAAATTAAACAAAAATATACAATTCATCTACTCTGACACACAAACACTCCCTGTCAAGGATGACTACCTGGACTTCAGGTTAATCTGAGGAGCAGCAGGCTGCTTGGTGTCATCTGTACATGTAGACCAAGGGGGGTACAAAAGGGAAGGGTCCATGGGTGCAGAGTACTCTGATGTTGAAAGGGAAGAACTGTAGGCCTGAGGCAACTCCACGTTTTCTTCATTCTGCATTTAATGTACAATAAAAACATTCACTTAGAATGAAACACATCAAATTGTCATTTTGTCATTCTACATGGTTGTAACTGAGTTCCCTCTCAGAGGAACTAGCACATGAGAAGCAAGCAAGCCACACACTAGGAATATGACGATTTCAGGCAACAATAATGTCTTTAAGAAGAATTCTCTGAATTTTTAAGCAGAATTCTCCATCCCTTCCCTTGCTCTCTGTTGCAGATGGAAGCTGATGGTATCATTTTCACCTTCATCCCTCTTTTGAATACAAACAGATGCTCTCAGCTGTGTTAAATAGGTGTTGCTTAAGGCTTACAGAAAGCTTTTGTATTTTACATCCTGCTAGGTAATTGTTTAACAAGGTGCTGGAGCTGCACATCACAATTTGTCACACTGCCTCGTGTTCTGTGCATCCTAAGCTGACCTTTGCTGGAAACTGAGTAGGGGGCACCTCCCCAGCCACACACCAGCAATCACCAGAGATGCCCCAAAAAAGGCCTATGCAGGCATAGTAACAAGTATTAGTATTGGACTTGTAAGATGCTTTATTTTGTATCCACTGGACACCAAAGTCAGGAACTGTTTGCATTTGAATGAGAGAATCCACAAATGGAGTGAAAGACTCAGTTATGCTGGAGTGTTTTACCACAGGGATTTAAGAACAGCCCAATGATTTTTGGACAACAATGTAAAACTGTGTATCATTGGGACTGA
The DNA here is from genome assembly GCA_013399225.1 of Rhipidura dahli. NCBI lineage: Eukaryota > Metazoa > Chordata > Aves > Passeriformes > Rhipiduridae > Rhipidura > Rhipidura dahli. The sequence continues at coordinate 84,192 of VXAC01003689.1, forward strand.
AATGGGAAGCATCACAAAAAGTATAGGGAAGAGATGTGAACCACAGTGTGCATCCACAGATCCAGCCTCAGCCTCCCCCAGGACAAATCAAAAAAGGAACACACCAGGAAATTATTGGCAAATAGGTTTTCCATTGCCATGACAGAATGGGTATCAATATTTACTGGTAATAGAGGATACATTTCCTGGGGTCCTGAAGCTTTTCCCTGTCAAACCAACCACACTGAGGAGGTAGGTGAGGTACTACTGAAAGAGATCATTCATAGGCACAGGATACCTACAGGTGTGTCAGCAAACTGTCCTGGTTCTGGCCAGGACAGGGTTAATTTTTTGCAGTAGCTGGGAAGGGGCATGGCCAGCACCCAGAAGTTATTTTATACCACCCAACTTCATTGCCTGGGGTGGGGGAAAGAGACTCTTCCAGGGAGAAGGGGATCCTTCCAGTGGAGAACATGTGCTGGAGGAAGCTGTCCAACATTATTGGGAATTTTTTCCATGTGAATAATTTCTTGTACCTTCTATCATTAGTGTTGTTGCTCTTACAATTCCTTTTTTTCTCTCATTGCTGCTCCCAGTAAAATGTTCTTACCTCAACCTGTGATCTTTGCCTTCTGAGCCTCCAATTCTCTCTCCACTCTGCCACAGCAGGGAGGGAAAGGGGGAAAGCAGGGGAGTGAGGGCTCAGTATGTGGTTGGAGAGTCTCAGTGGGAGAAGTGAACTGGGAAGTGCCATTCCCAAACTCTGACAGCCTTAACTGGCACCCAATATGAGGCACGAAGTGTTGAGTGAACCACAGATCTGCCCAGAGTGGGCTGGAAACAAATCTGATCCATGCATGTGTTGTATTGGGTACAGAGCACCAGGCTCTGGGGAAGCTGAATAGTACAGTGGATTGTTAAGAACCACACTGAAAGCAGTGGGTGGTGGGACCTTCAAACATTGGGATCTACATTTAGCAAAGGCCACCTGGTTAGTGAGCATCTGAGGTTCCACCAGTTGAGCTGGCCCTGACCAAACAAAACCTTCACTTACCACAGAATGAATAAAGGACAAAACAATGAGGCTGGACATGTTGCCACCAGCACTACTGAGGGTCAGAATACCACCAAGATCCAGAGATAAGCTCAGTCCTTTTGAAATCTATACAGGAGACCTTATCAGGGAGTCTCTTACAAACCACATTCTTTGATTATCTGGGCCAAGAACACTTGTGTAATTATGTTATCTCTCTAGGGAAAGTTTTGTCCTCTATCAACAAGTATCTACAATGCAGAAATCTGATTGAACTGGACCTTTCTGTTCATGACATCCAGGTAGGAGACTGGGTCTATCTAAGATCACGGAACAATGAGCCACCACAGGAACACTGGAAAGGACCATACTAGGTTCATTTCACAACATACACAGCTGTGAAACTTCAAGGACTAGAGCCATGGAACCACCCTTCAGGACTGAAGAAAACTACAGGACCAGGTAAGTGAGAAACCACCTTCTCTGGACCTTTTGGACTAAAAAAAATTAAAAAGTAACTTCATGAACTGTGCCTGGGAAGAAGGCCTGTCTTACATGGAACTTGAATGCCCTCAAGGGGTAGCAGCAATTCTAACTGCAGTAATTATTTTAGACAAACACAGTTGCACAGACCAGGATTGCTAAGACAGGGCCAGATGTCAAACTTGCTATAATGTTGGTATAATTTTACATTGGTTAGGACTGTTACTGTGACATGTTTCCCTGAATTGTCTTAATCTTTCTGGATGTGAAACTTAAATTGGTAATCCTTTTGTTCTTTCTTGCCCAAAGACTGTAACAAGAAACCAATTGTACAATGGTTTAAGGAGGATGGAAGAGAATTTAAATTATTCACGTTACAAGTAGATGGGAATCTGACAACACACACTCTAAAATTTCCTTTGATGCATAAGGAGGATGAAGGTAAATGCCATGAAGTAGTAGCAGAAGGCCACTGGATACAAGTAAAGATAAAAGGAAACCCCTCACCATTAACACCTCCCAAGGCACCTCAAATGCGGGAAATCAGCCCATATATAGTGAAGGAGGTAGGGAAACAATAAATACTATTTGACATTGACTACACCTAAAACTGTAGTATATGATAGTCATACCATTATTGCTCTAGACCTGATCAATAATGGAACCACAATGCATCCAACAGGACAGAGTATGGGCCATTAAGAAAGAAGCAGATGACAAACCACAGGTGTCAACACCTGCATAGCACAGAAACAACAACAGCTGAAAGAAATACAATTGAAATACAAGATTTTTGCCTAGATAAGGAACAGAACATCTGTAATTTCGAAATTCCACCAGTGATTAATATAAAAACAATGCTTAGATACATGGGTAAAAGGCAGGTATGCTTTAGTACTCCTTGTGAAAATATAGAAATAGACAATCAATCAAATCACATTCTAATTTTTGTGTTTGTAAATTTACCCAGGTCACAGGCTGTGATTTTAACTATTCAACCCCAGTAGATTCGTTTAAACTAATAAAAAATCACTATAGCTTAAGTTCAACTATACAACCTACCTCTATGAATATGAGCCTCATGCTGGTAGAAAAATTGCTACAATGTAAAAATGTGCAAGGGCTGTTAAAAGAAGCTAAAAAGAGTAGCAGAAACACTTTATTGCTACCCATCATGACACCAAAGAAATCCACCAGTTAATGGAATGAGCAAATAAAGATGGAGATCACCACAGGTGGGATATTTTATTTAAGGCTGCATAAGCTCAGTGAATGCATTAGGCAGGCAGGAACTGTGCATTAGACAGGCAGGTTTATGCAACCTTTACTGTTTAAATTCTCTCACTTTTACTCCCTTGGTGTGCTTGATTTGTGGAAAACTTCCCCCTTGCACCCGGCAAAGAATAAACAATGTCTCCTTTCGCAACCTGACCTTTTGTCTATGTTTAGAGAGTTCTTAAAACCGGCAACAATGTTAGACTAAAACATCTGCTCCAGTTTCTACTGGTTGATCCCTGACAGGAGTTAGAGCCCCTTTCTCCCCATTATTACAGGGTATTAAGGTACAGAAGAAAACTTACAGCCAATTCTTTTCTGGAGGAAAGGCATTATATCCTGATTAAGTGAAAAGGAGCATCTCCCTGTTTGGTTTAAATACAATAGGCCTTCTTAGCACTCAGTAAGTGAAACAATAAACGGTGTTTTAGCAGGGTTAAATGTTCAAAGACACACAATACACTCCTTCATGGAGCAGTCTGAGAGTAGACTGACAAAATAACAGGAGGAAGTAGCAAGGCTGGTCTTGAAGGCACTGGGAATAAATTTTCATTTGAGTCTTTTACCTCAGTGAAAGTTTATGGCTATGAAAGGCAAAAATTCCAAGAGAGAGCTTATATATTTAACTGTCCTGGCACTTTCTGCCGATCAGACTAAGAAATGGATCATATGAACGCTTGGACTACAGAAATATCTGAGGCAATAGCTACAGTTCACCTTCTTACCCACTTCCCGTTTTCCTAAAAGAGTTCTTTGCTCTTCACTCTGCTTACAATTGTTTATGCCCACAGAACAACAACTACCATGAACATTTCAGCAGAAGAACGGTGAAATACCATTTTCACAAACACCCCCTACAGCTTCATCAGTGACAGCATTAGAGAAGCCACTGTCCCCTCTGATGAAAGTTACAGCAATGAAGATTTATTACAGTTAAATCAAACACTGTGATTTATGTTCACCAGTATAGGCAACCACTTTAGCAACATGTTCTGACCATTTTGTTCACAAGCAACCCGAACTCTGACAGAGCTATAAAAAAATAATTGATAACTAACTGAACCTGTGATTTGTAGCAGCCATAGAGCGAGGAAGAGCCTTGCAGGGCGGTGCTGAACATGTCCGTGGGCCTCCCGCCCGTTTCCACATTGCTCCAGCAGCGGCCGCCACCTCGGAACACCATGTTGGGCTGTGGGGACAGGGAAAGGACAGGGACATTGCTACACACAGAACACCACACCGGGCTGTGGGGACAGGGACATTGCTACACACAGAACACTACACTGGGCTGTGGGGACAGGGACATCGTTACACACAGTCATAATTACACAGAGACTTAATTATAAACAGAGCTGTCAGTCGTGGATTTTGTACCAACGTTAACTTCTTTAACACTTCTAATTTACTGGTGGATTCTGTTCCTACTGAGTTGTCAAGGATTTGGTTCTATATACAGATGTAAAACACTTTCATATTTACCCTTAAGGAAAAGTCGAACCTACCAAAGCACATGAAAGCCCAAAGGTGTTCAGAGACAGAGGAGGTGCAGACCAAGAGGAAAGCTGCACTCTCCCTCTTTCCACCAGCTGAGCTTCCCAGCATCAGAGCCATCACAGAGAAACATCAAACACAGAAGCAGAAGAATGCTCACAGAACCATGGCATGGTCTGGATGAGACCTTAAAGCTTATCCAGTTCCAAACCCTATCATGGGCAGGGAACCCTTCCTCCAACAGCAGCAGAGGAGTTATTGAGCCTTCCACACATTCCTGGACACCCTTGTCCTTCCATCACTGCTCCCATTATGCTGCTTAAGTTAAAAGAAGGCACAGATGTGCATTTCCTGATGTCAGGAGCTGGAAATTTCCTACAATACACACCCTGGGAGCTGTGGTGAAAATCCGCTCTGCAACTATGTGAGAAACATCTCCAACTGGAGAGACACTCCTCCATGTGCCAGAAATCAGAGGCCAGCAGGAGTAAGGAATGAGAACAAACAAAAACTGAGGGCTCTTCTCCAACGGATGAAGCACACAAGGAAAAACTAAAGTGACTAGCTAAAAACCCCTTTAGCCAACCAACAGAAAAGTGAAGTTATTAGCATATTACCATAGCAGGTCATTTGGAATGATGAATAAATTCAGAAAAGTCCAAGTTTCCCAGAATTAGTGTTCTGAATAAGCTCTGCTCTCCAAAAACACATGCTTCTGCAGCTCTCTGAGGATGCACCAAACCTATGCAACCTATAGAGTGATCTTCATTGTAGCTCACACCACTATTACATTCAGCTATTTTTCAGGTACATTTTCCAAATAAGTGAACACACCGAATTATTGTGGAGCTCGGCTCTATGTCCTGAGCTTACTGTGCCATGTTTTCCCCTCAGAGATCGCCGTTCACAGGGACACCTGATACTCGCATAGTTTGTAATCCCACAGAACAAGAGTGAACCTATAGGGCCAGAGAGCCCTAAGACACCTCCAAACCCACACTTTTCACTACTTTCCCCAAACAAGGTTTTTCGGGATGCTGAGGGGTACTTTCCCCACAGGCCTGAGCTCCGTGACTGCTCCCACACAGGAGAGCGCCGGGACCCGGAGGGGGTAGCGGGGCTCGGCTGGGCCTCGGCGACCCCTCAGCGCCGACGGCGCCAAGCCCGAGACAGCTGCGGCGACCCGCCAGGTGTGTGTCGGGCGGAGGCGCACAGCCAGCCCCTGTCCCTCTCTCGGTCCCTGTCCCAGTCCCGTCCCTCACCTCCATGGCTCCCGGGCCGGTCTCGGCGCGGGCCCGCGCGGGGCCGCCTGAGGCGAATTCCGGCCGTTGCCCTCGCGCCGGCCCA
>VXAC01003689.1:93722-220454 GCA_013399225.1 Rhipidura dahli
CCCCCCCCGGTTCCCATCGCGCTCCCGCCGGGCACCCCCCGGGTCCCGCCCCGACCCCGCGCCCGGCACCGCAGAGCCCGGCAACACCGCGCACCGCCCGGGACCCTCGGCCCCGCCCACCCCGCAGTACCGACCAATCCCCGCAGCGCTGCCGATGACTGACAACAGAACGCCCCGCCCCTCCCCGCTAGGCCGGTGGGCGGGCGGTTCCGTGACGCAGAGTCAGTGCCTTGAGCGGCGGGCGGAACGACCAATGGGAAGCCTCAGTCTCTCAGGGGGCGTGGCCCCCCAGGCCCCGCCCCGGCCTGTCGCGGCGCCTGCGCCGTACCGCCCCCTGGCGGCCGTGGGGAGGGCCTGTCGGTCGGCGCTGCGGCAACATGGCGGGGCGGGTAAGTGGGGGGGACACGGACCGGCCGCTATCGCCCATCCCCTGCCCCCTCCTCCGCTCCTGCTCCTCCCTGCGCGGCCGCGGCTTTGGGAGCTTCTCGCAGCCCCGCTGCCAGGAGGCCGTTCAGTCCTGGGGGGTCCCTCTGGAGTGCTGTGAGGCTGTGGTGACCCCCTCACCCCCAGCGGTGTGGCGGTTCCTGAGGGTCCCGTGAGGCTGTGGAGATCCCCTCCCCCAGTGGTGTGGGGGGCTCGGGGGTGACCCCTCTCTCTGTGTTCCGCAAGCGCTCCGAGGGGCTGAGGTGGCCCCTTGGTGATGTGGCATGTGGGACAGGACAGGGGTTCCTTCAGGAGCCGGGGCAAGGGTGCCCCGTCTCCCTGTGGGGCAGGATTTTAGGGTCCCCCCGGGGTGCTGTGAGACCCGGGTGGCCCCTTGGCAGTGTGGGGTATAGGACAGGACTGGAGGTTTCCTCAAGAGCACTGTGAGTCCAGGGTGACCCCTCTCCATGCGGGTGTGAGGCAGGATTGAGGGTTCCCTAAGGGTGCTGCGAGGTTGCAGTGGCCTTGTGGGGTGCAGAGCTGGATTTGGGGTGTCCTGGGGGTGCTCTGAGGCTGTGGTGACCCCTCGGTGCTGTGGGATGAGTGTCTAGGGCTCCTTCAGGAGCTGGGGTGCCCCCTCTCCCTGTGGTGTGGGTCAGGACTGTGGGACCCCTGAGGGTGCAGTGAAGCCCAGGGATGTCTTGGTGCTGCTCTCAGGATTTAGGGTGTCCCGGGGTGCTGTGAGGCTCTGGTGACCCCACAACCCTGTGGGCTGTGGGGCAGGGACCTTTAGGGATGCTGTGATAGGGGGTGATGCCTTGGTGCTTTGGGATGTGGGGCAGAATTTTGGGATTCCCTGTGGGGCGTCCGTGGGGCTGGGGTGCCCCTTTCTCCATGGGGTGTGCAGCAGGATTTTAGGGTCCCCTAAAGGTGCTGTGAGGTCCTGGTGACTCCTTGGTACTGTGGAATACAGGGAGATTTTCTCCTGTGTGACCCAGCCAGGTGCTGTTTTATAATATGGGTCCACTATTTGTTGTGTGGAAACACCTTAAGGGTTGTGCAGTGGTTTTATTCCGTATTAATTCAAAAAATAAAAAATCCCTTATTAGTGATAGAGCACATCAGCAAGTGGCCAGAAAGGCTTTAAAATGTGAAGGAACACATCTCATCTGTGAAATCCCTTCTTGTGGTGCCTGTACATCCCCTCTTTTCAGGTGTCCAGGTGCTGCAGGATGTGTTTGGATTGCTCTGCTCTTTGCCAGGAGCTCAGTCATGCTTTGCTGGGTAGCAGCCTGAGAAAGTCACATTTTTCATTAGTGCTTGCCTCTGGCTGGAATTTTGTCTCTAGGCCAAGTGATTCAGTGTTTGAAATCCTGGGGAATTGGTTTTCCAAGAGTTTTTTGTGTTGTGCTGGGCTGGTGGATGGAGGGCAGCTGGTGCAGTGCTGTGGTGCAGAGCAGGGGTGAGGAATGTGGCCTGTGACGTGCTGTGCATCTCAGGTGCTCCAGTGCCACCCCTGAAATGTGCTGAGTAATTGAGGAAAACCCCATGTTTTGTGGTCTGTCTCTCGTTGAGAGCTTTTCTTCTGTCCCTGCTCCAGATTCCTGGTCTCACCTTCTTCCTTGCACCTTTTTTCTTCATCTCACCCTTTGCAGTACCCCAGGGAAATCTGTGAGCCTTAACTGTCTTTTTTCAGCTTTCTTTTGCCCAGAACAGGACCCCAGTGCTCTGGGCAGTTGTAAGATTGTTTTACCTACACTGGATGTGATTCTGAAACTCCCTGGGCCAAAACCAACCCTGCTGCAGTGGTCCTGCCTTGCCCCGTGATCCTCTGAGCCCTCCCAGCTGTGTCCTCAAGGAACACCCTTCTGCATGCCCTGGGTGCTGGGATTGGTGACTGGGGATGTGGGGAGGAAGGAGAAGGATCAACCTCAACTTTTTTCTTCTGCTTTGAGCTTTTCTGCTACTAACAACCTGAGAAAATGTTCTTGGAAGCCTGGTGGAGGAAAAGGGGATTTATGTAAATTCAAAGGAAAGATTGATGCTTAGTTGCCTTCTAATCTGGCAGTTGGATGGGTGATGCTCTCCTTGGGTTACCAGGAAGCTTGTTAGTATTCAGTGTTTTCATGATTTGCCTACAAATGCAGTGGTTGCAGAGTTATCAGGTAATTCAATGCTGTGAAGAGAGTCCTTAAACTGAGTGTTCCATCTCACTCCTCAAGCTGGATCTGATCCCTTGAATGCTTTCCATGTGAGTTACCCAGGGAGCTGCCTGCTCCTTCCAGCTGGCCCGTGGGACAGCAGCGGTGCTGGGGAGGATGAGGAGCAGGCAGCAGCATCCGCTCGGGCTGCGACACCGGAGCTGTGCCAGAGTAAATACGGAGCAGGCAGTGGGAGGATGGAGGTGTGTGATATCTCCAGGCACAACAGGTGAGGCTGATGCTGGAACACTGGTGCTGCTCTGTTGTCAGCGTTTTTAACAGGTGCTTCAACCTGGAGGATGGGAAGAGGAGCTTCAGTGACTCCTCCTGCCCTGAAAATCTGTTCTGCGATGCCGTTTAGAGCTTAATCTCTTTTATTGGACTCATGTGATTCGATTTGTGCATGTGCATTCTCACAGGGAGAAATGAATGGCTGTCCTGGTGTATGAGAGAGACAAAATATTTAAACTTCCAGTAACATTTTGAATAATTCAGGTGAATGATAACCCAAATCTGATTAATTGTGTGATGCTGTTTCAGGTGTGTTACTCTGCTCCCCTAATTGCACTGGGTCTCTCCATGGCAAGGAAGAGACGGTGATTAGCGGTGATTGAAGTTTACAGGAAAAACAGTTTATGATGATTAGAAATAATGGCTGTTTCTGTAACGATTTATTCTGTATCTCTGCATGGGAATCATTAGACACGCAGGCAGAGCAGTGAGGCATCTGCAGCAGAGGGAATGGTGGGAAGCTGCTGTGTCTGTGGCTGGTTATGGATCCCTTGTACCAAGTGGACCCCAGGAAGTTCACTGGCACTGTCTGTAACTAATTGATTTGAACTACATCAGGAATTAATTCCCAAAGGGATCTAGAAAGGTCAGGTGATTTCTGTGCCTTGTTCCAGTGAGTGTGAAGCTGTAGATGCAGCACAAGCTGCATTTCTGCCTGTGTCTGCACAAGCTGGAGAGCTGCATGGGACTGGGGTGGGACAGGGAGCAGGTCAGGCTGACTCCTCTGGCAGCAGGGCTGCTGCTCCCCAGGGCAGCCATGTGTGTGGGGTGCTCATGTGGATGTTGGTGAGGATCCCCCAGCAGAGACATTGCTGTGCTTTTCTTTAAGGAATATGAGATTTGGGATAGCTGAACTTTTGTAACAGTTCAGGGTTAGAAATAATGGCTGTTTCAGGTGGTGTTACTGGTGTAACACATCCATTTTTGTTCATCGGCTGTTTGGGACTCCTTTGGGACACTGTTGCCTTTAGCCCAGTGAGAGCAGACTCTGCCCTGTTGGCTCCTCAGAAGAGGTTCTTCTTCTGTTGGGTTGGAAATGGTTTTGGATTCACTCAGGTGCTGGATGGTGCCTGACCCTGCAGAGCAGTGCTGTCACTCCTCTTGAGAGCCTGAGACTGAGCACAGCATCCTGCTGCCATCTGTGACACCAAGTGTCCAATCCAGAGGTGCAGGAGGAGTGGGAAGGTGGGGAAGGACAGACTGAGTCCTTTGGTGTTCTGTGCTGCCAAAGGCATTGCTGGCCTGACCCTGCTCTCTTGTGCTTCTGCAGCCGTCACGGAATCATGGAATGATTTGGGTTGCAAGGACCTTAAAGTCCACCCAGTGCCACCCCCTGCCATGGGCGGGGACCCCTCCCACTGTCCCAGGCTGCTCCCAGCCCTGTCCAGCCTGGCCTTGGACACTGCCAGGGATCCAGGGGCAGCCACAGCTGCTCTGGGCACCCTATGCCAGGGCCTCCCACCCTCACAGGGAACAATTCCTTCCTAACATTTAATCCATATAATAGACCTGAAACAGCATTAGACAATTAATAACATTTGGCTTATTATTTGCTTGAATTATTTAAAAATACTTAAAATCTAGACAGAGTGGTTTTAGGTTGGATGGTTTGGTAGGGACTTTGAAATAATGGGGGCTGGGATTTATGTTTATGGGTTAAAGCTGTAAGGTGATTTCTGATAACATATGGAACCAGCCTTCAGAGATGCAGGCGCTGTCAGGCAACTAAAGAAACGTTTGTGAATCAACTTAGTTCCTTCTTGCAGCCTGGTACTGATCCTGCTATCATCACTTAGGTTTTTTTAGTATTTCCTAATGTGTAATATGAAGAAATGGGTTTTTAGCCGCGTTTCAGGGAAATGAGAGAAAACTCATTCTGAATCACTGTTTCTGTGATCACTTCTACAGCCTTGTAACTGTCTTGTGAAATCATCACAAATCAACTTGTGGCCTGCTTTCAGGACTTCTGCCTTGCTGAATTATTTAAACAGTTTGTTAAAAACTCTAAAATTATTTAGAATAAAATTCTGACTGCCATGTGAATGTTTGTGGGCATGGGATGTCTGGCCCTGTCATCTTTGATTAATTTGTTGCTTGGCTCAGTGCTGCAGAAGCAGTGTGTCCTAAGTTTGTGCTTAAAAAGTCACTGCCAAAGGGACATGTCAGTGCTGCCTCTCCATCTCCAGTTTTTGGGGTGCTGGTGTACCACACCTCTTCTATTATGTGGACCTGCCAGAATAATTAAACTTAGTTAATAGAGGTTTTTTTAGTAGAAAAAAGTATCTTTTAAAAGTCAGAGAATCTTTTTGAGGATCATTTAAAGTGTGAATTTCTTAAGTTTTACTTCAAAATTTTTTTTTTCTCCAGAGCACAGCAAGATCTTCTCTTTTCCCCTCCTGTTCTGGGTTCTGTGCACAGAGCACAGAGATCATTCAGGAGAAGACCCTGAGGCTCAGGAAAAACCCTGACTGAATTTGGAAGAAGTTCTGTCATAAAATCAGATCTTCTTGAGTCCACAGAAAAGCAGTCCCTAGAAAGTAGTGGCACTTCTGTTTTGCTGAATTACCCACCAGGCAGAATGTGGTTTCAGTGCAATTAAGTCACCATTGATTCCTTTTTTTTACGTGAAAACAACTAAAATGTAGGTCCCTGTGCCAGTTTGGCCAAATTTGGGAAAAAATTCATATCATACTGTCACCCCAGGACAGTCCCCATGTCATGGAGTGATCTTTTTTTGATCCAAGGTTGGTGGACATGTCCAGCTGCCCTCACAAGTGGATGAGCTTTAGGGAGAGCTGGTGCGGTGACACCCCTGAGCAGTGAGTGAGATCTTGGTAACTGCAGTGGCTTTTGGAAGGATGAGGTTCAGCCTGGGGGCTCTGCAGGATTTGCTCAGGATGCTGTCTCATATCAGGGAGGTTCTCTGGCAGAGACCAGAGTTTTGTGATGAAATTCCCATATTGACCATCTCCAGAAGGTTTTGGACTCCCCAGGAATTGGAGAGCTGTGTCAGAGAGGGTCTGTGAACAGAAAATGCCAAACAAGAAACCCAGTTGCTGAAATTAATGGAAGAGCTTCCAGCAGTGCCCTGGAACTGTGTCTGAGCCAGCTGATTGTGCTGCTGCTCATAAACCAAGGCTGGATATCCAGTTCCTCAGGCACTCCTACCCTGCTGTTCTGCTCCTTCCTGTGCAGATCCTGCCCTCAGGGTGGTCAAAGGTTTGCAGTATGAAAAGATTTAACACGTTTCTCTGGTCTCCTGGGACACAAGAAAGCAATGACCTTCTATCAAAAAATCTGGAGTAATTGGTGCCCTGGAGTTGTGTCATGTGCTTTTTCTGTCAAAAATAGAGCAATATTTGCAAGCTGCTGCATCTTAAACTGCTGGTGACTGGGTGCTGTTTGGTACATCAGAGTCAGGGGAAGCTCAGTGCCAGGTGCTGCCCTATGTCAGTGCTGGTGTGAGTTATAAATTCTCAGGGACAACAGCATCCTGGGCTTTCACCAGGCAGATTCCAAGGGTGGTATTTTTAAGGGGATATTTTTAACATTAACATATATTCACATTGTCCCTGTTGCTGTTGGGTAACTTTTCTAAATAAATGGATGAAATCTGCATCTGTGAGGTGTCCTCACTGCTCATGGGGCAAAATATTGTGACCTGCATCCCAGACCCACAAGTTACTCTGGTAGGGTGGTGGTTCATTCCCTTGGCATTTTTTAAAGATGTTTAGATGAAACACAGCAAGCAGTAATTCCCTGTAATTAAACTGGTGATTATCCTGGCTTGAGGAAGGAATGTGAGGCAACATCTACTCAAAAAATGGATGTGTTAATTACAAATGCACATATCCTGGGTCTTTATTGCTTAATGGGAAGATGGAGCTGCTGTTCCCGCTGGACTGTCAGAGAGCAGCTCCCTGGTTCTGAGGCACAGCAGCTCAGGTACAGGTGTATTTCCTAAAATCACTTATTGATCATATTGTAAAGAGCTGATCTGGAGAAGGGTGTCTTTGGGCAGAGCAACCTGTGCAATTCGACTGTAGATGCTCTGCTTGAAGAAGCTCTCCTTTAGCACTCCTGTTTCTTCTACTCTGGTGGATCAGGCAAACCCTTGGATCTCTTTGTTCTTGGGGCTGTAAATTGTCTTTTTCCTGATGTTGGCAAATATTGGCAATAGCAGAGCCAGATTCCCAAAGCTGTGAGCACCTCCTTAGCTGCAGGTAAGCAGTGGTGGAGTGACAGAGCTGCCCTCCGTTCATTTGAACTTTGCAAACACAGGGAAGCAGCAGTAAGACCCAGTGTCCTTTAATTGTGTGAGAGGCCCTTCTGCCCTGGTAAAGTGGCTCTGGAGTGCCAGGATGGGCAGTAATTTCCAGCTTCAGGCCCAGGGAGCACAGGGCTGCTCTCAGAGAGCGGAACTGGGAGGTGTGTTGGGTGTCTGATAAAGGGTGCCCAGTGAAGAGTGGAGTCTCCTGCTGTCCATCTGTGCTGGGGCAGAGCTCTCCTGCCAGGTGAGAACGTTACCACTGCCAGGGCAGGCAATGCAGGGAAAACATCGCCACTTTCATTTCCAGCCCTGGGTGATGCAGGGGGTTCTGATGGGAACTCTTCCCTATCTCCTCCTCTGGGCTGTTTGGGTTGCTGCGTTGCAGGGGTGGCTGTGGCACAGCACGATCAAGATCCTGGAGGTGATTCACAGCTTGGGAGTGGCTCAGGGGGTGTGGGAAGGAGGGATCCACCTCATCAAGGGTCCTCTGGATGCTGCACTGAAGCTGCCTTGGTGGTGGCTCACTCAGTGTTCCCTGGCTTTGTCAAAAATATGAATATTAGTTCTGAGATTTTAGCTTCCCAATATGTTCCTCTTTATTAGGAGAAGAAAATGGGTATTTCTGAGTTTGTTATTGAGAGAGAATGCAGCTCCTTCCTGAAGAGAATAAAAGCTTCCAGCAAACAAATAGAGGTCAAGTGGAGCAAGTAGAATGTTCAGGCCTGAGCAGGGAGTCAGGGCTGTGTGTTCCAGGGACAGCAGCTTATCCTGCCAGCACAGCCACTGCAGGTCTGGAAAGGCCTGTCTGGCCAGGCCTGCTGGTCCAGAAACTTCCTTGTAGGTTGATTTCCTCTTGTGGCTGCAGAAATATGGAAGCTTTATTCAATATTTTTTTGACATGTCCAGGAAAACCCTCTGCAAGCTACTAAACTTTCTTACTAAACAATTACTAAACAATTACTTTCTTACTAAACAATTCTGTAAATTGTTTAGAACCACAGCATTTAGGACAACTCGTGTTCCTGGGTCTGGTCCCTGACGGTGACAGCATGTTGTCATTCCTTTTATGAATATTACTGAATTGTTCTTTATAAGAGCCTTGATTTTGTCTTTACTGCTTCCCTCTGTGACAGAGCCAGCTTCCCCTCTAGTTCAGGAATCCATTCTTCCCTGCCAGCCAGGAGCTGTGCTGCTGTTGCTGTTTTATGCCCATTTCCTCTGTCCTTCAGTGTGGAGTTGTTGCTCAGCTCCATGGTGTGTGTGTGGATGTAGAGAGCAGGCACAGTCCTTGGGCTTCCCTGTGCTGGAAGCTTGGTTGATCTCCTTGCAGGCTGGTGCTGAGCCAGCTCAGCAGCTCCTCCTCCTGCTGGAGCTGCTGGTTGTCACCTGTGTGCAGTCAGAGGTGTTAATGTCCATCTGGGATCCTGGTGTCCCTTGGATCTGTAGATAAAGGCAGGACTTTGTGCGTGTCTGTTCTCTGTCAGGAGCACGCTCCTGGATAATGTGTAGGATCTATGATTCATCATCTCAGTTCCCTGTTTATCTTCAGAGCTCCTTTGACATCATAATTCTTCCTGTCAGTATTTAAACTTTGTTTTATTTGCAGACTCGTGGTGGTGAGTGTTTGACTTGGAGGCAGCCGTGGCTCCTGCAGAGGCACCTCTACTCAGGCTCTAGGGAGTGTGGGCTAAACTGCTTCCCAGGAATTACACCTGCACAGGTGGTTCTCTGCCCTCTTTGGGTGATGAGGCTCTGGGCTTGGAGAGACTTTGGTGCCCGACAGCTGTAACAGGAAAGCTTGGGTGCTTTTTGGAGGGGGATCCCCATCTCAGTGCAGCTGGCACTGGGCTCTGCTGGGGAAATGGAAATGTCTGGTACCCAGAGTTGTCACGTTTCCTAACACTCCTCTGCCAACACCTCTGTGCCAGAAATTCCATCTCTGTGCACCTGCATATACATGGGATGTGTATCTGTGTCTGCTTTACCCAAAGGAGAATTATAAACATACAGTACTTGAACAATATTTGTCCTGTACAAACTGTGTGAAAACAGGGCACAGAACAAAACCTGCCTTGGCTTTAGAGGCTGTTTCATAATCTCTTGCTCAGCATTAGGAGATGAAATGAGTTCAGATGTCTTGGATGAGGAGCATCTCTGCCTTGGCACTTAATGTTTCAGCTCTTCTCAGTACCAGCTGACAGCAGTGCACGTCAGTCATTGCCACCACCTTATCTCTGTGGGGAGAAACATGTTTTTCCTTAGCTTCCTCTGCCATCAGCCTTAATGGTTCACAAGAGGTGAATTGACAAAACAAAAAAAGTGTGGTTTATGTCTGTATGAAAATATCCAAATAGAAGCACCACTTCTGGGCTTTGGCAGGGGTTTGGACTGGATGATCTCCAAAGGGCCCTTCCAACTCCAACTATTCTGTGATTTTGTAAATAAGTGAGTTTCATATTTTCTGTGGAGGAAGATGAGTCCTTGCAGTTTTGGAAAAAATCTCTGAAAGATATGATGTTATGGTGATTGTTTCTATTATGTAGCTGTTTGTTCTTCAGGGCAACTTTTCTTTGTAAAAATAAAATATGCCAACATCATTGAGCCTCCTGGGTTTTGAGGAAGCATTACTGCTTTGTCACAAACCCAGAGGTGGGGTCCTTCACGTTTGTCTCTCAGAGTGAAATGTATCAGTGTATCATGTGGTCTTGTTTTTCTCTTGGCAAACAGAAGGAATGATGGAGCAGGCCTCTGCACAGATCTGGGTTTAATATCAGGTGCTGCCTGGCTGATGCTGGGTGATGGATGCTGTAGCTGGGAATGCTTTAGCAGTGTGCAGTCACCTCCTTAGGACTTTGCTGTCCTTGGAGTCTCCTCTTTGCATAAACCAGAACAATACCTGGAGGCAGGGAAGATTCTTTTGCCTAATTTAACCCTAATGTGCCATCTTTAAGACAGATTTATCTATGTTGTTAGCTTGGGTGTAACAGCAACCTGTGAGGGTGCGTGGGTCACCTGGCAGTGCCAGGGGGTGACTGCATCGGGTGGCATCTGCTGTCACCTGCAGGAGCTGCTCTGGTTTGTTAGAGCTGTGTCTTGCCTGGTTGCCAGCAGTAACCTGCCAGTTTGCTGTAAATTCGTTTGTGTAAATCTACTTTGAGATTCCTAGGAACACTCACAAGGATGTTTCTGCTCCTATACCCTGATGTGGTGTGTAAGTGGTGGCAGTGGGTGTGGGGTGGCAGAGAGGGGAGAGGGGCAGGTTCTGGGACTCCTTGTGCTGCTGTCCTGGGAAGCTGCAATCCAAAATGCAAGAGCTTAAAGTGTTCCTGACAGTAGCACCCCTGGCACATGCCAGCCATGTGTTCCAGCCCTGCACTGCTGCATTTATGCCAGGAAAGCTTCCTCAGGAGCAGCCTGTGCCTGTGTCCTGGCTGTGACAGCTCAGCTGCTTGACAGAGAGAGGATCCATCCCTGCGAGCAGCAGCTCTGGGATGTGAGCTCTGCGGGGAGGGCAGGTAAGAGGAAGCCCCTGCAGCTCCCCACAGCCTCCTTCCTGCTGGGGTGATTTCCAGTTCAGTCGTCACCTCTTCTGTGATCAGACTCCCTCAAGCTGTCTCTTGCACCCTTGTGGAACTCCATGCCCAGGGGTGACATCCCTGTCTTGCAGCTGTGTGATGTTAAAATTTCTTCAGAATATAGATAATGTTCTGAAGAGCTGCAAAATCTTGGAGCTCGAGCAGGGTGTGTACTGGAGGGCTGGGAGCAGAGATGCTGCCTGAAATTGAAATGTTGGTCATTGCCAGGGAGAAATGGGCTCCTGCCAGCCAGCCCAGGAGGATGAGCTGGGCTCTGGGATGGTTGGCATGGTCGGTGCTGCTGCTGCAGCAGCCACGGTATTTCACGTGTCAGACACCCAAGGGTGTTTTGCCATCATCTCATCTCTGCTGCAGAGCTTGCAAAGGGAGCAGTTGTTGCTGGATTTGGAATGCATTCCTTGCTATTCCTGCATTTCCTAAAGCACAGCGTTCCAAGTGCAGACGGGAGCGCAGCTCGGCCGGGCGCTCGCTGCGTGTGGGAAGCGGTTTGTCACCGAGGATTAAAAATGCAGCTGAGGACTAGTGCTGTAAAAAGGTTTAATCCAGGAGCTCCATGTCCACTTCTCTCCAGAAATATCCCTTGTAATACGTTTTATCAGGACATGTCCTTCACAAAGCCATGCCCTGCAGATGGGAGGAGAAGTGATAAAACGGTGAATGTTTGCTGTGAAGTGCCCCAGGCCAAGGGGCCTCAGCAGACAGGTTGTGTATCTCATAAATCCACTGATGTCATATATTTTATTACAGGAACATTTGAGTCTTTTATTACACTCAGCATTCAGGTAGATAAATCTGCTTCAGGCCTGAAAATGGAATCTTTTTTGGTTGTCACATATGTCAAGGGCAATTGAGCATATTCAGTAAAAGTTATGAATTGGTCCTTTTCTAAATAGCAAGTACTTGAGACAGATCATATTGTGCCATGGAAGTTGATCTGAGCTTTACAGCAGGCTGGCTGCAGGCCACACCGGGGGGAATTTCTCTGATTCTTTCCCAGAGGGGCTGGAGGAGGAAGGCTGAGTTGGACAATAACTCCTGGGAAATTATTTAGATGTGTGTGTTGGGATCAGTGCATTTCCTGCCCTTGCTGGGATTTAAGGTTGTCTTAAGAGAAAATTAATCCTGAATTGCTTTCAGCAATAGGTTGACACTGTCAAATAGTTTCTGTTGCGCTGCCTGCAAATTTGTATCTGACAGAGCTAGCTGTGCTTTGGTTCTGAAAATGACACCATGGGGGGCAAGTTCAGCTTTTCCCCAAATGAAATTTCTTCAGTCCATACCTAATGATAGAAACATCCTGCTTTTTCCATCCCTTTCTCCACTTCTGGAGGCATTTTGATCTCAATTTTCATTGTTCAGCCACTGTTTTGTGGTATAATTCTGCTGGAGCAGGTGGGGTGCGGGATGGGGCTGAGGTCCCTCTGCTGTGCTCCCCCCGTGCTCCATCCTGCCTTGTGATGGGGATGGGCAGCCTGGGCTGGGAGTGCTGCTATTTCGGTGTTTGATTGCTGATTGATGAGTAACAGTGGAAGGGACAAAAATGAACAGATACTCTTGAAATAGGATTGGTCCTCTGACATTAGAAAATAAAAAGAGGGGGAGGACTCCCCCACAAAATTTCTTGCAGTAATCTTTTTCATAGTGATAGGCTGGAATTAACTCTTTTACCTAATTTTCTTCTCTGTGCTACAGATCTGGGATGTTTCCTATAGAGTAGAAAATATTCACATGTGATTTTTCTTTTGAGAAGTGATACAAAGGGGTTGTGGGCTTGGATAGCAGCTGGCTGAGGTTGAACCTTCCTGTGGGCTCTCAGTGTTGCCCTGCACTGCTCTGGGTGAAGGGGTCTATGCAGAATGGATGTGCTGAAATTTCAGTTTTCTGAGTGATGTTCAGCAAAGGGGGAAAGTCACGTCTTTATCCCGCCCTTTCTCCCCACATGGTCTCTGACCCAGCCCAGCACGATGAGACAGGGTCACCCAGGGCTGTAGGGGAACTGCTCTGGCTCCAGGCTGCTCTCCCTTAGCAGCTTTCAGAATATCCCAGTGTCCTGTCACTGGGCAGGAAACACCTTCCAGGGAATGCTGGTTACTGCTGCCCTGTGGCAACATTCAGGGAAGCTTCACCAGTGTTCACTTGCAAGTTAATAGTGTTTGCCTTGCAGGCTTCCTCCCAGGTAATTTTAAAGGATTTATGTAGGTAGGGTGGAAAATACAAAGTACATGATAGGCCCAAAATGCAGAGCTTTGGAATACAAGTACCTGTGACCTGTGGAAGTGTTTGGAGAAACCTGGAAGAGGAGCTGGTTGATCCCAGTGGGCTCTCATAGTGTTCCAGGACCTGTTTTGTGCTTTGTGGTTTTGCAGAAGACTTGCAGAAGGCTTGGCTTAGTAAAGGTAAAACAGAATTTTATTTGACTTTTCCTCCCTCTCTCTTGTAGCCTATGCAAGCAGCAAGGTGTCCCACTGATGAGCTGTCCTTAACCAACTGTGCTGTGGTGAACGAGAAGGACTTCCAGTCTGGCCAGTAAGTGTGCACTGTTGCTCTTCCAGCTTTTAACCAAAAAGGAATTGTTTTCAGAATTTGGATGGAAGGGGAATGACATTTCAGGTTTGGAAAGGTGAACATAGCAGTTTGATTAACAAAACTTCTGTGTCTTTAGAGATCAGAACTTTAAATGTGGCTCTTCCTGGAAATGGGAGATGCTGGAAGAAGGGTGACAGCTTCTCTGTAGCATTTCTTTTTGGGGAACTGCATCTGCTTAACTAATGGAATCATTATTTTAATGAAGGACTTTTTGTGATCTTTTTTGTCTGTTTTGGTTTTGCTTTTGTTCCTGTTACATAGCGAGAATATTTGAACTATTTCAAAAATGTTTTTATCATTTTATTGCATTACTCTTACTTTCTTTTATTGCAGTACTTCTTACTTTCATGTGCTATGGGAATGCTGAGCAGAGCCAGGAGAACTCTCTTGTTCTCGGGGTTTTCATGCACAAGAACAAAAGGGAGAAGCAGCCGGAGTGTGGGCACGAGTTGGATTCTTTAATTGCAGTTCTGGGGTGGCTGATGGAACCCGACTCCGGGGTTTACTTCTGTTAGGTGGAAAACACATGAATTTTTCAGCTCGGCCCACACAGAAAGGTTTTGTATTACAAGGAGCCAATTCACATACTCAGTTTCCTTGCTTTGCTGCAGTTTTAGGGAAGCTCTGACAGATTTTAGTATGTAGGTTGTAGACAGAAGTCATTAATTTCAGCTGAAAGGGAATATCATGTGCTGCACAAGGCAGAAGGGCTTGGGTTTGAAAAATGGGAAAAATGTTCAGGGAGATACTGAATGATATGCCCAGGCCTTAGATAAAAATATCTGCCCCAGGTGAACTCTGCTAAGGGTGGAGAACACAGTGATGCTGAGCTGCAGGACTGCAGGGATGTGTTCAGGATTTGCCTCTCTGTGCTGTCAGTCAGCTCTGCTGCCCTGAGTGTCCTGGCCCAGCACTGATGAACTGGACTGTGATTTTACAAGCCCAGCCTGAGTATAAAATGCCATAACCAAACAAAACCACCCCCCAAACAAGCAGAACTTTTAGATTCAGAATCAGGCAAAAGTGTCTGCTTGGGCAGGGAAGTGTCCTGGCCTTTTCAAAGTATGGTTTTCCCCAGGTAGATTATTTTTCCAAAGTAATTGAGTTACAAAAATACCTGAACTGAGCATTGTACCTCATGCATTATAAAAACTTTAATTTCCTCCAATATGGATGTCCTGGAGGGACCCAGCTGCCAGACCTGCAGCCGGCTGTGCTCCCTTCTCGTCCAGAACCCTCTCTCCAGGCATTTGTGGCAGCTTGCAGGAAGCAGTGCCCTGGGATGTGCTGGCTGAGCAGGCTGGATGTGGTTCTGGCTGTTCCCATTCCCCTGGGAGCTGTTTATTTCTAGCAGTTGGTGCTCACACACCAGCAGCGTGTGCTTGGTTGGGAGCAGATGCTGCAGATGGCTTTGCAGTGTCAGATGGAGCCCAGGGAAGCTCCCGGTGCTCGGCAGTGCTGGCCTGGAGTCGATGCTGCATTGCAGATCCCCGGAGCCATCCCTGGCTGCAGCTCCCTCAGCATGGCTGCCTACTCAGGGGGGCTTCTGGTGACACCTCCACAAAGGGCTCTGCTCTAACACTGCTGGGGATGTAGAGCTGGAGTTTGCCCTTGGATCAAGGAGATGATTTAACCCCAGGGTGCTGCTGGACATCTCCTGATGCTTTGCTTTCCGCTCCTGTGAGCCAGGCAGGGATGAGTCAGCGCTCGGTGCCGCAGGAGGTCACGGGAGGTCAGGGCTGTGGGATCCCAGGATGTGGTGTGCCATGGTTTGGGGAGGGGCACCACCTTGGGTTCCTGTGTCCTGCTTCTACCTTGAGGAATCCTGGTGCAGCTTGGAGAGAGAAAGCAGTTCTGCACACAGCCAGGCTGTGAGGGGACAGCAGTCAGGGCAGGCTGTCTCACTGCCAGGTTTGTGTTTGTGTTCAGAACTGGTTGTGCTCCCCTTTCCCACGGGAAGCCCATCCCTCCTAGGCCAGTTTGGTTTCCTGAGGAGTCCTTGCTGGACGATTGCTGAGGGTTCCCAGACATGCACCGTGTGGGATGAGATCCCTGCTGGCACCTCCACACACTTGAGGCGTCCCCTCCCTCACAGGAGCCCTGCTTCTGCTTCAGCAACATAAAACTGATTCACTCACAGGTTAATTCATGTCTGGTGGAGTTTCTCTTGGTTTGCTCAGCCTGGCCAGCAAACTTACCAGCAGTTTCCTGGGCCCGGTTTCCTGGAGCCCTTCCTGAGAGCTGGCATCATACCCGTTGGATCTGACAGTTCCAGGCGAGGATTTACACACGGAATAGAGCAGCAATTCCTCCTGGATGAGCTCTGGGAGCTGTCTGGCCCTGGTGATTCGTTGTTCCTTTTGTTCCTGTATAAGCTGAAGCTGTTAATGAGGTTGAGATTTCCCCCATGAGTCTCCATGAGCTTTCTGAGCTCCTTCCTGGTGAACATCAGTGTTGGAAAATGCAGTTAATTTTTCTGCTACTGACTTATTTTGAGCGTTTGTAATACTTAGGCTGGTTACAGCCTGTTGGAAGCTGCCTGCTCCTGCTGTCTTTGAGAAGAGACATGGTTGTCCCTGTGCTTTATGCAGATTTTTCTCACAGAACCTGTCAGGATTTGACCTTTCCTAGTATTTTCTTTCAGAAAGCAGAGGATTTTTTTTCATTTTTCCTTTTTGCTTTTCTTCCTGGCATCTCTTTGTCTCTTGTCAAGCTCTGCTGTCTTTCTGCTTTGCTGGAGATGTTTTTGGTGAATGGAATACTCCAGCACAGTAATTGGTATCAAATATTTGGGGATACTCCTCCCCAGTATTTTTACCAGGTGTTGTCATTTCCCTGCATTTTGGGTTTTTGAAATGAAGCCCAGCAGTGGTGCAGTTTGTTCTTCCTACAGAGATTCTGAATCTCTGCACATTGAAGTCACTGTTGTGTGCACTGCTCAGGACCTGTTTGGGACTTTAAAAAGCTTTAATTTTGGGTCTTTTCTTGTCTCATGAGCTGTTTCCAGTCAGGTGTGGTGGAGTATTTCAGCATTGTAGCTGGAACTTGTGTGTTGCCTCTGGGTGTGTTTCTCTCACCTCTGCAGTGTCACACCTTCCTTTCCAGTTGGTTGGGTGTTGATACTGATTTGGATTACTCAGGGTGATTCTGTGCTGGAGCACTCCTGCTTTCAGTCCTGGCCTCCTGGACAGTTCCCTGCTTTATGCACTGCTCAGTTTGAGATGAGCTGTCCTTGGGAGCTCTGTTCCATCAGGGGAGGATCTCTGCCCATCCCTGCTGCTGGTGCTCTCCCTAATCATGGAATCATGGAATGGTTTCATCCAGTGCCACCCCCTGCCATGGACAGGGACACCTTCCATTATCCCAGGGTGCTCCAAGTCCTGTCCAACCTGGCCTTGGACACTTCTCAGGATTGTAGCAGCCACAGTTTTTTTGGGCAGCCTGAGCCAGTGCAGCCTGTTCCTGGCTAATGCCCCCTGAGGGGATGTTCCCCACCTTTGCTGCAGGGGCGTGTTTCTGGCTGCTCGATCCCAGGGCTTCTTGACCTCCAGTTGGCCCCCAGCCTGCACTGATGCATGGGATTGTTCCCCTGGGTGCAGGACTTTGCATTTTCCTTTATTGAGCTTGATGGGATCTGTCGAGGTCCCTCTGAGCAGCAGCACACCCAGGTGTGTCCCCTGTGGGCTGGCTGAGGAGCTCTGTCCCTTCAGCTGCTCAGGAATGAAGGGGTTAAATAGTTTTGGCCCCACGTGGATTCCTGGGGTGGGCATAGCCCAGTGTCCTCCTGCAGTGGGATTTGCACAGCCCAGTGACCTCCTGCAGTGGGATTTGCACAGCCCAGTGATTTCCTGCAGTGGGATTTGCACAGCCCAGTGTCCTCCTGCAGTGGGATTTGCACAGCCCAGTGTCCTCCTGCAGTGGGATTTGCACAGCCCAGTGTCCTCCTGCAGTGGGATTTGCACAGCCCAGTGACCTCCTGCAGTGGGATTTGCACAGCCCAGTGACCTCTTGCAGTGGGATTTGGTGCTGTTGGCTGCAGCCCCAAGTGCAGCAGTTCAGCCTCCAGCCCCCCTCTCTGCCCAGTCTGTATCACAGCAGTGTCTGAGGGTGATTGTGCCAGGCAGTGTGGAAAGTCTGCTAATGTTGGGATAAATCCAGCTCTCCCTTCAGCCCCAGAGCTTACCATTTCATTAAAGAAAGCTGTCATGCTGGTCAGGACGGATTTTCCTTTGTAAATCCACGCTGACCACTCCTAAATCTGTGCTCAGAGTGACTCCCAGTCGCTTTTTATGCTTTAATATATTTGACTTCCCGGATTAGTTGCTCCATCACTTCTCTAGGGAGTCAGGTGAGGCTGACCAGCCTGTAATTCCTTGGATCCTCCTACTTGAAGGCAGGAGTGACATCTGCTGTCTTTCAATCTCCATAAATCTTCCCTGGCTGCCATGCAGCACCAGTAGGCCGTGCAGCCTTGTTCTCCCCTGTAACATTTGTATTGAACTTCACCACCTACACAGGGTTCCTGGATTTATGCCTGGGGCAGAAGGAGGAGGAGAGGGAAGGGTGTCCTGGCAGCTGATGGGTGATTTTGGGTCAGAACCAGTGAGGACTCAGCTCAGTGTCTGCCTGAGCTGGAAGCTCTGTTGTCACTCTGGTGTGTTGAAAATGCTTCTGTCCCTGCCAGGCCACCAAGTGCCAGCAGTGTCTGGGAAGGGTTTGCAGGTGACAGCTGGCCATGGCTCCTGGTTTGGGCTGCCATGGCTCCTGGTTTGGGCTGCCATGGCTCCTGGTTTGGGCTGCATTTCCTCTTGTCTCCGAGGGCCATATGTTCCTTCCTGCCTGTAGCTGGAGCTGTTCTGCTCACAGAATGGAGCCAGTGCAGATCCTCATTTGGATGGTGCAGGATTGGCTGGGCATGTGCAAATAGAAGTACAGGGAGCATATGTGCATGGAAAACATGGGCTGTGGGGAGGGAGGAGGGCCAGGAGTGTGGGCCTTGGCTGCCAGCACAGCTCATCCTGCCCTTCCTGACCGTGGTGTTGGTGAGGGGTAAAATCCCATGGAGCTGGTGCCTTGACTACCCCAAGGGTGCTGACAGTGCCAGCAGTGGGAGAGGAAGATGAGGTGAGCCCTGATTTCACCATCACCCCACTGCCAGAACACACAAATCCCAGCCTCCTTTGGTTTTGCTTTCTCATGCTAGCAAGCTGTCTGCCTATCACATGATTAGGGCTATCAGGCATAGTCTGAGGAGAGCTAGAAGCAGTTTTTGAGTATCTGTTGCTGACAGCTTCAATTCTGAGTGTGGCAGACAGGCACATGCCATGGCTGCTGCTGTGTCTGCTCCTGACTGCTTGTACTGCTCTGGTTTTATAACTGCTCTGTGATGGAATCTCAGAACCATTGAGGAAAAGCCCTCCCAGCTCATTGAGTTCAATCTGTGGCCAATCCCCACCTTGTCCCCCAGCCCAGAGCACTGAGTGCCATGTCCAGCCATTCCTGGGACCCCTCCAGGGGTGGGGACTCCACCACCTCCCTGGGCAACCCCTTCCATGATGTTTTACCTGATGTTCAATCCAAACCTCCCCTGGCACAGCTTGAGGCCATTTCCTCTTGTCTTGTCCCTTGTTCCCTGGGAGCAGAGGCCAACCCCACCCCCAGCTGCCCCCTCCTGTCAGGGAGTTGAGGAGAGTGAGAAGGTCCAGGCTGAGCCTCCCCAGCTCTCCTGGGTCTCCAGACCCTTCCCCAGCTCCATTCCCTTCCCTGGACACGTTCCAGCCCCTCAATGTCTTCCTTGCAGTGAGGAGCCAGAACTGACCCGAGTGCTCGAGGTGTGGCCTCAGCAGTGTCCAGCACAGGGGCTGGTCACTGCCCTGGGCATGCTGGCCACACTATTCCTGATGCAGGCCAAGTGCCCTTGGCCTTTTTGCCCACCTGGGCGCACATCAGCTCCTGTTCAGCTCCTGTTCAGCTCCTGTTCAGCTGCTGTCAATCAGGTCCTTTCCACTGGGTCTCTTCTCAACATTGTGATGCTGTTTTTCCAGCCACTCGGATGCTGTCTGAGTTCAAGATCAGTTGGTCACTTGTGCCAGGAGGAACAATACACTCGGATCCCTGTATGGGCTTTGCAGCTATTTTTTGTTGGCATCACAGCTGGGGACAGTGCTTGTATGGGGGTAAAATGCTGATGCTTTGGTGTTAATGCTTGAGATGTAAAACTGGTGTTGATTTTTAGCTGTAGCAGCTCACTTTGTGGTTGTGGTTTGGTTCTCTCATTGCTACAGTGCAGTCCTGAAGTGAAGGGATGCTGGGGGGGATGTAAATAGTGATTTTTGGTGCAATGTCCTGCAGTTGGGCTTTGAGATCCTGTTGTACCAGTGAGGGTGATGGGCTCTGTGACCCTGCTGTGTGGCTGTGGCTCCAATGGTTTTGGTTTTCCTGTGCAGCCCCAGAGATAAGCTGGGTGTTTCTTCTGAGCTCTGACAGCCCTGTGAGCAATGCAAAACCCTCCTGGTGTACATCAAAGTAAAATGCTGATCTCTTTTCTAGGCATGTTGTGGTGAAGACCTCTCCCAACCACAAATACATCTTCACACTGAGGACCCACCCCTCGGTCGTCCCTGGCAGCATTGCCTTCAGCTTGCCCCAGGTATGTTGGACTTTCTACTCTGCTACAGAATAAGCAAAATCTCTTTTGGGATCAGGATTGAAGATAAGTTCTCTAGTTGGAGTAAATGTGTGCTGCAAATTGGTTTTGTGCTGGCAAAAGTTCAAGGAGACTTTTACTACAACTGAAGTGACTGTGCTTACATGACTTTGATATATTTTTAGTGCATGATGGGATAAAGACACTGGAAAAGGTGTCATTTAACCTTTTAAAAAGCCACCAGAAATAAACTATTTGAAAAAGAAAAGCCTAAGCAATATCTGCCC
Organism: Rhipidura dahli; assembly: GCA_013399225.1. Taxonomy (NCBI): domain Eukaryota; kingdom Metazoa; phylum Chordata; class Aves; order Passeriformes; family Rhipiduridae; genus Rhipidura; species Rhipidura dahli. The sequence continues at coordinate 114,023 of VXAC01003689.1, forward strand.
TTCCTTGTGAATCTTTATTGTTCCCCATTTTCCCTTGACTTTAAAGGGTTTCTTTGCTGTGTTTTTCATTTTTAAGACCTGCCGGAAGTTCTATTGACTACATTCAGTCACTGGTAGTGTTTTTAGATGGAAAGTGCAAGGAAATGCATAAAAAACCCCCCAAACCCCTTTGTCTCATTATTTTTTAATTAAGTCATCATCAGATGTTAAATGATGGTTAGAATAAATAGTGAATGCAATTAACTTCTAAATCAAAAAATGAAATTGTAGCTTTTAACTCTCACCCTGAATCTCATCCCATGAACCTGCAGTAGTCACTGTTTCTGAATCAATGCTTTCACATTTCCCTGCCAGTGACTGCTCCAAAGCCAGTCTCTGTGCTGCAAACACAGGAGTTTTTTTCTCTTCAGCACATCTTGGCACAAGCCCCCAGACGACATTTTGCCTTTTGCTGTGCTGTTGGAACTGGGTCTGTTCAGAGGGGTGGGTGGGGGATGTTCTGTTCACCAGTATCCTGCTGTGGTTTGTGATGCCCAAACTGCCCAGCAGTGACCTGAGTGCACTGACTTTATCAACATAAACATCTCCTGCTGGTCACTGTGTTGATGTTTGTGTGTTGCAGTTGCTGTTGTGGAGCCAGGAGAAGGGGCTGTGTAGGGAATGTTGCAGTTGCTGGGAGGTGAATGCTTGATTTGTAGGATTAGGGAGCTGTTTGGGTTGGAAGGGGCCTTTAGAGGCTGTATGAGCAGGGCCATTTCCTACTAGATCAGCTTGTTTACAGTCCTTGTCCAATGCGACCTTGGATGTTCCCTGGAACTTCTCTGGGCAACCTGGGCCAGGGTTTTACCATTTTCACCATATGAAATGTCTGAATTCACCCTCTTTTAGTTTAAAGCCACTTCCCCTTTTTCTGTTGCTGCAGTCCCTACTAAAAAGTCTGTCCCCAGGTTTAAATCCCCTTTAAGTATCGAAAGGCCACAATAAGATCCCCCCAGAGCCTTCTCCAGGCTGAACACCCCCCATTCCCTGAGCCTGTCTCCATAGCAGAGCTGTTCCAGCCCTCTGAGCACTGGGCTGTTCCTGAGGCTGGGTGTTAATTCCCAGTGCTTCCCAGAGCCTTGGATAGTCGCAGTCAGTCTCATACCAAGTGTGTGTTCTCTGGTTCTGTTCAGGGATGGTGGTGTCTGTGCTCTGAGGCCTCCAGAGCATCTGCTTGTTGTCCTTTCACTGCTCATGTGGAGTTCTTGACCACCTTTGTTCTGTGGTTAACTCTTGACTCTTAACACCAAAAGCTATGACAAATTTTGTATCCTGAGAGCCTAAAGTCTGAATTGCTGCACAGTGATGAGAAACCAGCCAAGTGAATGTGGGGGTTGAGCTGTTCTCTTGCCACTGAGAAAATCCTCACTAATCTTCCCCCAGAGGGTGCTGGGCGCTGCCCAGGCTCCCCAGGGAATGGTCCCGGCCCCGAGGCTGCCAGAGCTCCAGGAGCGTTTGGACAGCGCTGCCAGGGATGCCCAGGGTGGGGTTGTTGGGGTGTCTGGGCAGGGCTGGGGTGGGACTGGGTGATCCTGAGGGTCCCTCCCAGCTCAGGACATTCTGTGGATATTGGAGAGGGTGTAAAGGGGGAAATGTTCACTTTGTGAGCAAAGTCATTGTGTTCCTTCTCCCAGACAAAAAGGCAAATTCCAGAAATGATGATGAATTACAGCTTTTCAAATGGGAGCTCCCTGGAGCTGTGTAATGACACCCACACGTGTCTGTGACTGCTGCCTCTATTGGATGTCTGAGGGACCACGAGCATGGCATGGCCTGTGATGAGGGCTGGGAACACACTGCAGCCAATCTGTAACACAGCAGCAGCCACTGGGAAAACCCCATTTGTGCAATCATCAAGCCAGAACTGTTGGAACTGTAGTGGTTATAGATTTTCTGTGTCACATAATTTGTGAACCATTTCCCACTTCTGCAGTTTTGTACAGCACAAGTCTTTCTGAAGGAATTTGGAGGGACCTAAAGGATTTGAACAGTTTCATACTGGTTCTCTTGGTTCAGGTACCTTGGAGCACATTAGTGCAAGCTTTTAAAGTGCCCATGGGGTGTGTAACAGCCATTCTGGCACCTGTGGAGTGCTCAGAACCTGGGCTTTGCTAGGAAATGAGCAGAAGGACAAAAAGCCCCATCCAGCACCACAGCTTCTGCCTCCAGGATGGTGGGGAGACCAGTAACCTGAAGGAGGTTGGGCAGAACAACCTCCTGAGGTCACAAGGTAGAATTATTTCAAGAGATTATTCAATGTTTTTGACTTGTTTCCTGTTAATTTGGGGGTCTTTGGGATATTCCATTTTGCCCTTTTTTTCTGCTGCTGAAGGTTCTCCTGGGGGTCCTGCATCTCTGGGTGGGGAGGCTGCCTTAGAGAGGGCAGGTGTCCTCCAGGACAGGTGTTCTGACATTTTTGTCTTGTTTTACAGAGAAAATGGGCCGGCCTTTCCATTGGACAGGAGATTGATGGTGAGTGGGTCAGCAGAGTGATTGGGATGAGTTTGTAAAGCTGAATTCATGTTTCTGTCCTGAAGGGAAACTGCCTTGGGAGCTCTCAAATCTCCAGCCCTTCTCCAGGTGATGTGAGGCCCTCATCAGTGAAGGAGCTGCTCTCTTCTCTGCAGCCTTTCTGCATTTCATGTTTTCCAGACCTGGAGGACTTCTGGCAGTTTCTCCAGACACCTGCTGGGATCTCAGCCTGGCTCTGTGTGGGACAGCAGTGTCCTCATGTAGATATGAACACTGAACATATCCTGGGTCGTCTGTTCCTGGCTCTCTGGAGAACACTCCCACTAACAGAGGACAGCTCTTGTCCTTGGGGAGCTTCTTGGCATCAGCATGGGAATGAATGGGGAGGTTTTAGTACCAAGGGCTGCCAGGAGCAGCAGTGTGCCCTGCAGTGCTGAGCTCTGGGAGCAGCACTGGTGTTTACACCAGTAACTGACCAGAACATTCTGCAGCAAGGTGAAGGGCCAAGGTGAATATCCTATTTCAAGTCTCCCTTGAGCCTTCTAAGCCTTGGCCAATGTTTGGAGGAGACCAGTTGGCTCTTCTGTGACTTTGTGCTGTGTGGCACTGTTCCCTCTGCTTTGGATCACTGTCAGGTCCAGGTGCAGCTGCTGAACCTGTCTGTAGCTGCTGGAATGTTGAGCAGACTCCTGGCAGCAGCTCCTTGCAGGAGGCTCTCCGTGTTCTTTGCTACAGCAGGTCCAGGTGATGGATCAGGTTTGTTCTTTGGACCATCAGGAGTCACCTCTGTGCTGCTGGGGAGGGCAGCTCATCCTCTCCCTTGCTGTGAGCCTGCTCTGTTCTTGGCTGGCTCGTGCTCTCTGCTCTGCAGCACACTGCTCATGAGGCCACTGGAGCCTCTGGAGCTGCTTCCAGTGATTCCAGGGAATTCCCTCTTTGGAGATTGTGGGCAGAGCTGATGGCTGCATCCTGTGTTGGAATGAGGAGGACTGAGCCTGGGAAGTGGTGCAGCTGTGGGTGTGAGGTGCTCCTGGGGAAGCCCCCTCCTGGCTGTTTGCTTTCCCAGCTCCTGTGCTCTCAGCAGCTCCCTGAGCACAGATCAGTGCTCCTAAGTGAAGTCTGCTGTGTTTGTGGGGACAGGCTGCAGTGGGTGTCTCTGCCTCTCTGCACAACTGGATATCTCACAGACCTTGCTTGAAAGCCAGGATTTTAACCTGGAAAAGGAGGCTGAGGGCAGACCTTCCTGCTCCATACAATGCTCTGGAAGGAACTTGGTTTCTTCTCCCAGGGAGCAAGGGACAGGATGAAAGGAAACGGCCCCAAGTTGTGCCAGAGGAGGTGCAGGTTGGATATTAGGGGAAATTTCTTCAAAGAATGGGTTATAAAGGCTTGGAACAGGCTGCCCAGGGCAGTGGTGGAGTCACCATTCCTGGAGATGTTCGAAGAACAGGTGGATGTGGCACTTGAGGACATGGTTTAGTGGTGACCATGGTGGTGGTGCTGGGTTCATGGCTGGACTTGGTGACCTTTGAGGCCTTTTCCAACCTTGGTGATTCTGTTAATCTGTGATTTTTTAGCTAACTGCTCTTGTTTTAACTGAAGAATGACCTATAATGAGGGGAGACCCATACATTAATTTGTTTCTCACCCTTGTTTTGCTGCTGATCATGTGCCAGCTCACTTACAGATCTGTGCTTTTCAGTACTCAGGTCTTCTGGGGAAAGAATCACCGATATTCTGTGTGATCAGCTCTTAGAACAGTTTGTGGCTGTCCTTGTCCTGGGCTTTGCTGTAAACCTTCCAGCTACGTGGGAGCCTGTTAACAAAAATAATGCAGTGATTCTGTGCACAGTGACTAAATGTCATCTGACTCCCTGCTGGGTGGAAGGGATTTGTAAAGGCATTCTGCAGGTAGGGAGGAGTAGGGAGGAATGTTCCCAAACCCAGGGATTTACTGGGGTTTGTGCTTTGTCCCGGTCCCCTGATAATGTGGAAGCTGTGTTTTAAATGTCAGCTGTAAATGCAGCCCACAGCTCTGTGGAGCAGTGATGTGAGTCCTGCTGAGACCCTAATGAGACACTAAAGGTTTTCCAGGTGAGTGGTTTTCCTGGTGGGAAGGAAGAGTGCCCTGAGTGGATGTGGCTGTCCTGCCTCAGTGCAGTGCAGCTGCACCAGCTCCTTGTTCCATCAGAGATGCAGGGCTGGAGCCAGGTGCTGGCTCAGGTGCCCTCGGTCCCTGCTGCCTTCCCAGAGCCAGGAGATTCCTGCTGCATTCCTGACCTCTCTCTGGGACATTCCAGACTCTTGCAGCTGGTGCTGTGCACTGCTGGCTGGGCTGCAGCCCCATGCTGGGGGTTCCCTTCTGTGCTGGATGTGAGAGCTGCTCGTGTGCAGCTGACACCTGAGGCCTGTCATGTGACCAAATCCAGGGACTGATATTCCAGAAGCTTTTATTTGACAAAGCTGTGAGGTTCAGCAAGACCTGTAAGGTGAGAGGAGCTCCTGCTGTTTGCTGAGGGATAACCCTGCTGCCACATCCCTTTTGAAAGAAGTCGATCAGGAAGTAGTTTGGTGTTTCCATCTTCATCCCTGTTTCCTGGAAGATCTGTCCTTGGCAGCTCATCCCAGCTAGGATGTTTGGTGTGTGTGCTGTGTCTTCTCTCCTTCAGCAAGAGACAGGCTCTCCTTGTTCCCTTCACATGAACAGGTCCTGCAGCAGACCACACTGGGGGCTCGTTCTGCCCTCACACCTGCTCAGCACCCGCAGGTTTATTCTGGAACCATTCTGCTGCCAAGAGCTGGACAGGAAATCATAGACTGAGTGAAGCACCTTCCCCACATTCCCCTCCTGCTGCTTCATCCTTAGCCATGACATCTGTAGCAGAGGAGACTTTCTTCTCCAGATTCAAAGCAAACCCTTAATGTTCCTCAGTCTTCTGGAGAGTCACTGGTTCCTGCTGCAGCCTGGTTTGTGGACTGCTGGGCCTGCCTGTGTGTGAGGTCCTGCTCTCTGGTCACCCATGCTGGGCAGTGTCTCTGAGTTGTGGATTTTGCTGCTCTTCCCTTTCATCCTCTTCCCCTCTTTCCACTCTTGTTTCTGTACCTGTGGGATCAGGTTGGCAGTGCCTTCCCTGCCCCTTGGCTTTCTGTTCAGGTGATTCTGCACCACTGAAGGAAACCTTGCAATGTCAGGAGAGGCCCAAGGGCACCTCTGGGCTGGGGGCTGTTTCCTCAGTGTCAGGGATGAGGGACAGTTGATGATGTGCTTTGTTTTGGGCTGACAGATTGCATTGCTGCACTTGAACGTGCAGTAATTCACTTTCTGCTGCCTCGCCTGGAGAAAAGCTCAGCAACCTGTTGCCACAGAAAACCAGTGATGGCTTCTTGTCACTGCTTTTGGGCAAGACTACCCTTAATGCTGCTTTTGGGCTTCCTGGAGATGTATCCAAACCCTTGGGTGGAGGTACAGATGTATGGGACCACAGCATGTCTGGATTTGCTTTCATTGCTCTCATCCCCCAAGGTCTGTGTGGTGTTTTAAAGGTTTATTAAGAGTTTTTATAGCAACACAGGGATTTTCAATGGAAATTTTACTGTATTTTTGACCTTGCAGTTGAACGTGGATGTAAGAGAAATAAGGATCTCTATCAGAAATAATATATTCAGTTTTACCAGGTGCTCACTCTCAAGGGAGGGATGTGTATTGCCAAATGTGGTTCATACACTGGGGGCACCTTGCTGTCCTGAAATGTGCTGGTTCTTGTTTCTCCCCAGTTTCCTTGTACACTTTTGACAAGACCAAGCAGTGCATTGGCACCATGACCATTGAGATTGACTTCCTGCAGAAGAAGAGCATCGACTCCAACCCCTACGACACGGACAAGATGGCTGCAGAGTTCATCCAGCAGTTCAACAGCCAGGCCTTCTCTGTGGGCCAGCAGGTGGGCTTTGCTCTGGGCCTTTGAGGCTGAACTGGGCTAAAACACCACAAGTGGGCTTGGGAGGGACACCTGAGGGTGCCAAGGGCTCTTCAGAGGCTGCCTGAGGGGCAGGAATTGTTCCTCATGTGTTCCTCATGTCTTAGGGAGAAGTCAAACCACTGTGACTTTCACTGAGAGCAGGGACACAGGGCTTTGGAATCTGCCCTATCCTAAATCTGTGAGGAAAATCCCAGGGCTTGGGAGGGCTCAGGTCTCTCTGCATTGTGCCCTGGTTGGATGTGAGCATGGCAACTCCTGGAATCTTTTGGGAAGTCATTTTTGCCTCCTTCTCTATAAGATCAAGACAAACACCAGGTTTAATTCATTCTCAGTGGCACCTCCCAAGTGCAGTGTATTTTTTGTTCTGGAAGTGTCCAAGGCTGGGTTGGACAGGGCTTGGAGCAGCCTGCTGTGGTGGAAAGTGTCTCTGCCCATGGCAGGGGTGGAACTGGATGGGCTTTAGGGTCCTTTCCAACCCAAACTATTCTGGGATTCCATGATTTATTGCTACTCTATGGACTTAAATAGTGAAACAGGGATGAAGGATTTTCCTTGGGGACCTTGGAAAGCTGATGTCCCTGTGACTGAGCCTGCAGAGGTCTGCAGCAGATGGGCTTCAGCCCCTGCAAAGCCCTATAAGATAACCTCTGCCTTGCCTTGTTCTCCAAACAGGTGGAGGGTGGTCTCTTACAGTATTTACAGCTTGCAGGATCTGAATCTTAAGCCAGTTGGAAATAGAAACTCAAAGAAAGGAATTGTGCAGACCCAGCCTGGTTTTCTGTGGGATGGACCCTACCTTGTTACATTCCTTCTGTTTCTCATTAGCACTATTCCTGAAATGTCCTTGTCAAACTGAAATGCAGAAGATCTGAAAGTTTTGAGCTAAATTGTTCTCCATGACTAGCACCAATTATTGAAGTGAGAGGAAAATGTCATGAGATGATACAGAGCACTGAGTTGGGGAGAAGAGGGGGGGGGATAGATACTTTTCTTGGAAGGAAATTTTTTCTTTGAGTTTCTCCAGCTGACTTCATGTCCTGCAACTTCAGGTCTGTTACTTTTACATTGGTGTGTGTGCTGTGTCAGTACAGGTCAGCCCCACAGAGCTTCACAGGGAAAAACTCCATGGGAGTTGCTGAGTGCATAACTCAGTCTTCAGGCGTCTTTTCCTTCAAATCTTGGGAGTCTTGTCAGAATCCTTTTTAACTGTTTTTAATGAGATTTTTTTTTTCCTTTCCACAGCTGGTGTTCAGCTTTAATGACAAGCTTTTTGGGCTCTTGGTGAAGGACATGGAAGCCATGGACCCCAGCATTCTCAAAGGGGAGTCTGGAACAAGCAAAAAGCAGAAGGTGGGCTCCCAGGAACTCCCCCAATTCCTTGGGGACTGCAGAGCTGCAAGTCCTGAGCAGATGGTGCTGCCAGGACCAGCTGAGGTGCCCTGCCTTTGGAGAAGTCACACATCTGGCTCACCTGGCTGTCTGCACTTCAGTGCAGTCTCAACTGCAGAGCTAGGGAGGATACAAGGAGTAGCTTTTGATCTCTAATTACTAATTCATGGAAACAGCCTCTCTTGAGCCTTTTTGTCTTCCAGATATGTCCAGTTGTGATTTTGTTTTCTCCTTTTCTTGCTAGATCTTGCTGAAATAAAATAGTTGGGTTTGAACTAAACCAGTAGCTTTTAAAAGCCAGGTCGTTGTACCTGGTGAGCTTCTGCATTCAGTGATGTTTGTTTTAGAGGAGGGGTTGGTATTTTTCATTCTTCCCAGTGACTTTTGAAGTAGAGCTTTTGCTTCTTTTCCCTGCTTTCTGAGATGTCCTTGGGGACACCAAAGGAGCAATCTGAAGCTGAGTGTTATAGTAATTAATGTAATTATTTCTTTGCCTTCCCTTTGCAGATTGAGGTTGGTTTGGTTCTTGGAAACAGTCAAGTTGCCTTTGAGAAAGCTGAGAACTCCTCTCTCAATCTGATTGGTGAGTGCCTGCACCCAAACACAGAAATAATGCTTGAGATCTGCTGCTTTGCAGGCCTGGGAGACTTCATTGCCTCAAGGCTGTTTTTCTTTTCCTTCACTCCTAGGCTTAGATTAGCAAGGCCAAGTGGACCAGTAAATTCAGCAGCTGGTTGAAATATTTTAACTCTTCAAACATCAGAGAATGATGTTTTCAGGGATGGTACCAAACCAGCAGCTCTCCCATTAAATTTAATTAAAAGAGAAGGGATTAGGAAATGGAGAGGTTTTCTAAATGTGTAGTCAAAATGTCAGAGTCCTGCCCTTGGGAAGGCCATGGGAGCTGCAGAGCAGCACAGGGGGCACTGTGTGTGTAACTGCTCACACCAGTTCATTCACACAGCTGGGAACTTTGGGTTTAAGAGACACTTTCTAAAACCTCAACAGAACAAATCTCTGTGTACAATATCACACTTGCCTATCAACAAAATTGGGGAATAATTGGTGTGCCCTCCACACATTCCTTTGGAAGGGAGCTGGTGTGGGGGTCGGGCTGGATCTGGAGTGTTCCCGTAGAGCCACCAGTTTGCATGGTGGGACCTGGGCTCCAGACTGGCACTGAGGCCCTTCCCTGCAGTGTCTCTGTGTGCCCTGGGACTGGGGTGAATTCCTGGGGAGCAGGGACACCTGCTATTCCTTTGGCTGTTCCTTTGCTTACCAGCTGTAGGAGGTGACTCTTTCCAAGCTCCAGCTGCAGATCCCTCCCTTGCTGGTGGTGTGGCTCTGGCTGTTCTTTCCTGGCTGTGATTCAAGGCTGAATAGACACTTTTATTTTTCTTTTTTCTTGTTTTTCTTCCCTGTTTTGTTCCTTCCTCCCAGAGTCCATGAGCTAAGGAAGCTCCTCCTTTTGCTGCTGCTCCTGCAGAGATCAGGAGTGGCAGGGGCAGCTGCTGGGAGGGGGCTCAGGGAGCCATGAGGTTTATTTTTGCAATAGGGCTTCAAAGCACAGCTCTGCTTGGCTGGGAGTGCTCAGTGCTGGGAGTTATAGGAAAAAACCATCTGAGGGTGGCAGCCACTTAGGAAAGGAGAATTCAGGAGCTTGTGGCAGGGGCTGAGCTTTGGTGCTGCCCTGAAGGGCCACGTTCCCTCCAGAATGGGGCTGGGACTTTGTGCCACAGTCACTCCAGACAGAGGGAAGATGCGAGGCTGTTGTGTGACCACACCTTGCACCTCATCAGAACTTTGATCTGAACACTCAGCCTGTGCTGAAACCCCAGCCCAGCTCTGTTGGCTGGGTTGTAGCTGGCTGTAATTAAGCATCTTAACAAGGATACAGCTGTTAATGGCACCAAATGAAACTTGCAGGGGCAGGGCAGGGAGTTCCCAGCTGTGACTGGGGGATTACACCCCTTCAGGACAGCTAGAGGGGGAGTTAAACAGCCCTGCTCACTGAGCCCCAGCAAGCAGGGGGATTGGACCTGGTTAATATTCAGAGCCATATAATGACCTGTGATCTCCCTCCTGGCACGTGTGGGTGTGAGGAGTGGTCCTGTGGGAGAGCTGGTGGGTTGGGAATAGTGACCCTTCCCCAGGATTTGGTTTCATTGTCTGCAGACAAGACAAAAGAGCTTCTTGTGCCTCGATTTACTTCTGTCAAATTGGTGCTTCATTTAATCTCCTCATTGATCTGAGACAGAGCTGCTTAATGTGCTTTGTTAGTCTCTGGGGAATTGTAAAGTTCTGAATAATTAAATTGTGAGAGAGGAGATGAAAGTGAAGTGAGTGTCATTGAGCACTGCCTTCAGTAAAGGGCCTGCATTATTTCAATAGAGAAGAATTGTAATAATTTTTTAAAAAGCCAATTCCGTTTCTTCTGTTTTGCATAACATTGTGTTATGAAACCAGTGGATGAGGTTTTAACCTAAACTGCAAGAATTTTACTGTGCTGAGGTGCAGCCAGAAGGGGGGAGTGTAGGCCAAGCTCTGTGGGAGCAGGAGCAGCCCTGGCTGAGGGGTTTGACCTAAAAGCTGGAGTGCAGCACTGGGATAATAAACACAGGGGAATTGTGGATTCCCTGCAGGGCTGTGGGTGCTCTGTGTCCCAAGTGCTGCTGAGCTGTCCCTGGCGTGGTACCCAGAGGCACGTTCCTGTTGGTTTGGTTTGCTGCCCTTGGAATTGAAATATTGATTCCAGATGTGTTTAGACCAGGATTAAAGAGTCTGGTGGAGCTCACACAGAGCTGCTGTTTGCTCTGCTTCCTGGACTCATGGTGCTCCTTCATTATCTGGCTGAACGTGAAGCTCCTCTTAGAAGAGCTTGTGGAAAAGAGCAGCAAAGTGCACACTTGTTTGCAGGATGGGATTTGGGGAAGGAATTCCTCCCTGGGAGGGTGGGCAGGCCCTGGCACAGGGTGCCCAGAGCAGCTGTGGCTGCCCCTGGATCCCTGGCAGTGCCCAAGGCCAGGCTGGACATTGGGGCTGGGAGCAACCTGGGACAGTGGGAGGTGTCCCTGCCCATGGCAGGGGTGGCACTGGGTGGGATTTGGGGTCCCTCCCAACCCAAAGGAACCTGTGGCTCTGTGATCTCTGTGCTTCTGTGGTGTTCTAGGGTGGGAATGGCCCCCACTGGGGAAACCATTAAGGGCCAACCCTTAAAGCACTGTGGAATTTTAAGGAAACATCCCATTTCTGCAAGAGTTAAGGAGGATTGTCGGATCTCTGTGTGTTTCCCTGGTAGCTGAGGATGCTGGAAGCCATGTGGAAGGTGGATCCAACTGACAGAAGTGTCAATGCTTGTTTGTAGGCTCCCTTGAATAAACTCAAGGTGAGACTCCATGGATTTGCCAGCATCCTTCCAGGAGCATTTGTGCTTGTTTTCTGCTTCCTGAACACTGAGTGCTCCAGGCTCCTCTGCAGAGGGAGTGAGGAGCTCTGTGAGGCTGTAAAGCCAGTGGCTTGTCAGCAGCAGGGAAAGGAGGTGGTTAAAGGGCTGCAAACCTGTGCTCAGGGGTCTGGCTGCACTTGCAGGGCCTCTGGAAGAGATTGTGGAACAGACAATGAACCGTGGTGGTTTGCCAGGACTGGCCTTTGTTCTTCTGAGTTGTAAAGTAATTATTTTGTGTAACTTTGCTGCAAATTGCTCCAGTATCTGGGGACCAAGAGTGGTGAGTGTGCTGTTCCTTTGCAAAGGATTCTGGAAAAGGTCTGGAGAGGTGCAGATCTTTGAACCTGAGGTCTGTACAGAAGAAATCTACAGAAACTGTAATAAAGCATTAAATTAGAGGGTACCTTTATGAAGGTGATACACTGGGAAGGGCCAGCCTGTCTTGTCTAAGGGCAGTCCTGCCTCATGATCCCACTGGAGTTCATTACAGGAATCAGAAAGCACTGGCACAGGGGCTGACGTGGGCTGATGGTTTGTCAGAGCTCCTCCAGCAAAGTTGTTTGTCAGAATTTCTTTAAAAAGAATCAAAACAGAGATTTTGAGAGAGAAGGTCCTTGCATGAGTCAGTGAGGGATGAAAGGGAAGGAGGAAGTAGCTGATGTCAGTGGAGTTCAGTGGGAATCTCTGATGGGCTTTGCTGCTTGCTGCAATTATTGAATAAATGGGAAGGAGCTGGAGCAGGGAGGTGCCCAGGCTGTCTCTGACTGAGCTCAGTGACTGAGAGGGGATTGAATACAAATAACTGTGAATGATGTGTGGGAGGAAGAGCTCTCCTGACCTCAGTAAAACTCATGGCTGTGGTGGGCCCAGAGCCCAGCTGGGATCAAGCTGGACCTGGCTCATGCAGCCTGGGCCCTGTTAGGAATTGTTAAATGTGGCTGTTCAGAGTGATCCCGTATTGGTATAGAGGGAGGTGAACAAAGCAGAGCATCCATCATTCTGTGCCTGTACTGAAGGTACAACCAACCTGCAGCACCTGCAGCTCCCTCTGCCCATCAGAAGCTGTGGGAGGAAGAGAGGAGACAGCAGCAGGGGTTCCAGTGTGGAGCTGCAGCTGTGTGAGGAGGAGAGGTGGGGACTGGAAAAAGCAGGGCTGAGGAGGATGGAGGACAAACCTGTTGTCATCCCAGATGGCCTGGAAAAGGGGGGATGGTGGTTCTGGGAGCAGCCACGGGGGCTGGGTGCTGAGGGCACGCTGGGTGCTGGGATTCTGTGGGTCCAGGGGCACCTGGGTGAGTCTGTGGCAGAGAAATCTGCTGTGGATTCCTCAATACAGAGGACCAGCCCCTGGCTGGAGAAGGCCCTGAAATGGGCAGTTGGAAGGCTGGGAAAATCAGTCACTAAGCTGTGTTTCTGTGTCCTTGGCACAGTGTGTCCTCCTGGGCAACGTTTGAAACTGAGCATGGAGTTGGTGGGCTGGGCTCTGACCTGCAGAGCTGTTCAGGTGTCTGTGTGTGCTGGGACTCTGCTGGGCTGGCTCTGAAAGCTTTTCTTGGGTTTTGCAGGTAAATCAAAGACCAAGGAGAACCGGCAGTCAATCATCAACCCAGACTGGAATTTTGAGAAAATGGGCATTGGAGGCCTGGACAAAGAATTCTCAGATATTTTCCGAAGAGCTTTTGCTTCCCGAGTTTTCCCACCTGAAATTGTGGAGCAAATGGGTGAGTGTAACCTGGAGAAGTTTGGCTGGGGCACAGGGAGCAGGCCTGGCCCTGGTGTGTGAGGGCTGGACACAGCTGACACCCCTGTGGTGCTGCAGTTTCTGGGGGATCCAATGGAGCCTCTTCTTCCCTTGGTGCTCCCAAATGTATTTTGGACTCTTGTCTGGGGAAGGGGGACAAACCCAGCACAAACACTCAACCCTGCACGTGGAATGTCTGAAGGAATGGGACATGTGGTTTATCTGGATACTGTTCTGGTGGAGCTGAAACTGGTGTGGTGGGAGGTGTCCCTGCCCATGGCAGGGGGTTGGAATGAGATGATCTTTAAGGTCCTTTCCAACCCCAAACCATTCTGTGGCTCTGTGCAACGCTCCCTCCTTGAGTGCTTCCTTTACCCACAGCAGGGACACTGCTCCTCCTCCTGACTGCCTGGCCATGATCTGTGCATGCAGCTCAGATGGAATTCTGTCTTAATGTTCCTGCCATAATCTCCTTTACATCCCAGTTCTCCTGGCAGCTGCACCATGAGCCCTGTCCTCCCCCAGCCTGAGCCCAGTAAACCCAGCAGAGGATGTGAGTTCTGCTGGTCAGGTTGGAAGCGCTGGGGAAGATGCACAGGCCAAGGCACATCCTGGAGTCTGGGAAATAAAAGCACAGATTCTAAATATAACTTCTCTTTTTGGGTCGAGGGAAGGAAAGGCAGTCCCAGTACTTGGTAAACATGTGCTGGCAGGCAGATAAATGGTGCAGGGTTGAATCTGTAGTAAGCAGTGTGCAGCTGCAGGTGTCTGATCCTGTCACAGAACGTGGCTGGGGATGTTCTGGCTGCTCCTTGTTCTCGGAATATAATCTCTGTGGGTTCATATTTGAACTTGGAATCCATGGCTGTATAATTTCTGTGTATGTTTATGTTTCTGATGCACCTTCCCGCTCTCCCCACAAATGAAGCAATCAGGATTTTGATTACAAAACAGATTTCCATCAGGAGATACATCCTGTCTGTGCGGGGGTGTGTGCAGCGTGTCTGCTTCCAGGGCCTGGGGAACTGATGCAAAATAAACTTCCCTGGGATGTGCCTTCAGTCTTTTCTTGGGGGCTTGGACACGGATGGAGGAGCTGTGGAGAACCCCCAGGGCTGGCTCCAGTGTGTGCCTGATTCTCTCTCTCTCCTGCCCTTCAGTTCCTGTCTGTCTGAGAGCTGAGGCCTTTGGGGGGATGCTCTTGGCACTTGTGGGTTTTGTGGCTGTGAGCGAGATGCAACTTCTCTGCTTCTGCTTGAGAACATAAAATGCTTAAATTTGTTAAATATTTAACTGCTCTGCAGAGAGAAGAAGCAAGAGAAATGGTGCTGGCTGTGAAAAGAACAGCTTTTACCCAGAGGCACTGGTGTCCAGCTCAGCACTGTTGCTGACAGCCAGCCTCCTGTACTTGAAGTATTTTTACCTTTTGAAGCAACTCTTTTGTGTATTCATGAAATCTTCCCATGGAGACAGGCTGGGAGAGCTGTGGCTGTTCAGCCTGGAGAAGAGAAAGCTCTGGGAAGATCTTAGAGCCCCTTCCAGTGCCTAAAGGGGGCTTATAAAACAGAGGAAAGTGATTTTTTTACATGGACAGATAATGATAGGACAAGAATGGGAATGGTTTTAAACTAAAAGAGGAGAGATTTGGGTTGGATATCAGGAGGAAATTCTTCCCTATGAGGGTGGGGAGGCCCTGGCACAGGGTGCCCAGAGCAGCTGTGGCTGCCCCTGGATCCCTGGAAGTGTCCAAGGCCAGGTTGGACGAGGTTTGGAGAAACCTGGGGACAGTGAGAGGTGTCCCTGCCCATGGCAGGGGTGGCACTGGATGGGCTTTGAGATTCCTTCCAACCCAAACGATTCCATGATTCTCTGATTGTGTGGTTGCAGTACAGAGTCCTTGGCTGTGACCACATGTGAAGGTAAAAAAGTAATTGGTGTTGCTTAATAAAGGAAGACAAAGATTCTGTGAAGGCCCAGTGGTGTTTGCATTACCCTGAGCAGTGAATTAAAGGTGTGCCCCATTCAATTACATTAAATACAAATACCCTTAGTGTGCATGTTTACACCCAGGTTGCACACAGAGACATTTTTCAGGGGAGAGGTTGGACTGGGAGCAGAGCTCCTGAGCTCTGATTAACCCCAGGGCTAAAGAGCTTATCTGAAATTTGAAAAAACCGAAAACTTTCTGACATTCATTTTCTTTGCCTTAGTTATAACTTGCTCTTAACTATATTTCAGATCTGAAATGTCAGTGTGACAGCTGTTCACCTTTGTGAATAATTTATTGGGAAAGGAAAAGAAGGAATTTGCTTGCTCCCTGGTGCTGCAGTGCTCACCCAGTTGTGTTCTTTGCCCAGTGCTCCCAGACTGCAGCTTCCACGCCAAATGCAATAAATATTTCTGTCCTTAACTACACAGAGCCTCTATAGACCCTTCCAGCAGTACTTGCAATTTGTGTGTGGTTTATCTAACTTCCAAGGAATGTTCTGGCTTTGGAGCACATAAATCAATGTGAGTTAACCATATCATCCAAGGGGAGGAAATACTGCTCTGGTGGTTCAAGCCTTGGTTTATCCAAGAGCAGAAATGTTTCATCAGCCCCAGCTGGGCACTAAAACCCTGCCTGAGCTCCCTCCTGGCCTGGAAGGGGCAGTTTGCTTTTCCCATCTGTGGATGTCCCAGCCCTGCTGTGGTGGCTGTGAATGGAGTTAATACAGCTGGAAGCAAAAAATACTATTAAAAAAATAGTTTATAGGGTCAGTATTCAGCTGGATCAGCTCCCTGCTTGGTGTGATGTGACAGAGAATCCCAGACTGGTTTGGGTTGGGAGGGACCTCAGAGCCCACCCAGTGCCACCCCTGCCCTGGCAGGGACACCTCCCACTGTCCCAGGCTGCTCCCAGCCTCAGTGTCCAGCCTGGCCTGGGACACTGCCAGGGATCCAGGGGCAGCCCCAGCTGCTCTGGGCACCCTGTGCCAGGGCCTCCCACCCTCCCAGGGAAGGTTGACTAATGCTTGACTCCTGATAATCTTGTGGCTGCCAAATGGAATTAAATCCTCACCTGGATGAGGCTTGAGGAAGATCTCTGGAAACATTTTGGTGCCTCACTTGTAGGAATGACACTTCTGAGGAGGGAGCTTCACACCTGGGGGCACTGGTGGAGGGAGGTGCCAGTCACGTTCTCCCTGAGGACCAGCCCTTTAAAGCCCTGTTTCCAGGGAATCCTCCTCCTTTCCCAGCCCTTTCAGGATGCCTGTGCTACCCAGCTGTGTCACTCTGTGCTGAAGGGACCCTGGCTTTCGTTACTCTCTGCTGCAGTTCAGAGCAGCCTCTTGCTCCAGTTAAAGCTCCTCTGTTCATTTGACAAACGTTGTGTTTTCTTCCCTTCCATGGTAAATGCTGGTTTTTCTGCTGAGACTCCAAATCCAGCTCATTCAGCACCTTGAGCTCTTGCCTAGAACAGTGTTCTCTCTTCTTGTTTTTTCTTTCCCCCTCACTCCAGTGGGTATTTAGCTGCTTGGAACAATGTTTTTGATATTTGGTGCCTGGAGCTGTAACTTGCAACAAAACTGTGAAGTTCCCTCTCAGACTTGAAAAAAAACCCTTGTGCTGACCTTCTTTTTCTTCACTCTGGTGTCCCCAAGCTTTGAAACAGAGTCTTGACTTGCAGCAGGGAGGGAGTTTCTCTAACTTTGTACATTGTTTGTTGTAGAGGCCTCAAAGAGCAAATTCTGTATGGACATGTTGTTGTTATGGTTTAATAACAGGTACAGAAATGTTTGGAGTTACAGGTCACGTTCCTTCTAAGAGACTGAGATGGAACCCCAATTCCCCACCCTCTCCTGCTACCACAAATAAACTAAATCAGATATTTTGAAGGTGGTTTCTGTTTCCTAGGAGCCATCTTAACCTGTGCTCTTGACCTGCCCTCTTGGGACAGTTAGTGTCAGAGCTCTGTGATTTTGAAGTACAGCTCACAATGGAGAAGTGAAGCACCAACAGAACACAAGGGGAACACTGAAATGAGCAGACACTCGGATTATTTTCTTCCTCAGATTCTTCTGTCTGTTAAGTTGCCTTAAAAAATTAATGCATTAATGTTCTCCAAGTACTCAGATACTGTAAGAGAAGAGTAATGACAGAAAGGTTCTCACCCAGCTATTCTGAGAATAGGGTAATTTTAATGAAAAATCAGTGTCAGGCGTGTCTAACCTTACCTGGGGTGCTGGGGATGCCAGGCCCTGCTGGGCAGCGTGTCCCAGGGCTGGGTGCTGCTCTCAGCCTTTGACTCCACTCCGGTCCTGTCTCTCCAGCATTCTCTAGGCCAGCTCTGGGATTCTGAGGCCATTTCCCATAATGTCTCCATCATTCATCATTATTTCTCTTCCCTTGGCCTCCCTTTCCTGCTCAGGACCGGGGTGAGCAGCCCAGGAATGGATCCATCCTGGATCAGCTGGCAGCTTCTGCCTGTGCCTCGCTGTCTGGGATCCTCACTGGGATGTTTTTTTTTGTTTTGAAACATGCAGTTCATTATTCCTCCCCAATTCAAAAACTTGTGCATCAGGTTACACAGATTTCAGATGAATTTAATCCTGCCTGTCAGTGTGTTTGTAGCTCTGGGCTTTGCAGTGTGCAGATATAATTGGAGCATTCTGTTCTGTTCCATCTCCCGGGCACCACATGCCACTGAATTCAGGATGGATCATTCCTCGCTGTGCTTTAAAGTTGGTGGGGTTTAATCTACTTTTCATCCACCTCTAACTTCATTCAGCCTGTACTTTTCCTGCATGTCTAGGAGGGTGCCTAACACCTATTTATATCTTTAAGAAATTTAATCTGAATGTCCCTCTCCTGCTTGCTTTGTTTGCTCAAACCCTCTGTGTGGGACCCCCACGTTTTCCTGGAGGGAAGTTGTTTCAGATTGGTCTAATAAAGTTGTTCTGGCTACTTCTTGTAGTCTTGTTTTCTTCTACCTACTTAAAAAAACCAGAATTACGCCAGAATTTTCAATTTTCCAGCAATCAGGTTACTGCTAGGTCTGTATCACACCATCAGAAAACAGCTGAGGTTGAAAGGGACTTCTCAGTTTAGTCCAACCCCAGAGTTCCCTCCCTTTTCTGTTCATAACATCAGGGATGACATTTACCATCTTCCCCCTGGTTCCTCACCCACCCTGTTCAGGTTCTCACTGACTTTGAGATGATTTCACCCACGCTGAGTTCCCTTGGGTGAAGTTCATGTCCATGGGATCTGCCAGTATCCAACAGCTGGGGGCTCTTGTGTCCCCTGCTCTTTTTCTGCTTCTGTTTCCTGTTCCTGCCTGTGTGTCACTTTTAGTGGTGCCAGCTGTCACACACAATGTCAGGTCTTCACTGGGGTAAAAAGGTGTTTAACAGCTGCAACTCAGCATTTGCTGTTGTTAACTCTCCTTCCTTGCTGAGAATGGACCAGTGCTTTCCTGGTCTTCTCCTTCTGATGGGATTTAACCAGAAGTTAAATCATTTAATCTGGATCCAGGGCCAGCCAGGCTGAGTGTGGGCATTGAACTCTTCCTTTGGGGAGGACAGCGAAGAAGTCCCTGACACCTGTTACTTGCCTCCCCTTCTGAGAACCAGAGACTGACTGGGACCAGCCAGGTGTCCCCCAGGGATGGGGAAGGAGGTGGAGGAGCTGCTGGGTGATTTGTTCATGTGCTGGGTTGCTGGATGCAGCCTTTGTATCCAAAGGGATGCAGTGAAACTGGAAAACCTTTGGAGGAGGACATCAGGGTGGTGGGACAGGAAAGCTTCTGGACACAGAGTGAGCTGCCCTGAAGGACTTCAGCTGTGGGAGGGGTGTGAGAGAGGGGGCTTCTAAATTCTGCAATGGATTCCCTTTTAACACAGGGCTGTGGGAATGGGAATATGGCTGCTAGTTTGGAGGGAAGGGAATGGGCTCTACGCCAAACAGGCAGCAAGGGATTTCTGCAGGGATGGCCAGGGCCATGTCTGGGTGCTGGGAGGGCTTTGCTCCTGCTCGGGGGGGCTGCAGGTTTGCTGGTTGGTGGCACCACCATGGCCTGGCATCCCCAGTTTGTCTCCAGCTGGGAGCCCAGGGCTGTCCCTGTGCCCCAGGGCATCTGTACCTGTTCCTGAGGCAGGAAGGGTTCACCAGGCATTCCCAAGTCCCAGTGTGTGGGAATCCAGGGCTTTCTGAGCAGATGGGAATGCTGGTGGGGTTTGAGTTACTGGTATCCAAGAGGGATGGAGCTGTGAACATCCTGGCTGTGCTCAGCCATCCCCCAGGCTTCCCACAGCCCCTGCCTCTGGAATTGGGGATGTTTCTGCAGCTCTGGGAAGAGCTCTTTTGCTCTTTGCTACTCTGCTGACTCCCCTTAGTGCTTGGGTTTGTTTGTTTATACTCTTACCAAAATCCCTTTTCCTCAGTGTCCTGATTCTGTTTTTGTAGCCAAAGGCATTCTGTTGGGAGCATCTTTCAAGCTGATTTATTTTCATTTCTAGCACATTCCCTCAGAAATGGATAAATTGTCATAAATCTCATTATTGCCTCCCAACTGAAGTGTGCACTGAACTCCTCAGAGCCAGTGGGATCTGGTGAGGAATCCCTTTCCGAACGTCCATGGACAACTTTACTTTGTGTTCTCTTTCCAGTGGCAAAGCATTTGATAAATCAAGACTGTGGCCACTGAGGAAATAAAAATTCTGGTTCAGGTGTGGCCCTTTCCCTGCCCCAGCTGTGAATTCAAAGCAGACACCTCAAAGCAGATGGGATTGTCAATCCCATGGGAAGATTACCGGGATGCTCGAAGAACTCCGGGCTTGCAGCATGAGAGGAGAGGGAAATTCCACCCAGCTCTACTTTTAGGGAAATTGTGCCTGTGTGGCACATGAAGTGTGGGAACCCTGAACTTCCTGTAACCTGCCCCAAGATGAATGTGCAGAGATAAACATCTCCCTGCTGGGCTGGGGCCTTACCATCCATGCAGGTTCCTGGTGGTGCATCTGAGTGATCCAATCACACCAGAATGCTTTGATTTTAATTAAAAGGGGAATTACACTCCCAAGTAGAAAATCCCTGTTACACAAAATCAGTTCTTCTGATCTCTCCAATAAACTGAAGAGGGAGAATTGAACAAATAAACTTTATCTTGTCTTTGGGTAGGTGATGTTCTGGGTCAAAACAGAGTTTGACTTCCATTGGTAACAGCAGTAACTCTCCCATTCTCACCAGTTTTTATGAATTTTCCCTCATATTTTGTTTCCCATATTTGTATGTTTGAGTTTCTGTTAATGTCCCTATTCAGCCTCTAACTGTCATTGAGTGGCATAATTTAAGGCTCAGGTTACAGCAATGACCTTTTTTTGGAGCCCTAATGATGAGTTGAACTGGCTGGAGATGTCTGCACTGCTGTAATTTGTGTTTAGAAAGATTCTCATAATAGTATTGACATTTGGGCCGCACTGGTGAAATCAGCAGAGGGGAGATAAACTTAATCAAAATTCCTGTGTGGTGCAGAGGATCCCACTGTGATTTGAGAGGTAACATTTGTGATTTGTCATCACCTGTCTATTTTAATAAAGTCCTGCTTGTGCTTAAAACTTTGATTTTAGCCAGGTGAACGTGGCTGTAAAGGGAAATGTCTGCTGGAGTCGCTTGTGGCAGTTTTATTTGAAGAGGAACTAATTGCTTTGGGTTCAGGAATGTTCTGCCACCTGACTCAGACCCTGCTCTCAATGTTGCCCATTCAGTGGCAACCAGGTCTTGCAGCAGGTGGCCAGTGATGGGTTCAGGGAGGGGGAGCAGGGATGGTCCAGCACAGGCTGAGCTCGTCTGGGTAAGGCTGGGGAATTGTCTCAGGGAGCAGAGAGCTGGGATTTCTCTGAGGAAGACTCCAGGACCCGAGGGAACAGCTGGAGCTGTGTCCAGGGAAGTTTAGGTTGGATCTCAGGGAAAGGTTCTTCCCCCAGAGGGTGCTGGGCACTGCCCAGGCTCCCCAGGGAATGGTCCCGGCCCCGAGGCTGCCAGAGCTCCAGGAGCATTTGGACAGCGCTGCCAGGGATGCCCAGGGTGGGGTTGTTGGGGGGTCTGGGCAGGAGTTGGACTGGGCGATCCTGGGGGTCCCTCCCCACTCAGACTGTTCCAGGATTCCTTTCCTTTTCCCTTTGCCCTTGAACAGGAAGAGGGTGAACGCTCTGGGAGGTTCCTAAGCAGGTTTGTCTGTTGCCTTGTGAGCACCCCCACTCTCCCTGGGGGAGATGAGATTTGGCTGTGGGGTGTTACAGGCTGAGCCTCTGCCAGGGCCGAGGCAGCTCCTGCACAAGAGGGGAATGTTTGCACTTTTCAATAAGTTCAAAATTTTTGGGCTGTGGAAGAGAAGCTTTTGGGGGGATATAACTCAGTTGTACTCCTCCTAGGAGAGAGATTGGGAATTGCAGGAATCCTGGACTCATTAACATTGGAAAAGCCCTCCAAGATCATGGAGCCCCCCCTGTGCCCGATCCCCACCCTGTCCCCAGCCCAGAGCACTCAGTGCCACCTCCAGGCCTTCCTTGGACACCTGCAGGGATGGGGACTCCACCACTTCCCGGGCAGCCCCTGCCAAGGCCTGAGTACCCTTTCCATGGGGAAATTCCTGCTGATGTCCATCCTGGCCCTCCCCTGGTACAGTTTGAGGCCGTTCACTCTCCTCCTGTCCCTGTTCCCTGGGAGCAGGGCCCGATTTCCCCCCGGCTGCCCCCTCCTGTCAGGGAGCTGTGCAGAGCCACAAGGTCCCCCTGAGCCTCCTTTGCTCCAGGCTGAGCCCCTTTCCAGCTCCCTCAGCCACTTCTCACAGGACTTAGAAGAAAAACAGAAGAACAGACCAGGCCCAGACCGTTGGTGTTTGTGTTGTGAACACCCCAGCACAGCCACTCCCTGTAGTACCAGGGAACAGAGCCCTGACCTGCCAGAGCCCTTTGGTGGCCTCTGTAGCCCTTTGGTGGCCTCGTGCTGGAGCCCAGGAGCTGCTGAAGCATTGCTGTGCTGGGATTTCCCTGCAGAGATCTCTTGTCAGCACCATCGTGCCTGGTGCTGTTTGGTTGCAGAGGGGATCCTGTTCCCCCACGGTAACAATGCCCTCGTGACAGGGATTTGACAGGAAGAGCTTTTAATTTATCTGTGCCTCGCTCCCTCCCTGAGAGATTTGTCTTCACTGACAGTTTATATTGTTGATGCTTTTGACTCGCAGCTGCCTCAGTGCTGACTCACGAGTTCTTAGCCACAGCTCTTGGTTTCTGTAGTCAGTTTTTTATCTGCAGAGAAGCCCAGCAGGGTCTCTCAGCTTCACTGCTGTGCTCACCCAGTGCAGCAGCACTGCTGCTCCTCATGGCAGTGTCCTCCTGGAACTTCATTGCAGTGAATGAACAGCCAGAGAGAGAGGAAACAGAGCGTCTGGGGTCACAGGCATTAAGTTGTATTGAGCAGTTCTTCAGATTGAAATCAATTCTTTATTGCCATAACACTCAGGAGTAAATGGAATCACAGCAGAGTGTTGGGAAGGTGATAAGGGAGAAGTGTTTGTCCTTTACAGGCAGAGTTGCCCTGAGTTCTGAGCAGCCCGAGGGCTCTGTGGGATGGGATGAGGTTACCATGGAGCTGAGACAAGCCAGAAACCAGGAGGGAAGTCATCCTGTGGGGTGACAGACAATTCCATGTGTTCAAGCTTCTTCAGCTTGGCACAAACTGAGCTCAGGGCCATCAGTCTGCTGCTTTTTTTTGTTTTTGCTTTTAATGTGCATCCTGAGCACTGCAGGGCTCCTCTTGGGTGGGTTGCATTCTTAAAGAAGTCAAACTGCAAGAGTGGAGTAAAAAATACATTTTCATAGATTCATTAAAAGATGGAAAAAGCCCTCTAAGGCTGAGTCCCACTGTTCCCCCAGCACTCCTGAGGCCACACTAACCTGTGTCCCCTCTCTCCTCCTCTGAGGCTTTCCCTGAGCCTGGTGCTCAGTGTTTGGAGCCTGGAGCTGCTCCATGATCTCTGCTCTCCTGCTGCAGGGTTTTCCACCAGCAGTTTCCAGGCCAAAGGTTTAGTCTTGGTGCAGTTACTTCTCCTCTTGGCCACATTTGGTTCAAGTGCTGACAGTCCTGTTAAAGGAGCAAACCAAACCTGGTTGTGGGCAGGGGCTGGTCCCACATCCTCTCTTGGGAAGTTTGGGCACAAGGATATTCAGAGCCAGAATATTCATAAAACGTGTGGGACTCAGAAGCTGGATATCCAAAATTCCATGAATCCTTCAGGGAAACTCTCCTTGTTCACACCTGGAGCCTCTCCCAGGAGCTGTGAGCACACCTGGGACATGTGTGCCTTTCACTGACTGGGGTGTGTCCAGCCTCAGATTTCATCCTCTCTTTCCCTGCAGGAGAGAATTGAAGTGCTGGTGCTCACACACAGTGTCCAAAGTGCTGTTATTTGAACAAATTAGAATATTTCAGGTCTTTCTAATTACAGGTCAAGGATTTTGGGCTTGGAAGCTTTTCTGAGTTTTCTCAGTATTTATTCTATGAACTTGCAGCCAGAATTGGATGTGTGATGTGGGACTCACTAAAGCCCAGTACAGGGGTAAAAAGTTTGGTGTTATCACACGATATTCCTCATTTCTCTTTGAAGAACCAGATGAGTGTATCTGACCTGTGCTTGCTTGGTGTGCAGGGTGTCAGAAAGAGGATCTGCAGCCCCTCTCTGCCTGGGGATGAGCAGCATCCCTAGGACCTCCTCTTGGTGAGAAATGTATTATTTCCACATTTCCCTGGGGATTTCTGGTGCTGTGTGTTCCTGACTGGGAGTTACAGCTCGGTGTGACTGATGGATGGAGAGCACTTGTGCTGTTCCAGGGCTTGTTTTTCCTTGGCACATCATTGGGATGACACCGATCCAATCTGTGTTTGAATTTCTCTGACAGAGGCACTGAGCAGAGCTCAGGCCCATCTCTGCCAGCTCCCTGGCTGTCCCCATCCTCTCTGAGCCTGTTCCCTCTCCTTGCAGGCTGCAAGCACGTGAAGGGCATCCTCCTGTACGGGCCCCCGGGCTGCGGGAAGACGCTGATGGCCCGGCAGATCGGGAAGATGCTCAATGCCAGGGAGCCCAAGGTGGTCAACGGGCCCGAAATCCTCAACAAATACGTGGGGGAGTCCGAGGCCAACATCCGGAAGCTGTTTGCTGATGCAGAGGAGGAGCAGAGGAGGGTGAGGACACACAGGAACAGGGAGGTGGGGGGGTGGGATTGTGCCTGGGAGAGACCGGAAAGGGTCTGGAATCTGAAAATTACTGCTCCCATCAAAGGCAGAGTCACTGCTTGGCTTGGGGTTGTGGTTGTTCCTGGTGGGTTGGGGAATATTGGTGGTGTACAGGCTCAAATCTCAGTTGTGAAAACAGCCTTGGAAGCTGGAAAGGCTGATGGGCTCCAGCCAGCTCTGCAGGCAGGGACAGTGTGCTGGAATTCCATGCAATTATTTGGGAATGCCCACCCTGCTTGCTTTGGGTCATCTGCTCTCACCTGCTCCAAAAGTCCTGAGAAGTCAGTTTGTACTAATTTTGCTCTGTTTTTAGTTTCTTTTTCTTTCTTTTTGTGTGGGTTTTTTTTTTTTTTTTTTTTGGTAATTGATCTGTTTGGATTTTTCTTACTAAATTAAGAAATTAAATTATTACTGGCACATAACATAGCATGAATTCCAAATAAGCTTCCAAGGTTTCAGGTGTTTGGGTTGCAGGCATAGTGGTATGTTATAGTGATTCTATATATAGAAGTGTTATAATCAATACATGGTTAATTTTTCTCTGCAGAAAAGTAATGAATGAGGATAATGTCTTGAACCTAGAGATCTTTGAAACTGGAAGTGGAGATAAAGTTTCTCTTTTTTCCAGTGATGTTTTTTTATCCATTGCTTTAGCTGGCTATCAAAACCCCAGTCTTGAGTATCAAGATATAAGTACTTATTTCATGTGTGCTGTGGTAATTCTTCTCTGCTGTGCATCACCTGATCTTAGATTTTCTGGTAAAGAAAACCAAATGTCAGGCTAGTCACAGTTAAATACAGGGAAGTCTTTTCAGAAGTCATTAGCAAATGATCCCTTTTTTTATTCAGCTCACAAGATGCAGAGTTTGATGGTGCCTTGAAATAATTTCATTTCTTCAGCAAAAGGTTTCTTAGTCAGCCAGTCAGTCAGCTTTGTGTGGTAACACAGCCCCACGTGAGCAATCTCCTGCTCCCTGGTGGTTGCAGTACCTGTGGGAGCTGCTTTCCCTTGGCAATAACACACCTGTTAAAATACACTCGATACTGGCTCCAGGGGCTGTGCCTGATGACAGCTGGGAGATTAAAAAGGTCTCTGAAAGGTTGGCATTGTGCTGCCTGTGTCTGGGGCAGATTGCCAGGGCCAGCACATTCACCCAGTGATAATGTGGTCTGCACTGGCCACAAAAGATGTTTTAGAGGTGGAATTTGAAGGGAAAAAGCTTCATAATACAGTCACAAAAAGTATCCTGTTCTCTTACCAGCTGCAACTGCCTCACCCCTGGGTGAACCTGGAAATGGCAGTTCTGGGGCTGCCTGCTGTGGAGAGGCTGGGCTCCTTAAAAATATTAACAGCAAAGCTGCTCTGGCAAGCTGGGTATTGACTTGGTACTGACTTCGGTGCAGCCTGGGGTTTTCCCACCCTGGAGCATCCCTCCCTCCCCAGACAAGCCTTGTTCCTGTTCCTGGAGAGCTTTTCCAGGTACCAAGTGCTGGGACCCTTGGGACTGCATGTTCCAGCTCTGGGCTTGGCTTTGCTTGCTCAGCCTCGTGCTCTTCCCTGAAACTTGTGAACTGCAAAGTCCTAAGTTTGGGCAGAGCCCCCCAAACCCCCTGGTTGTTATTCTGGAAAGGGGTGAGATACACACACACCCACAGGTGTGATCCTGAGCACTCAGGGAGTATCAGTGTCTGTGTGGCTGAGCTTGGTGCCAGTTCACTGCTGGTTCTGGATTGTTCTCAGCAGTCACACTGGTGACATTCCTGACACTGATGCCTTTTCCTGCTCTTAAAATCAGGAGTCAAACATGATTAGAAGGGAAAAAGGGATTTTACCTTGGGATTTATTTTAAGGTTCCTTAGGTGCACCACGTCCAGGTTGGATGCACCTCCCTGCACCCTGCAGTGCCCACCCACAACAGATCTGGGATCACATTGTAGGTGTCATTAATTAGCACATCTATCAAAGATTCCCCAATGAGAGGCTCAAATGAGCCCCCCCTCCCCAAGGAACCTTCCCCTGGATGGTTCTGCCTCAGTTTACAAAATGTGTTCTGAAGAGGACCTTGGGCTCTGGGCACACTGATCCCTCACTACAAAGCTTATGAAATGTTCAGTCTCCCAGCTTGACAAACAAGTCCAAGAATGTGGGCAAAAAGCACCAAGAATACAGAAATTGTAAAAAGGTCTAACGGGTATAAAAGACAAAAATCATCCTGGCATCACCATGTCCTCTCTCCCACAGCTCGGAGCCAACAGCGGGGTGCACATCATCATTTTCGATGAGATTGATGCCATCTGCAAGCAGAGGGGCAGCATGGCGGGCAGCACGGGCGTGCACGACACCGTGGTGAACCAGCTGCTCTCCAAAATTGATGGCGTGGAGCAGCTCAACAACATCCTGGTCATTGGTAGGTGGGGCTGCCTTGCTCTGTCCTGGGAGCTGGGTGAGCTCTGCTGGTGTTTTCCTCACTGCAGGCCAGCTGAGGGAGCATGGCTGGCCTGCAGTGGAGCAGCAGCAGCAGCAGCAGGAGGATAAAAGGGAGATGCTGCTGTGGCTGGCAGATATTTCTGCTTTCAGCAATTTCCTTGTTTAGTTTTTGGTAAGGAGCGTTTCATAGTTGGAGAAAACCTGCAAGGACTGATAGAACTGAGGTATCAGCCAGTGGGGGAGGGGGGCTGCTCCAGCTGTGCTGGGCTGTCCTGCTGCAGGAGCCCTGCAGGAGCACCACAGGACAGCTGGAGACAGCCACAGGCACAGGTTTGATCCCTGCTGCCCTGACTCCTCCTCAGGGCATGGCTTTCCCAACATTCCAGAAGATGAGTGTCTTCTGTCTGTTTCCTTGGACTCTGAGTATCTCCCTGGCTCTGTGGGCTGTACCAGGGGCTGGAAACCCACTCAGGAAGCTCAGGTAACACTTGTCTTGTTTGAACTTTGACTTTAGGAATGACCAACAGACCTGACCTGATTGATGAGGCCCTGTTGAGGCCGGGGAGGCTGGAGGTGAAGATGGAGATTGGTAAGCACACTGCAGATCCCAGTTCCTCAGCTCCATGAACCTGCAGGAGCAAAGCAAATTCAGATCATAATGTGAACAGCCCCCAGGATGGCTCAGGTGCTGAACTCATACAGGCCTCTCCAGAATATAAATTAAATCAGACCAATAAAATCCCACTTTGGACTTTCCTGCTGATAAGCCTGATCTCAGTTTCTGCCCAGCAGAATGGGCAGGGATGGGCAGGCTGGACCCTGAATCTCTTGTGTGAGGGAAAGGAGGCAAATAATGGTACCAGGTAGGGCAGGCAAGAGCCTGGGTGAACTGAAAGTGGGCCAAGAGCTTGGTTTGCTGTTTCATCTGGCAGTGGAAAAGCAGCTGTCTGCCAGCAACTAGAGAGGGACCTTTGTAACTGTGCACATTTGCCTCACCCCAATGCAGGGTGAATTAGGGAATATCTGAGCATGTAGGCTTTATTAAGAAATGAAGCCCAGATCATCTCAGATTTGTGAGAACAAATCACTGACTTTGCATTTGAGATCAGAATTTGGTCAGTGAAGATCATGGTGGAGCCTAAAGGGTGGCTGGCCTGGGGGCTCAGTGCTGGGGTAACAGTTCACTGAACAAAGCTGGAGTAGAGAACAGCCTGGGACTGGAGAAAAGCTCAGTGATCCTGGAATAAATTATCAGGTGACAGAGGATGGATACTCCTGGGAGCTGTGCATGATTTAAAATGTCTCTTCACATCCCCTCAGCACAAACATGAGTCAGTGCAAACACCAGATCCTTGGAGCAGAGGCTGGGGAGGCAGGCTGGAGGGAGCTGAGCACAGTGGGGCTTTGCCAGGATGATGTGCCAGACTGACAGGTTACACTTCGATTTAAGACAAGAATTTCCTGTGTCACCCGTTGTGTGTTTCAGGAGGGACTTGCTAAGGCACAGGCTGGGAAATGATCACCTCAGTCAGAGAAAAGCCATGGATGGGAATGATCTGGGCCACATGAAGAGGGAGGGCTCTGGATGTTGGGAGAGAAAAATTCCAGTGGAGTCAGTAATTAGTGGATGTGACCCTCAGGGATAAAGGAGCAGAATGGACTTTACCAGGGCCTATAGTGACAGGACAAGGAGCAGAGAGTTCTAATGGATGCAGGACAGGGTCAGATGGGATGTAAGGAAGAAATCTGTTATAGAAAGGGTGGGCAGGCCCTGGCACAGGGTGCCCACAGCAGCTGTGGCTGCCCCTGGATCCCTGGCAGTGCCCAAGGCCAGGCTGGACATTGGGGCTGGGAGCAGCCTGGGACAGTGGGAGGTGTCCCTGTGATTGGGGCGGGACTGGATGGGCTCCTTCCAACCCAAATCATTCCATGATAATTGGACTGAGGGATTCCAGGGGACTGCCCAGATTGTCATTTTGTATTGGGAATTCCCGGTGTGAAAGTCTGGGAGCAACCAACTTGGAGGAGCCCTGAGGAGGGAAACTCAGCCTTGTGCTTTTCTCTCTGCTTTGGTGGGGACACTGCTCAGTTTAATGTTAATGAGTTGATGTGGCTGAATGTTCTCAGTGAAAAGCATCATCAGAAACCCTCACTGTGAGTGCAAAGTGCTCGTGGTGAGAAGGGGCCCTGGCAGGAAGGGAGGCCCACGGGGTTGGCAGGGCTGTGCTGAGGGGGTTGGCTGTGCTCTGTCCCCACCCCAGGCCTGCCGGACGAGAAGGGCCGATTCCAGATCCTGCACATCCACACGGTGAGGATGAGGGAGCACCAGCTGCTGGCTGAGGATGTGGACATTGCAGAACTGGCAGTGGAGACCAAAAACTTCAGTGGGGCTGAGCTGGAAGGTTTGGTTCGAGCTGCTCAGTCCACTGCCATGAACAGACACATCAAGGTCAGTCCTGTTGTCTCCTGCTGGGGCAAAAAAGGGAAAATAGCAATGATTGGAATCTTGAATATTTCCTTCCAAATGGAAAGTGGCCTATAAGTGTACCTTAGATGAAATTCATGTGGGCACCACCTTTTCCCTGTGCTTTTCCTTCATTCTGAATTCCCTCTTCCCTTTCCTGCCCTCCAAGTGCCTCTTGCACAGCTTGGTGGGGTGGAAGGGGATGGTTTGTGAGGGTGTTTTGATAAAAACTGAAAGTCTTGAGCACAGTCTGTGCATTGGACCCAGGAGATGAGGAGGGAATTAGAACAGGCAGTTACAGGGAGGCTCTGCTGGAGCCTCAGTGTGCTCATAAATGATCTGTAAGGAGGGGAGGTTATGATCTCAGAGCTGCTTTGGGGACATAAAGGTCACCAGTGGAGATCTGCAGGGGGCATTTGAAATGATGTGAGTGCACAAGATGCCAGTGAATTTTAGGTGTCCACTGGCAGAGAGAATTCAAACAGGTGGAGGCAGGATGGGGACTGAGCTGACCATCACCTGGGGTCAAGTTCTTGGAGTTGGAGTGGTCTGGAAATCCCAGCTCAGTCCTTGTCAGTGAAAATAGCAAAATAACAAGGTTAGAATTTACCAAGAGAGGTAAACAGCAAAAGTGAGGCTGTGATTCCATTGTGGATAAAATCCCTGGTGTACTTGGATCGTGCTAGAACCAGAGTATGGAATGGCAGCAGGGGGGTCAGAGGTACAGGAGGGTTCTCTTTGAAAAAATGGTTAAACTGGGATTCCTCAGCCTGAAGAAAGTGTGGTGAGGGGTTATGGAAAATGTGGGTGTGCTGGGATCAGGGAGTGGGGGTGGCTACTCACTGTTTCCTAATGGAAGAACCCAGAACAGCAGAGGAGATGTGCCTGGTGGGAAGTGTTTCAGGGCTGGAAGGAATCCTTGGCTCCAAGTCTTGCTTGGGTTCAGAGGGGTTTGTACAAACTCTTCATTGCCAGTAAGAGCTCACATGGTGATCACCCCATGTGCACTGATGGGACAGCATTCCCAGCTCCCTCTGCTCTCTGGGAACACTCCCTGCCTTCCCAGCCCCGCTGGCTGGGGGATCAGGGTGCCTTCAGGGGGGAGTTCAAGGCCCTGCAATGTCAGGGGGTGTGGAGGCAGATGCAGAGCTCAGAATTCAGTGGTGTTGAAATAGGAGATGATGAGGTGGTGAGGAAGGAGCCTGAGGCACAGCCCCTGCTCCCCTGGCCAGGGCTGGGGGCAGCTCCTGCAGGGAGGAGCCCTGGACATCAATCCCACAGCACAGGGACTGCAAAAATCTGCTCAGCCTCAAGTGTGAGCAGAGCAAATCACACTTCCATTTAAGTGAGAAATCATTTGCTGCTTAGACATTTGTATCTCCTGGGAGTGCTCTTTCTAAAGGAAAAATTACTCTTTCTGCTAATTAGTCTTGTATAGCCATAATCCTTGACAAGTTATTGTTTCATATAGCAAAAAACCACAAACATCATCACTTTCTCATTTTCTTCTGCTTTGTCTAAAAAAAAAAATCATCACCTCTGGAAGTATTTTCATCCCTTTG
This sequence comes from Rhipidura dahli, assembly GCA_013399225.1. NCBI lineage: Eukaryota > Metazoa > Chordata > Aves > Passeriformes > Rhipiduridae > Rhipidura > Rhipidura dahli. The sequence goes on from VXAC01003689.1 coordinate 144,817, forward strand.
CAGGCAAAACATTTTGCTTAAATAATTAATTTTGCTTATAGTTGATGTTTTCTCAGTGCTTGAGTTTTGAGCAAGTTTGGTGTTTTGATCTATTCCCTGTGCCACTAAGTCACTTGGGAAAATGGGAGATGGCAATGTGCAAATGGGAGAGAGCAGTCCCCTGCTCTGGGGTGGTTTGTGACCCACAGCTCAGGGATGGCTGGATGTGCTTCCCACATGGGAAGGGGCCACGTGTTGTTTTGCTTTTCAGACATTTGGATGTGGTAATTTTGGGTAATGTTCTTTATTGTGAAGTTGTTTTCAGCCAAATGATGCACTGAAGTACTTTATTCTTTCCTACAAGCACTGAAAACTTAAAATATACATCCTAGGCCTGCCCTAGTTTTCAGAAGCACCTGTGAGAAGTGAGAGCACAAATGGAAAATGAAGGGGCATTGTCTTCTGAATCCTTTAAACTCTTGTGATTATCTCTCAAAGTGTGTTTGTTAAAAATTAATGCATGAATTCATTAAAGGCTGGGGAGGTAAGAGACCCCTGGTTTTAAGAGTAAACACAACTTCAGGAGTGTATTGAGTGTTTCAGGTACCTTCACCTGCCTCTGCAAGGTAGAAAAGTGATCACCTGTACTAAAGATCCCCTCAGCTGTGTATTTGGCATCTGTGTTTCTGCTTGGTGGGTGCTTTTGGGAGAAGAGACTCTCATTTCAGCCAAGGTGTGTGTTTGGCACAGGAGAATTGGCCAGGCTGGGTTCCTGTGGTTGCTGTTTGGGGGCTGCATTTGCTGCTCTTCAAGACAAAGTCATTGTTTTGTTGTTGTTTTTCCTCCCCATGCTCAGGTGTACTCTGTTCTTGCAGCTCATCCTGTGGGAGGGGAAGGGTTGAGACACACCTTTGAGGGTTAAAAGTAGTTGATTTGTCTTAGTTCCCAGCTCCAAAGGGTACCTGTGTAATCCCAGTGAGTTCTAGAGATGTAAACTGGGTTGAGATCAGTCCCACACTCTGAGCCTTGCTGGCACCTGGTTTGCAGCACAGCAGCAGCAGCAAGGATGGGCCAGAGCTTCAGTCCTGTTCTTAGCTGGGGTGGCTCCTCTGGAATGGGGGTCCCAGACATCCCCCAGGGGGGTGGGACAGCTGTCCTGAGTGTCTCTGTGGGGCTGGGATGTGGCTGTGCCTCTTGGAGGTGGGGATGGCTCCAGTGGTACCCAGCAAATGCCCTGACAGGAGCATTTTTCTTCCTGGCCTGGGACTGTGGAGGGAGGGTGGGGAGGAGCTGTGTGGTACTGCTGGACCTCAGAGTCTTTTATTGCCTATCTAGGCCAGCAATAAAGTGGAGGTGGACATGGAGAAGGCAGAGAGCCTGCGTGTGACCAGAGGAGACTTCTTTGCATCCTTGGAGAATGATATCAAACCAGTAAGTGGGCACTGAGGATCTCCAGGAGCCAGCCACCCAGTGCAGTCAGTGATGGGAGGGAGCAGCTTCCTGCTGGGATCACACAGCAGTGGTGCCCCACGGGCTGACATGTCCTGTGCTGGGAAACTGAGGGGAGCTCTGAGCTCTGTGTGTGCCTGGAGAGTCACAAAGAGAACTGGAACAGGGAAAGAACAGCTTGGGGGTGTCTTCCCCTTGTCACATCTCTCCCTTGTAGGCCACTCCACTTCCCGGGTGCAGCTTTACCATGGGCTGGAGGAGGAGGTTTAAGCCTCGTTTTTGAGAATTGTCTCCACTCCACAGTGTGGAGTCAGAGCCCACTGGCAACTTGCACTGACTGGAACTGGCTCTGAGGGCGTATGGAAAGATGTTTCTGAACGTGCCTGGTCTCCACCTGTGTTCAGCCCTCTGACTGGAATGCTGTGAGTCACCAGGGAGTGTGACTGTCTCACTCCAGCATCTTCCAGAGCCTGGCTCCTGGTCATTTCTGTTTAATTAATTCACGATTTTAATTGATGGTTTTTCTGAGGGGATGAAATTTTTTTTTGATAAAAGAAGTTTTCCTTCTCTCCTACAGGCATTTGGAACCAACCAGGAAGACTATGCCAGCTACATCATGAATGGCATCATTAAGTGGGGGGACCCGGTGACAAGGGTGCTGGATGATGGGGAGCTGCTGGTGCAGCAGACCAAGAACAGCGACCGCACCCCCCTGGTCAGCGTCCTGCTGGAAGGTACAGCTCAGGGAGAACGTGGGGCAAACCCCCCTGTGCAGCCTGCTCCTGTCAGCTGCCCCCCTGCCCACCTCCAGCATCCTGCACCTGTGGGAAACACGCTGGGGCACACATGGAATTGGGCTCTCTCTGTTTGCTTTGGGTATTAGAGCTGTCTCCTCAGGCAGAGGGAATCCTGTGCTTGGAACAAGGGAGAAGGGAATGTACCCAGTCAATTAGCAAAATGTACCCTGTTAATTACCTGAATTTGGCTGGTTTACAGTGGAGATGTCTCTAGCTGAGTCAGTCTAAATTCTCTTTGAAGTCACTGGAGAGCTCATCAGTGCAATTAGCTGAGTTCAAACACCCACATTCAGGTGTCTCTGTCAGTGAAGGGTGGATTTCCCTCTATCCAGACTGTTACTGACTGAGAAGAGTTTCCAGATACTGGAAATTGGTTCCAGTATCTGCATTACAGGTATTGGAGCAGAATTTGTTTTATTGGAGTAGAATTTGTTATATGGGAGTGGAATTTGTTATTTATCTCTTCCCTTTTATTTTCCTGAAGTTAAAGATGGGTTACCTCTGTTGCTTGTGGTCTGTAGCTTTGTAGTTAACCCTGAATAATTCTGTGTTAGTGCCCAGCAATTCCTTCTGTCCCTCCAAACTGATTCACGTTGGGTGCATGGATTCAGGTGTGTCTTTGGTCTCTGAATTATCCTGGTGTGAATTCAGGCCAATAACAAATTGTCTTTGCCAGTGTTTCCCTGGTGTTCCTGCTGATGACTTGTTTGCCAAGGTACCAGCAGAGCTCACTCTGAGGTGGGACATAAACTCAAGAAATTTATCCAAAACACAAACTCACACATTTTGGTGCAGTGGCTGCTCCTACAGAATGTGTAATGTCCTCTTTTGTGTCACGGCAGATCATTCTGCATGTGCTCCAGTAGTTCCATCAGTTGCCTTCGTGTGGAGGATTGGGTTGCACCAGGAGTTAGGAGTTAATTCCTTCTGCAAGCAAGGAAAGAGCTCATTTCACACTGCAAATACCTCTTTTTATTCCTTGTCAGAGCTCTTTTCTCCCTTGTTTATTCCTTGTTTGTCCTTTGCTCCAGGTCCCCCCCACAGTGGGAAGACTGCTTTAGCAGCAAAAATAGCTGAAGAGTCCAATTTCCCCTTCATCAAGATCTGCTCTCCTGATAAGATGATTGGGTTTTCTGAAACAGCCAAGTGTCAGGCCATGAAGAAAGTAAGTGTGTGTCCTCCCCTGTGCCTGGTGACAGCCCAGGTCTGAGTTCTCTCGTGGAGGGAAAAGTGAATTACCCTTGGGATGGTGTTTTCTGCTCTCTCTAGGTCTGGAATTCCTGCATATATTTATTTAGAAAGTTGAATGTATCACAGAATTGTAGATGGTTTGGGTTGGGAGGGACCTTAAAGCCCATCCAGCTCCACCCCCTGCCCTGGCAGGGACTCCTTCCACTGCCCCAGGCTGTTCCAAGCCCTGTCCAGCCTGGCCTTGGACACTGCCAGGGATCCAGGGGCAGCCCCAGCTGCTCTGGGCACCCTGTGCCAGGGCTTGCCCACCCTCAAAGGGAGGAATTCCTTCCCAATATCCCATCCAGCCCTGCCCTCTGGCACTTTGAAGCTGTTCCCTCCTGTGCTGTCACTCCAGACTTGTCACAGTGTGTTTGTGGCACTGAGGGATTTGGGGAGGGTTCCAAGGCTCCATCCTGGTTGGGTCTGGTGTGTGATCCTGGCAAACAGTGGGGCAGAGCTGGGCTGGGCTGGGCTGGGCTGGGCTGGGCTGGAGCTCTGCCTGTTGGGGTGGAGGCAGGAAGAGCTCAGGGCTGCACTTGGGGAGAACAGATCCTGCCTGAGTGGGACTGGGACCAGTTCTGAGCTGGGGTCTTCAGCTAAACAGGAGCTTTAACAGCCTGGGGAGCTGAGGAATGGCAATGAGTTGAACATTTTCATTTCCTGAAGCAGCCCAGCTCTTGCTCCTCAGATGAGTGGTACTCAGTGGAGCAGGGAAGGGGATGCTGCTCTGATCACACTGGTGCAGGGTTGCAGAGCTTCTGAGGGAGGGAAGGTGCTCAGGAGAAGCAACGTGCTCCTAACTGGGGGTCCAGTTTGTGGTTTGGGTTCCAAAAGGAGCCTTTTGGATTCACTGGAATCAGGGTTTGCTGGAGGCAGGGCCACCACTGCTGACACCCAGAGCTGGGCAGGACACTCCAGGAAGGGTGACGGAAGCCAAGGTCCAGACCTGAGTCAGTCCCTTCTCCCTGGGCAGTTCCCAGTATCCAGCCTGAGGAGAAAAGCTCACAGCTGTGTTACAGCTGGGGAGGTTCTCTCTGTGTGGTGTCACATTCTCAGTGTTTCCCCAGCTCCAAAACCAGAGCAATGGTGCTGGTTTGTCCCTGGCTTACAGTGAACCTCAGTGCAGCTGTTTGTTGCTAAGGGTGGGAGGTAAATGAACAAATGAACTGAATTTGTGGAGATGGCAGTGCTTTATTGCCTGCAGGGAGCCTGTTCTCTCAGTACCTACCTGTTTCAGTCTCTGTTTATTCCTCTCAGTGCTGCTGTGTTCAGCTGAATCCACGTCAGCAGGCCCTGCTGGGGCTGTTGTAGTCCTGTGGCTGAGGGTTAACACTGAGATATTTTGCTGTTTTTCAGATCTTTGATGATGCCTACAAGTCCCAGCTCAGCTGTGTTGTCGTGGACGACATTGAGCGACTTTTAGGTGAGTCAGGAGGAGGGAGAGCTGTGCTGGCTGCTGCAGAAATATTGATGTATTTGCAATGCTGAACCATTGCAAACTGGAAATTATCTGGAACCATTTCATTCAGGAGCATTGAACTGGTTTTGATACAGTGAAGTGGCTTAAATGTGCATCTGTTCTGTGGGCATAAAATGCATTTTTCCTTTCAGATTATGTCCCAATTGGGCCTCGGTTCTCCAACCTGGTCTTGCAAGCCCTTCTGGTGCTGCTAAAGAAAGCCCCCCCTCAGGTAAGGCAGGGATGCCCTGTTCCTGCAGGAACTGGGACAGTGGGAGCTTTGTGTCTGGCTGAGAGCTGCCAGGGCTTTTAATGCTTTTGTCTGAGCCAGCCAGCCTGCTGCTCTTCATTCACTTGGACATTTCTGGGATAACCACCAGGGATTCAACTTGAAATATCTAATTACTGGGGGCTGAATCTGCTGCAGTTAGTCCTAAAAATACTGACTAAGGAAACCAGTTTACCCTTCACCATGTAAAGCTGAAGTGTGCCAGTTGCCTGTCCTCTGAGGAGCTGTTCTGGCCAGATCCACCTCTGGCTCAGCCACGTGTTCCCTCCCTATTTATAAATCAATTTCTGTGTAATCTGCGATTGTGGCTGTCAGGGGTTTAATTTGTTCTTGACTTGAAATGATCAGGTGTTAATTACAGTGACTGAGGGAAGCTTAAGATCTTGCCTCTAGTGCTGATCCTGTCTGTTTGCACTTTGTGGCTTGATGAGATTTAAGAACATCACAAGTGCTGAGGGTTCTGCAGCTCGTGCTGAGCCAGACAGGCAGGCAGGGACTCCTTTCTTGTTTGCCATTTTCCTGTCATTCTCTGTTCCGTGTGTGAGAGCATCTGCATGAATAAATAACAGCAGAACAGGAACACCTTGCAAGTTGGTGTCAGGCAAAAGCAGAGAAGCACAGTCTGGGCCAAGTCAGGTTTTTGTCATGTTTAATATCCTGGCACAGGAGCGTGTGCCTGAGTGTTGTTTTCATTAGAGAGTTTGGTGAAAAGACCTTTCAAATCCAGGACTTTGAACTAAACTGTAATGCCACAGGCCCCGAGTTCCCTGTGTGACTGTCAGCCTGGAGAACAAAGATTTTCCCAGTGAGCTTTCTAGGCCACGTGAAGTCTGTAACACAGCAGCATCCAAGTTTTATCACATGCTTGGAACAGAACAGCTCCTGTGTGGAGCAACTCAGCCATTCCTGGTCACATCATCTCCTGCAATCACTGACCTCTTGCAGGCTGTTCCCATAAATCAGTAGGGAAAACAGAACTCAATTTGGTTCAGCTTTCAAAGGAACTTAAAGTGTTAAATTGTCCCTTTGCCCATTGCATCCTGAATGTGCTGCTGCTGCTGGGCTGCCCTTTGGGTGGCACCTGGGGCTACCAAGAGCAGGACACGGGCAGGAGCTCACAGATATTTGCCAAGTTTGTGCTTGTTGCAGAGATTTGTGCTCAGCAGGGTTTGAAATGCCCTGGGGGCTGGGAGACTCTGGCTTGACAGCCAATATTATGGTGACTTAAGCCATAAATTGTTGGAGGGTAGAGAGTGAGTTTGCTGAGGAAGTGTCACTGGTTGATTGATCATGTGGGGTTTTTTTTCTTTTTTTTTTCCTGAGTGTCCAGTGTTGGCTGGGTGGGAATCAGGATGTTGGGTGGGAATCAGGATGTGGATGTGGGAATCAGGATGTGGGGCAAGCTGGGCCCTTTGCCTGCCCTGCTGTGGCAGTTTTGGGGACAGGGTTCTTCCTGGTGTATTTGCAGTGAGGTCCCTGGGATAGCCATGGCATGTGAGGATCTTTTGCATTTAAAAAAGCAAAGCTGTGTGTGAGGAGTTGTGCAGGAAAAGGCCTTTTCTGCTGTGACTGTTCACTGTGAAAAGGTTGGATTTGGGCATGGAGACTCCTGGGGTTTTTGAACTCAAGTGAGGAACCCACAATGGGCATAATCCAGAGGCTTAATCAACACCTTCCAAGTCCCCTGTAAGATTCCAGATTCCCTCCAGGAGCAGTTTCTTTGGAAGGAATGGTTGGTCTCATGGGGTTGCTGCAATCTGAGGTGCAGGCACAGGCCCTCAGTGCCTGAGCAGCATCAGTGGCACTGACCTGCCCCATGGGGTCAAAGCACCAGTGGGACTGGGATCATGGCTTATCACTCCTTGTAAAAATGGGATGTCCTGGGGCATCCCTGTGCTGGGAGAAATTCTTGGCAGGATGCTGGGGAGACAGTCCCTGCTCCCCTTTTTTTCAGCATTTCACTCGTGGGGGGAGCCCAAAATACTGAGCTGATTTCAAAGAATCTTGGAGTGGTTTGGGGTGGAAGGGATCTTAAAGCCCATCTCATTCCCCCCCCTGCCATGGGCAGGGACACCTCCCACTGTCCCAGGTTGCTCCAAGCCCCATCCAACCTGGCCTTGGGCACTGCCAGGGATCCAGGGGCAGCCACAGCTGCTCTGGGAATTCCATTCCAGGGCCTCCCCACCCTCCCAGGGAACAATTTCCTCGCAATATCCGCCTATCCCTGCCCTCTGCCAGTGGGAAGCCATTCCCTGTGTCCTGTCACTGTATTATCCCCGTGTCCCAAGCTCCCTTGGAGGCTGGCAGGGCTCAGGGCTGGGGATGGGGGAGCAGTGGGAGCGGGGGGCGGATGCAGCGCGGCCGTTCCCGTTGCCGTGGCCCAGATTATGAATTCCCTGGGGTGTCACATCACTTGCAGGGATATTCTTGATGTGCAGGCAGCTTCCTGCAATCAGTGCAGGCTCCGTGTGGAAGAGGAGCGTTTCTGGGATGAAATGTTATTAATTATGCATCGAGGTGTGTGTCTCTGCTGAATTGCTGTAGGAAAGCTGCCTCCCAGGCTCCCCTCTTCCGAGGGAGGCTGCATTATTGGAACGTGGTGTGGGAAGGGCAAACACTTGAAGGTTCTGGTTTTCTTTTGAGAGTAAACACTTTAGACTTTAAATAAACTAGAAACCTCTCTGAGCTCGCTTTAAATTGCCAGTCACAGCTCCTGCTTGTGGTTCCACTCAGCAGTGTTAAATAGTGCTATCTGTTACTGCTGCTTCAAGAGGACTGAAAACCATTGCATTTTGTTTAGCAATCTTTTTTTTAAACCAATTAAAAATCTTCTCTGAAATGCCTTGAAGAGAAGAAAATAAACCATGTTCTCTTGGGTCTTTAATTCAATCAAGTTTGCCTGTGTTGTGCAGGAGCAGGGACTGGGGGATGGAAAGGCTGAAAAGGGCTGTCTCAGCAGGGAGCCGAGCGGGAGAAAAGGACTTCCCTGAGAACTGAGCAGCAGCAGCTCCCAAAGCCGGGGCTGCTTCATCTACATGCAGAGTCACACAGGGCCTGGAGGCGCTGCCCAGCCCCACCGAGGTTCACATGTGCTTCCCTGCTTCTTTCCCTGCTGCTTTCCTGCTGCTTCCCAACAATCGGCCCGGCCGGGAGGGACCCTCAGCATCCCTGCGCAGAGCCAGAGCGGGGCACGGGCGGGGCAGGGGCAGGGAATGTGTGCCTGGGCAAGGTGCTGTCCAAGGGACACCCACTGCTGGGGTGCCCTTCCAGAGCCCCCAGCCCCCTCCCTCTAAGGGACACCCACTGCTGGGGTGCCCTTCCAGAGCCCCCAGCCCCCTCCAAGGGACACCCACTGCTGGGGTGCCCTTCCAGAGCCCCCAGCCCCCTCCCTCTAAGGGACACCCACTGCTGGGGTGCCCCTCCAGAGCCCCCAGCCCCACTTTCAAAGTGAGATTCATGCCTGGGGATGTCCTTCCATTGCTCCCAGAGCTCCCAGACCCTTTTCTCCCTGGGACACTGGAGGCTTTTGCCAATTGATGAAAGTTAAGGGGGAATAATCTCCTTGTTTGATATAATCCCAGATGCATTCCTGATCCCACATCCCTCAGTGTGAACTGGAAGCAATCCCAGTCACCAGTCACCCAGTCCCAGTCACTTGATGTGCATAAACCTGGGGAACTGTTTCTCCCTTCATGTGGGAGGAATTCCCAAGTCCCCAAACACAAGGAAAAAGGTGTCCAAGGGTCCTGAGGACCGTGAGCAGCTGGTGAGTGACAGAGGCACCTCAGTGCCACCAGTGCCTGGTTCCAGCAGAGCTCAGGCTCCCCTTGCCCGGGGCTGGCTGGATTTGCTGGAATTCCATAACTGGAGACTCCACGGACCTGTTGAGGCTCCAGCTGCTCACAGCAGAGTCTGTAACTGTGCCATGTTCTGGTTCCCCCTGGACACTGATGTGGTGCCTGGATTAGAGGGATCCATCCTGGTGCTGGAAAATTCAGTTGCTTCCAACGGCCTCTTCAGGTCCCACAGTTCTGTGCCTCCTTCAGTTGGGTAAAACCCCTGCAGCAGAGGGGTCAGCTCTGGGCTCATCCCTCTTCTAGAAGGCAGCAGGGCAGGACACTCACCCCTGTACTGTCCCCCTGTCAGCACAGGGGGATCTTGGGCTCCAAATTGGGGGACTCTGCCTAAAAATGGACAGGATGAACCTAGGTCTGGGGCTGTGCCTGTGTCTGATCTCTGGTGATGGAAGAACTGAGCTGGAACTGGTTGTGAATCTGACACCAAATGATCTTAAGCTGTTCCTCCTTCCTTGGTGATTTACTCACACGTTCTGCCTGATTTTTTGGAAGTTCAGCTTGAATCCTGATTTTTTTATGGGCTGAACACGTGGCTTGTTGCCTTCACTGTGACTGCTTTAGAAATTAAGGATCAAAAAAGTGCATTTTTCTGAAAATTTGGCTACTTCTGCAGTACCTGGAGCCCTGTGCCATGTGCTCTGGGATGACCCTGCAGGAGCAGGGAGCTGCTCCATGGCCCTTTCCAGCCTGAACCATTCTGGGATCCTGGAACAGGGACAAATCCCAGGATCTCCCATGGTGGGTGTCAGTGCAGGGGAGCTGGGGGAGGGCAGCTTTTCCTGCTGCCTCGATAATTCCTGGGGCAAACGGTGCTGCCCTGGGGGTTCCCACTTGTTTGTTGAGTTGCCTGAAAGTTTGAGGAGCTGGAGGAACTCCTGCCCTGTCAGTGCTGGGGGGCCTCAGTGGCTGCTTTCCAGGGGTCAGGTTTGAAGGCAGGAGTTAAAGGCATGACTTCTTCTGAGGAAAGCAGGGGAAAATCGGGATATTTTGGGTGGAGCTGTTAAAAATGTGCAGAGTAGCCATCTGTGCTGAGGAGCTCCCAACCACGTCAGTGGTTCAGGGACCTGGGAATAGATTTTAACAGAGATATCTAAAAATTGCTGGTGGATCTGCCCTCTGGGAACTCATCCTGGTGCTTTTCAACCTTGTTAAGCCTTTCCTTTCTTAGTGCTGTGCTTGCCTGAGTCCAGCCGAGCTGTTGGTGAGAGCAAACCCCCTTTAGCGGAGTTGATCTGATTTTGATAATTCCATCTTGTGCTCCCAGGTTTCTGGGACAAGCAGCAGTTCCCCCTGATCTCCTCTACACCACCCATGAATTTAGCAAACCTCTCTGTTTTTACCAAGGATCTATTTGGGGAAGTTATTCCACATTTCTGACCATCCCCAGTGCTTTTTCTGACTTTTCCAACTAAACAGAATCACAAAATCGTTTTGAGTGGGAAGGGACCTTAAAGCCCATCCAGTTCCAGCCCCTGCCATGGGCAGGGACACCTCCCACTGTCTCAGGGGGCTCCAAACCCTGTCCAGCCTGACCATGGACACTTCCAGGGATCCAGCCTCAGCTGCTCTGGGAATTCCATTTCAGGGCCTCCCCACCCTCACAGGGAGGAGTTCCTTCCATCAATATCCCATGTAACCCTCCCCTCTGGCAGTGTGAATCCATTCCCCCTTGTCCCAAGTCCCTCCCCAGCTCTCCTGGAGCCCCTTTAGGCGCTGGAAAGGACTCTAAGGTCTCCCCAGACCCTCTTCTTCTCCAGGCTGGACACCCCCGGCTTGGAAATGATGGATTTGAAGTTACATTTGAAACAGGAAGGAGCTCCTGGGTTCCTGGCAGAATGATGGTCCTGTTTTGCTCTTTTTCTGTCCCAAGCCTGTCCCAGTGGTCACACACTGAGTGAGACTGAGCTGGTGTTCCCACAGAATTCCCACAGGGACCGGTGCCAGTGGCTTTCCTCAGTGGTCACAGGGCTCTGGAGCTGTTTCTGTGTGTGCAGCAATCTCTCACTGCCCTGATGGGCAGCGGGGTTGGGTCCAGCTGACTCAGCGTGGCACTGGGGGGGTTTGCCACGACTGAACTGCTCCTTTAGGGAATGTTTGCTGGATGAGTCCACAGCGTGGGCAGCTTTCCTGGGAGGAGGAATGTGTCATCTGGGCTCTGATAACTGAGAAAGAAAGGCTGAGAGCAAGATCAGTCGTGGACACCTGAAGTGCCAGGAGGTAAAACTCCCCTCACAGGTGACATTCCTGTGCTGCCTGTGTCCTTTCCTGGTGATACTCCAAGCTGGATTCCATTTTTATTGCAGTCAGGCACAGACTTCATTAATGTATGAGGGCAGCATCCCTCAAGCAGCCACTCTGAGGCAGTTACCCCTTGATTGATGCCTGATCAGTGTGCCAGGCACTGTGCACATGCTGGGAGCTATATTTGGGGAGCAGACACTGCCTGGGTGCAGCTGAGCAGTTTTCCCCTCTAAAATGCTCACAGTTCATGGGAAACTGTTATTAACACAGCCCCTTGCCCAAGCTGTTCAGGATTTTGAGAGTTCCATGTAGTAATGAACATGTTTTTAGGAGAATAACTTGTGGAGCAGATGGGTCTGGGTGTTACAGCCCTTGCAGGAGGGGTTGTTCTGTGTTTTGGAGCTCTCAGTTCTGGTCAGGAGTCTGTCGTTGTCTTCCTCTGTGCTGTGGTGGCTCCTGAGCTGCAGATAGGGATTCACCCAGGAGGGGCAGCTCAGTGTCCCCAGCAGAGCCCTGTGTGACACTCGTGACCTGGGACACGCTCTGGTTCCTCCTGTCAGATGTCCCTTTTGCTCTCTTGGGCTAAAGCCAGACTTGGAGTGAGCACTTGAGCTCATTGCCAGTTCAGGATCTTTCTCAGTGTGCAGCACCTGGAGCAGGAGCAGAATCTGTTCAGTGAGTGCAGGGGAAGAGCAGAGCCTGTGCAGAGGCACTGTCTGCATCAGAGATGTGTTTAAAGAGGTTTTCATCTCTGTCACGAGAATGCAAAGCAGTTCCACTCTGGGAGCAGGATCCACTCTGGGAATAATTTTTAGGGTTTTGTTCTGTTTCTATAATGATGAAGTTTTGCGTCATGAAGTTGAAATACAGAACTTGCAGAGAATCTCAGAATATCCTGAGTGGGAAGGGACCCCCAAGGACCATCAAATCCAGCTCCTGGCCCTTCACAGACACCCCCACAATGCCACCCTGTGCCTGGGAATGTTGTCCAAACTGTCCTGGAGCTCTAGCAGCCTCGGGGCTGTGCCCATTCCCTGGGGAGCCTGGGCAGTGCCCAGCACCCTCTAGGTGGGCACTGGAAATTCACTTCACTGTTGGAGCTTCAGCCAAACTTCTTATGTGCAAAAGAGGAGGGTCCTTGGCCAGCCAGGCCTCTCCCAGCCCATGGGCTTCGTGTGCACTGGGACAGAAGAGGGACTGATAATCCTGCCTGATAATCCCAGCATCTCCTTCCATCAGCCAGTATTGATCAGTGTCCAAACCCCTCACAGGGAAATTCAAACAGCAGTGGAAAGGGCTCTGCAAGGTGAACAAACAGCAGTGGATTTGCATTTGCAGCTGATGTTTTCCACAACTTGCTCTGTTATTCATAAACCCTGCTGTTGCTGACTGGGGGTTGGTCTGGGCACTCTGGGTTGGGAATTGGAGGCTGCTGGAATGGGACTGTCCTGTACAGCTGCAGGGGAACTCAGGGACTCACAGCAGCCTCTGCTCAAAAGCCTGAGCTGGAAATCCACTGGAACTGCCTATGCAGGAGCAGGGAATTCACTGTACCCACAGATTCCTAAAGACAGGCTGTTCCCCCGAGAAGTCATTTGTAATTCAGCTTTTGGGAGTGGGAGTTTGCTCAGGCTTTTAAATTTAATGAGGATCCAGCTATTTATAGTGATGGGTTCGGGAGGAGCTGTGAGTGTGGTGGGCCTTTGTGCTCCACAGTTCTGGGACCCCGTTGGTGGCATCGCTCCGAGATCTGATCCCGCTCTCCTGTAGCTGCTCTTGGCTACTTCAATTACCGACACATTTAATCCCATTAATTTTGTTTGAAGTGGCTTTTTAAAGGGCCATTTCCCACTTCCCATTTGTAGCTGGCTGAACCTTCCCCAGGCTGGTTCTCTCCAGTTTTTCCTTCCCTGACTCTCTCTCCCTCTCCTGGGCAGGGCCGCAAGCTCCTGATCATCGGCACCACGAGCCGCAAGGACGTCCTGCAGGAGATGGAGATGCTGAACGCCTTCAGCACCACCATCCACGTGCCCAACATTGCCACGGGGGAGCAGCTCATGGAGGCTTTAGAGGTGAGGAAGAGTTCAGGGATGACAAAAGACTCAAAATTTGCTGGAAATGAGGGGTTTTGCAGTAGCTGTGTCTGGTAACACCATCCCACTTGACATCATGTCATAACACAGCAGGTCTGAGGCTTTTCAGTTTGCTTTTTCGTGAATTAAGTTGAGGCAAAATTATAGAACAGGAGGTCTGGGGAAATGTTTGTGGTATGGATTGAAACATTCCAAGGGCATGGAAGTGGGCAGTGAATATAATTGGGACACAAACTGAATGTGCCCAGAGGGTGCCGAGCTCTGGTGAATTGGAACAGCATCAACTGAAGGTGTTTGGTGCTGAGGAATTATAAGTTCCTTATAAATTCCTGCCTGTGAATGTGTCTCCTGATTCTGTTCCCCAGTGGGAATTGTAGTGAGAGCTGAAGGCTGTTAAAGCAAACTGAACAGGCAAATCTGTGGTGCCATTGGCAAACTTGTCCCAGTGATGGTGTCACTGAAGCCTGAGAGACACACACACTCCTGCAGCAGCTTTGGAAACCTCCTGTGGCTTGAGCCATTGTTTCTTTGCAGACCCTGATCTGGAGAAAACCTGGAATGCAGCATAAAAGCACAGCAGTAACTGTTGGATGAGGGATGTTATGGAAAAAACCATTATGGAATTCAAGGATTTTTTGTTTGTGTCTTGCCTTGTCCAAGATGCATTGTAACAAATCTTCCTTCTCAGCTAGTAAATGCTTCTAGCTTCCCATTCCCTTTCTCCCAAGGCAGGTACCATTATTCCTACTGACAGTCTCCTGTTGTTGACTTTTTAAAATGATTTTCCCCCCAGCTCCTGGGTAACTTCAAAGACAAGGAGCGCAGCACGATCGCACAGAACGTCAAAGGGAAGCCTGTCTGGATCGGGATCAAGAAGCTGCTGATGCTGATAGAAATGTCATTGCAGGTAGGAATGGTTCTGGGAGGAAGGACTGGGGTCCTAGAGCAGTGCTGGAGGCTCCCTCCTCTGCAGACCCCTGCTGTTGGTGGGAGCCTTGCATTGGTTTAATTGGGAGAAGAGCTGCGGCGAGGGGAAATTTTCAGAACAAAGAAATCCCCACATCTTGGTCCACAGAGATCTTTAAATCCCCCCCCTGTGCCCATGGGCTGTTCAGAGCTGCCTTTCAGAGCATCTGGCTGCGGGAGGGGTTGGATTAACTCACCTTTCATGGAATTTCTTCTCTCCACCCAGCATGTTAAGATTGCAGATAGCAATCACCTCGGTTTTTTTTTTTTTTAAAGAAGAAGGTGCCTGTGCAGGTGTATGTGCTCTTTCCCTGAAGAAGATAAATCTGTCAGGCTGTTCAGCTGCTCTTCTCTTTATTTTCCACTTTCAGCACTTTAAAGAAAATAATTGCAGAGGGTAGAACTATGCAGCCCTGAGCCCTCCCCCGCAGCAGCACCCATGCCTGGAGCCAGGCAGCAAGCTCGTGCTCATGCTGACACGGGCTGAGGGTGCAGCCCTAATCCTCCCCTGACATCCCAGTGCTCCCCCAGCCCCCACCTCTGCTCACATCAAATGGATTTAGTGCAGCTGAGTGAACTGTCCTCAGATCTTCCTCGCAGAGGCAGGGCAGAAGTGAAGAGACTTGTAGTTCCGAGCAGACAAGTCATGTACCCCTCTGTTCACTCTTCACAATTCTGTTAAAACTTGCTCAGCACTAAGGATATGCTCTGACTGGATGTCACCTCGGGGAATAAAGTCATTTATCTAGATTACTTTTTCCTCTTCTTCCTTGGCTTTTAATTCCATACCTACAGGCAAATCAGTAAGTCACTGCTCACATGCATGGAATGGATTTAGGGGGTGCCGGCCTTCGGGGACTGCCGGGCTCTGACAGTGGGTCCCTTCTTCTGACTCAGGACGTGTTCTTGTGCTGCTTGCACCTGAACTGCTTGGTTTCAAAGTGAAGGTGAAGGTTCTGTAAATCCTGGCCATTTCTGAGTTGACAGATGGGTGGGAATGCTGACCCCAGCCCTGTTCCCAGCCTGGCCCCTGTGCCCATTCTGCTCCCTGGGGGCAGTTCTGGGCACCACAGTAGCACAGGGATGGAAAGGAATTGGAGAGTGTCCAAAGGAGGGACCTGAAGATGGTGAAGGGTGTGGAGGTGAAGCCATAGGAGGAGCAGCTGTGGTCACTTGTTCAGCTGGAGCAGAGGAGACTAAGGGAGCTGCAGTGGGGGCTGCAGCTCCTCCCCAGGGACAGCTCCGATCTCTGCTCCCTGTGAGCAGGGACAGGACCCAGGGAACAGCTTGAGCTGTGCCAGGGAGGTTTGGGTTGGATCTCAGGGAAAGGTTCTTCCCCCAGAGGGTGCTGGGCACTGCCCAGGCTCCCCAGGGAATCGTCCCGGCCCCGAGGCTGCCAGAGCTCCAGGAGCGTTTGGACAGCGCTGCCAGGGATGCCCAGGGTGGGGTTGTTGGGGGGTCTGGGCAGGGCCAGGGTGGGACTGGGTGATCCTGGGGGTCCACTCCATGATTCTGTGACCAGTGACACTGTTGACACAGAGTCCTCACCCTGCCCCAGGCTGTGCAGACAAACTGCACTTGGGCATTAATTTTTTCATCAGACCATTGCTGTGTGGGTGAGTCCAGGGGCAGCCAAGCTGGGAGGGGACAGGCAGAGCTGGGACTGTGCCCTTTGTGGCACACAAACTGCTGCCACTGTCCCTAGAGCCACTGTGGGTGTCCCTTTGCTGTCTGTGGAGGTTTGGCAGCAGGGTGGTTGCTGCTCTGACTCTGGGTTCAAGCGGTTGTGTAATAGCAGAGGTAACAGCATATGGCAGCTAAATATGAAGCAGCTCTGTTCCAAAAGGTCTGAGGTGTTTCCATGACTCCATCTGCTGAACTGCTATAAATACAGGAGAGCAGTTCAGGCTCTCACTGCTCAGAGCTGGATCTGAGTGAACTGGAACCCAGTGAGCTCACTGAGCTCAGATCTGCCAGCCTCGTACAGCAAAGCACACTTGCACCAGGTCAGAAGTCCAGCACTGGCTCTTGTTTTCAGTGAGTTGTACCACAGCTTTTTAGAAGGAGATTTCAGTCTGAAATCACTTTAAGAATTCCAAGTGATGGAT
Organism: Rhipidura dahli; assembly: GCA_013399225.1. Taxonomy (NCBI): domain Eukaryota; kingdom Metazoa; phylum Chordata; class Aves; order Passeriformes; family Rhipiduridae; genus Rhipidura; species Rhipidura dahli. The sequence continues at coordinate 161,288 of VXAC01003689.1, forward strand.
GAAATTTTTCAGAACTCAGCTGATGAGGTGAATGAATTCTTTGTAAAAAATGTGCACACAGTGTCTTCCTCTGAATCTATTGTTAAAGCAGTGACCCCACTCTCTGCTCTCTGCAGGGATTCCTGAGCTGGTCAAATCACTTCCAGTGTGTTTCAGACTAAAGTCAGACTGAACCAGACCCTCAGTATCAAAATCCTGTCTTGGGGTACCTGAACTGCTCTGGTGCCCTGGGTGAATTGTCACCTTGTTTATGAGCTGTGTAACCCCACATGTTCTGGCAGCCTAATTTCCCCCAAACTCTGTTTATTGCTGTTCCTGGCCTGCTTTAATGTCCAGCAGCTCGTGTTTTGTGTCACATATTTTGGTCATTTGTGTACACTGAGTATCCTGGAATGATTCTGTTCTTGTTCAGATAAAGCCTTTGGTCCCTGGATGCACTCAGGATTTGCCACAGGTGGCTGCAGGACAGGGCCACCTCCAGGGCTCTTGGGTGCCACACTGCTTTCACCCTGCCCTGGGTACTGCTGGGTACCTGAGCCTTCCCTTTCCATGGCTGGGGGCTCCTGCTTCCTCTCCCTGCCTGTCTTGTTGCTCTTGGACCTTGCTGGCAGCACTTCCAAAGCCAAGGTCTCTCCTCCTTAGAGCAGGAGCCTGGATGAGCCAGGCAGCGTTCCAGAAAGCCCCTTCTGGCACCTCCAGGGTTTCCTGGTTTGGTAACTTCTGTTTAGCATAAATAAAACTTAATCAGCATAAATAAAACTTAATCTAAGCTGCTTGTCTTTAATGTATCTTAACTTTCATGAGAACTTATTTTGAAAGATCACCACATAATACTGCCTGCTTTATTTTAAACCAACCCCTGCACCTGGACGTGCTGAGGGTTTGGGTTCATGGCAGGCTTTCAGGAGCACTGAGGGTTTGTCACATCATGGTGGAGGATCTCCTTCTCTGGACTGGAGATTAACAACCTCCTTTCAGTTCCTTTGTTTCCTGAGGGCTCCTGGATGGCCTGGAGATGCTGCACTGGCCAGGAAGGAACATCCATGTTCCTGTCACCTCTCTGAGCTCTGTCACAGAGTCAGTCCCCACACTGCTGGTCCAGAAAGTCTTTCCCCCAGTCTGGCAGCAGCAATTCTCATTTCACAAAGCTCAAGAGGGTCTGTCCAGGAGTCCTGAACCTGCTTCCTCTGTGCTCCACTGACTCCATCTTCTGCTCCTTCCCAGGCAGATCAGCCTCTGGGGTTTGTGCCTGCATTTTTAATAAGCAGTTTGATCAAGTTTGAGTCTTTGTGGCCAGTCTTTGTGCCAGCTGTGGTCTTTTGGGAAGGTGCTGTGTGTGCAGGTAAATGCTGCTCCTCCCCAGGAGCCAGTGCAGGTTATGGACTCAGTGTCCTTTTGGCCTCCAGGTGGAGAGGGGTGGCAGGCAGCATCTTCCATTTGGAAAGCAGAGCACTGGCCTTGGCAAGTTTGAATTCCAGCTGGTGGCTTCAGAACAGATTGTCTAAGGATGAGATTTGTTTGTGTATAACAGTGTCAGGTCATGTTGGGCTTTTAGCAGAACTCTCTGGTTGGACCTTTGTTATTTCCCAGCTGGGATGAGTTCCCAAGGTTTCCTGAGATTTCACCTCAGCATCTGCTCTGAAGAGGCCCTTTCAGAAGGAGACACGTTCAGTGGATCTCCAAACATACCCTGGGTCTGTCTCAGAGTCCCTTTCCAGGCAGCTGTCCCCAGTCTGTACTGGTGGAGGGGCTGTCCCTGCCCAGGAGGAGGAGCTGGCATTTCCCTCATGAGCTGCAGGAGGGGTGTGGGGCTGAGTGGCAGCACCACCAGTGGGTGCAGGACCCCCCTCTCCTGATGCTGTGCCAGCTGCAGGCTCAGGGTGTGCCTGGCCCCAGCCCCTGGTTCCTGAGGAGGTTAAGGAATGCTGGCTCCCAGGGCACATGGGCACACGTGGACTGAGCCCAGCTCCTGGGGCCCAGCTGCTTGAGCACTGTTCAGTTCATTGTGTTTGGCCTGTAAAGGACACTTTGTGGGCCCACCTGGAGCTGGGGTCAGGCTTTATCCAGCACTTGCCATTCCAGGAACATTCCAAAATACAGGAAGGGAGCTGGAGCTGTCACAGGACTGTAGGATAAACGAGGTCAGAATGCACCTGAAGGTGTCATCTGTTGGGAAAGGAGGGGAGGGTGCTGGGCACTGCCCAGGCTCCCCAGGGAATGCCCTGAGCCTGCCAGAGCTCGCAGGGATGCACAGGGAGGGATTGCTGGGGTGTCTGTGCACAGCCAGGAGTTGGATTCTGTGGTCCTTCCCCAAGGGTCCCTGCCCACTCAGGGTGCTCTCTGATCCAGTCCAACCTCCTGCTTCAGCAGGATCAGCCACGGGGTCAGAGCAGAGCCCTTTGGTGGGGAGGGCTCAGGACCCTTTGCCAGCTGAGGGTTCCCTGCTGGGTCTGCTGCTGTGGATTGAAGCTCTGGGTGCCCCCAGAGAAAGGGGATGTCCAGGTAACCAGAGCTCAGGGTTCACGTGCTCCTGTCCCAGCTGCCTTCAGCCTTTCTGACAGAACCACAGAGTCACTGAGGTGGGAAAAGCCCCCTGAGTGTTCCCCAGCACCGCCAAGGCCACCACTGACCATGTCCCCAAGTGCCACATCCCCCACAGAAACGGGAGAGCTGGCACAGTGACAGGTGAGCTTTCCCTGGTAGCCAGGATCAACTGGGAGAGGTTGTGGAGAAGATTTAGACACCTTCTCTCTGGTCTCCTGATTGGTGGTACCACAGTCCCTCTCAGTCCCTGGGTATTTCACATTCCAAACTCTGCATTAGGGGGGCACTGACCTTTCTTCTCTTCCTGGGCCCTGACTGTTGCCAGTGTTCTTTGCTGCTTAAACCCCAAATGAAACGCTCAGCGAGCCTCAGGAAGTTCCTCTAAATCTTCCTGTTTCAGTGAATTTACTTTTCTGATCTAAAAGTAGCTCAGCAGTTGGTACTGAGGAACTGGCCTTGCTCTCCTATCTCACAGCCACGGGAAGTTTTACATTTTTAGGCTTTTCTTAGCACAAAGGAGAAATTCTTGCTGGCTCTTTCTCCCCCGCATTGCTGGGGACACTGTTGTTGATTTAGGATTTATTTTCTCCTGAGCTGTTTTTGAAGGCATTTGTGTTGCCCTCTGTTGTAGCAGTCAGTTTTAAATAGATGGCTTCTTCACATCTGGAATAGGAAGATCCCTTCTTTAGGGATGTAAAATGTGAAGGAGTAATCCAGAGCCCACGTTTGGCCTGGCTGCTGGGAGGTCAGGGCACAGGCTGACACTTTGCTTCCCCGCTCCAAGGATGAGTCCCAGGTTTCTGTTTTAAGTTCAGACTTGCCTCTGTCGCTAAGTGGGTGATGGAGCTGGGAGTCTCACTCCAGCTGACTGCAGATCCAGGTCCTGGGTGTTCCCAGAGTGAATCCCCTGTATTGTCACAGTGAGGTGAAGGTATGGGATGGTGCAGAGGGAACACAGGTGGGAGTTTCTAGGACACAAGAACTGTTGGAATACAAAACAAAGACTCTGAGGACCAGCAGCCTCTGATTTCCAAGTGTTTCTAGTCCTCACTCACTGTATTTTGGTGCAAACCTAAGGCAGATTTCCCTGGAGTCATTCCATGAGAGGATCAGCAATCCCGTGCACCAGCACAGGGCACAGACCCAGCTACACCTGGTGTCCTCCAGTGGCAGTTTGAGTGTCTCCTGAGCAGCCCTTCCTCCAGCTTCCCTGCTGTCCCTGTCCCTGTCCCTGTCCCTGTCCTGGGGGAGGCAGGGCTGCTCCCTGGGGGCTGTTCCTGGTTCATGGATCCACAGCAGTTGGTGGTGCTGCTCCTTCTGGAGCCCTGGGCTGGCTCAGCTTTGTGCTGCTGCAGCACTGGGGGGAAGGAGCACTCAGAACACCCTCGGTGCCTTTTCTCCTGTTTAATTTGCTGCCCCAGTTCTGGGAAGGGGCAGATGGAAGCAGACTGGGAGTGGGCCTGGCTGGAATTGGCAGCAGGGTGTGAGTGTGAGGTGCCATGGAAACAGTGCCTGTGTGGGCTCCCCTCTCCTGCCCTGTGAGCACACACAGCCTGTGCCAGTCACCTTTCCTCGTGGTGCAGGGCTCCAGAACTCCTGCAGAGCCAGGCTGGTCCCTGCCCAGGCCAGTGCTCAGGCAAAGCAGGCCCAGCTCCAGCAGCCTCTGTGGCCCCAGTGCTGCTCTATGTGACAGGGACAGGACCCAGGGAACGGCTGGAGCTGTGTCCAGGGAGGATTAGATCAGGGAAAGGGTCTTCCCCCAGAGGGTGCTGGGCACTGCCCAGGCTCCCCAGGGAATGGTCCCGGCCCCGAGGCTGCCAGAGCTCCAGGAGCATTTGGACAGCGCTGCCAGGGATGCCCAGGGTGGGGTTGTTGGGGGGTCTGGGCAGGGCCAGGGGTGGGACTGGGTGATCCTGGGAGTCCTGTCCAGCTCAGGATATTCCCTGATTCTGTGCTTTCCTTTTGGGCTGCTTGGGGGATTGCACTAATGGGGATCTGTCTGTTTGGTGTTTAGATGGATCCTGAGTATCGGGTGAAAAAGTTCTTGGCTCTTCTGAGAGAAGAAGGAACGTGAGTACTTTTATTTTAAAGCAGTGTTTACATTCTCCTTTCTGCTCAGAAACAAGCTGCTCTGAGGGGGACCTGCAGTGGGGAGTGGCTGCTCTCAATGTTGGCCCCTCTGTTTTGCCAGAGCTGTACCAGATCAGTTCATAACAGGAATTTGGGAGGGGGCAGGTCCTGGAGGTTTGGGAACCTGCATGCCTGAATTTACCCTTGACTTTAACGTGTGCATGAGATAATGGGCCAAAATTTGCCTTTCTTTAACTAAAGTAACTCAAAAGAGATTCTGCTTGAGTTAAAATCCAGCTGTTTGTCTGCAATCTGGAGTTTGATTTCTTGTGTCTCCTGTCTGAGAGAAGGATGTCCTACTCTTTCCCCATAGGTGCCACAGGGAGTAGTTGAGCCCAGTGGGACAGTGGCATCTCCTAGAGAATGACTTTCTAATACATGTAGGGCAGTACCTGTGCTGGGGAAACTCACACCACTATCTATCCTGGCTCCATGTGAGTGGGTTCCAGTGTGTGCTTGATGCTTTGTACATGTGCATGATGCTTTCCTGATGGATTTGGCTTCTTTTGCAAGAGTCCCTACCCTAGACTGAAGGTGGACCAAGTGCAAGATCAACAGCTGGAAAAGTGACCAACCTGGAGAACAAACCCTGGGATCTTTACTCTTCTGTGCTCAACACACTGGACAAAGTGAAATGCTCCCCTGTTCCCCAGAGCCCCGTGTGGAACCTGCATGTGTTGTGCAATAGAATTCTCTTTATTCTTTGTCTTTAATATTCTGATGTCATGTGCAAGTGTCTCCTAGAGCACTGTGCTTCTGTCTCTGTGCAGCCAGGCTGTGTTTGGGGCTGAGCAGGGGGGAATGTCCTGTGAGCTCTGGGGCTGACCCTCACTCATGTCCAGCATTATTCCCGAGGTGGGAGAGAGATCCTGGCTTCCAATCACCCTGCCAGTCTGGTGGAAGGATGGTGAAGCACTGCTCTGTCTTACCCTGGTCAGGTGAAGGCTTTCTTGTGGTGTCACCCCACCCCTCACTGAGCTCTGAGCCAGACCCCCACACCACAGACTGTGCCCACTCCAGGGGTGCCTGGATGCTGCACCCACTTTATTTATATCCAGGTATTTTAGGGCCTGATGGGACACTGGCACTGGGCACTGGAACAGGGCAGGGAAGTCTTGATCAGAGTAGAGGAAATTTCCAAATCCAGTATTTAAGGCATAAAATTTTGTTGTTAATTCAACAGCAGTTTTAGAGATGCTGGTTCCAGCCTCCAGCTCTTCCTGAGTTCCTGTAGTTGGCAGCTTTGGTACCCTCCAGCCTCATTTTATCCCTTTTTCCTGCCATGTTACCAAAGGTTGAAATTCCTCCTTAGAGACAGAGAGGAAGCCGAGCTCTGCAGGTGCACGAGATGTGTGTTGCCATGAATTTGCACTGAAATAAAGGAATGTATCAAACCTTGCTCCCTTCCCAGCTCCCGTGGCCTCGGGGAGATGCTGTCCTGAGACTGCTCCCCCTGGGCTCTGCTCCTTCTCTAGGGTTCCTGGAACATACCTCAGTGTGGTGGGGCATGAAATCAAAGCCATTTAGCAGATCTTAGGCAGTGTAGCTTCCTAAACATGACCAGACCCACTGCAAGGGCTAGCAGGGGTGTCCAGAGGGGTGTTCCCAGGGAAGGAGGGTGCCCCACGTCCTTCCAGGCCGAGGTGGAGGTGCTGTTGTCCTCAGTGTGTGCTCACAGCAGTCAGAGTGTTTCAGCCACTCCACTCTGCTCCTCTGGCAGTGCTGTTGTGTTGTGATGCTGTTGTGAGTCCCAGTGGTGGTTCCCTCTCATTTTGTGTATGATCTTGTGAATTTATTTGTTCCTCCCTTCCCTCTGCCAGTCCGAGTGGCAGCAGCACACAGTAACTTATATTTCAGAGTAAATGATGTAAACCTTATCGTGTCTGTGTCCAGAACTATATTGATGAATAAATATCTGGTTTAATTGCACATTCAATGGATTCAATAAAAAGCACAACTCCTTGTGATGACCTGGGTGCCATCTGTGTCTGGTGCTGGTGTGTGAGAGGAGCAGAACTGCTCCTGGGCTGCTGCTGCCACGGGGGTGCTCAGTGTGTGCCTGAGCATGGATGGGTTGAATTTACCCCAGCCTGGATAGCTCTGGATAGCCCTGGACAGCTCTGGATAGATGGCCCCTCTTACTCTTAAAGAAGTTGGTGGGAGGACTCTGGTCCAGCCTCTTCTGGAGCTCTGTGGGCCCTGCAGTGCTGAGGAGGCCCCATGTGTGTGTGTGTGTGTGTGTGTGTGTGGGTGGGCATCCCACACCTGGGGAAGGCTGGAAGGCCAGGGAGGGCTGCTGGCTGTGCCATCCCACCCATACCAACCTCTATTCCAAGATCTCCACCTGAGATGTTTCCTGCAGGTGGCACAAGGGAAGGGCAGCACCTTCCCACCACTGTGTGCTCTCCATGGCTCCTCCTGGCACAGTGGCTTTAATGGATAATAAATGCACAATATTACTTTCAATGTAAGGGCCAAACTCTTCATCCCCTTCCTTACCCTGTTTCATCTTCCAGAAGTGTGTCCCTGAAATGGAGTTGTTGGCCAGAGACAGATTTGAAAGTGTTGGGATGGGTTTTGGGGGCACAATGTGGGGTCAAGAAGGTTTGGGGCAGGTGGGCAGACAGGGAGAGCTTCACCCCTGGAACTGTGCAGCCCAGAACCCTCCATGGACCAGGTTGTCTGGTTGGATGGGACATGGCAGTGGTGGTGGCACCAGCAGAGCCACCCTGCCCATGCATGTGAGATCCATGGGATGGCTTTGTGTGTAAACTGGGGATCAGGGCAAGAATCCTGAGTGATTTTATATTTTATTTTGCCCTTCAGCCAGGTCTGTTTGAGGCCAGTGCAGTGGAAAATTGTGTGCACTTGAAAGCATTGCCAGTGTGAGGGAGATGCTGCAGAGAATCACTCATGGACAGGAGAAGAGGGTTTCACATGAGAAAATTTGGGCCTTGGTCTGTCCAAAGCACGGGAAGGTGAGGCAGTGACAGCCTGTGGGTGGCTGTGGGCAGGGGACAGAGCCTGAAGCCTGCTCTGACCCACTGCTTCATTTGATCTTCTCAGCCTCCACAACTCCCTGACAGGAGGGGGCAGCCGGGGGGGTCGGGCTCTGCTGGCAGGGAACAGGGACAGGAGGAGAGGGAACGGCCCCAGGCTGGGCCAGGGGAGGGGCAGGTGGGATATTAAGGAAAATTTCTTCATGGAAAGGGTGCTCAGGCATTGGCACAGCTGCCCAGGGCAGGGGTGAAGTCCCCATCCCTGGAGGGGTTTAAAGCCCTGTGGATGTGGCACCTGGGGACAGGGGTCGGAGGTCACCTCGGCACTGCTGGGAATGGCTGGGCTCGATGATCTTAAAGGTCTTTTCCAGCCCCAAGGGTTCTGTGATTCTGTGCTGATTCTCAGTCATGCCCTGGCACTCCCTGAATCAAAATCTCAGCATTCAGCTGTAAAATCTCTTCTTTTTGACATCACTGTCTTGATTCCTGTAACAGATCCCCGTGTCCTGACAGGGGTTGGAACTGTGGGATCCTTAAGGTCCCTTCCTACCCAAACCATTGTGGGATTCCATGATCCCGTGGCTGTCCCTGTCCACAAGCAGCTGGATCACAGCCTCTGTGGATGTTCAGCAGGACCCTCAGAGCTAAACCACACAAGCTGGCAAGTGCATATTTTTGAATTTTTACCTTTTCTTTAATGATGTACCACAAAAAATGGAAGTTGAAATATATTTTTCTCCAAATATATATTTATATAATATATAATCTTAGTTAACTCAAGTATATACATTGTATAATAAATAATGCTTATAAAAAGAGAAATTTTCTGAATATAAAATAAAAAAAAATCGACCTCTACAACTTTATACAAAACTTTGGATACAGCAGATTGATGGAAAAAGATCTTCCCATTCAGTGCTAGAATACCTGGCTACAGTAAAATAATTACAAGGCAATAAATGTTCTATTTAATATTAAATACCTTTTCTTGATTAAAAAAACAAACAAACAAAGAAGGGGTTTTGTTTAAAGTCAGGTTCTGGGAGTCTTTCCAGACATGGGGTTTAATATATACTTTAAATAGATGCATATCAGAGGACGGCGTGGCTCCAGCTGGGGGAGGCTTCTGGAGCTCTCTGGGGTTTTAATTTTCGGGAGCAAAGGCTCCTCTGAAGGGAGGGGGGGTCTGGAGCTCGTCCTGACGCTCTGCACGGGAGAGCCCCGGGGTTCTGCTCTCCCCCAGGGCCCTGCCGTGCCCCCTGCCAGGGGTCTCAGCCCTTTGCTGCTCTGTGCAGCTCCAGGGGCTGCCCATTCCCTGGGGAACGGAGCCAGCGGGGCAGCAGCCACAGCCCGAATGGCCACGGGGCCCTGGAATTCACCGACTGGGGTGTGTTTGAACGTGGCTGCTGCTCCTGGAGCCCAGCAGGACAGGGGGACTGGTTATGTTTTAGTTCCACGGATCAGTTCTCCTGGACAAGGTAAACCCAGGGAGAGGGGATGTGCTCGGGGAGGGGGGCGGCCTGGGGAGCAGGCGGGGGGCAAACTCTGGTTCTGCTGCTCTGGGATGGGCCATGGGATGTGGGGGGGCCCAAATCCCTGCTCAGGGCACGGAGCCTCTGTGCTGGGGCAGTTCCTGGATGATCGCTGACAGCTCAGTAAACCCCATGGGAGGGGAAGGGACCACAACTGCCTGGTGGGAGGGAGCCTGGGGCAGAGGTTTCCTCTCCCCCGGAATCTCTGGCGTTCAGAACTGCTGCAGCAGCTCACCTGGCAGGCAGCCCGTCCCCAGAGAGATCCCTGAGCTCCCTCTGGGATGTAAAGCCCTGTTAGGGAATGCTGAGTCCATAGGTACTGCCCCGATCCTTCAGATGCTCTCCTGGGCAGCTGCACAGGCAGGAGGTGGCCAGGGCCGTGCTGTGTCCCTTGTAAGAGGTGGCAGCAGTGCCCTGTGCCCTGCTCCTGTCCTGGCCAGGGGGCAGAGGGTCAGCTCTGGGCTCCGGCTTCCTGACGTCCTCCTCGGGGTGTTACAGGAGATGTGGGGCTGCGGGGAGCACAGAGGGAGGGGGAAGGAGAGACCACCCATGGGCTCTGTTCGTGTGCCCAGACAGGTTTGGTTCTCCAGCATCACCTCGGAGCAGGAGGGAGGGAGCTGGGCTGGCGTGGGGGCTCCGTTCCTCTCCCCCCCACATCTGCTGAGAGCAGGACAGCAGCAGCTGGGGGAGCCCGTGTTTGCTCAGCTTTCACTCTGAAAAACCCATTTCCACCTGACCCAACCCGTGCCGGGGTCTGCACGGGCTGGACCTGAGGTGCAGGACAGAGCTGGGAGCTCGGGGGGTGCTGTGGCAGCAGCTCTGCCTCGTGTGGCTGTGCCTCGCTGGGACTCCGCTGTCCCTGGTCTTGTCTTGTCTTCTGGGCAGCCTGTTCTGTCCCTGTCCCCCCTGTCCTGTCCCTGCTCCCCCTGTCCTGTCCCTGCCTTCCCTGTCCTGTCCCTCCTCTCCCTGTCCTGTCCCTGTCCCCCCTGTCCTGTCCCTGCCCCCCTGTCCTGTCCCACCCGAGGGATCAGCAGTCACCCCTTGCACGGGTGAGGTGCCCAGAGCCTTCCCCGTGCCCCGGCTGCGGCTGCGTGCCCAGGCCGGGGCCATGCGGAGTTTTGTGCCGTCCTCTGCCGGGGCCGCGTGTGGGGCTGACCACGGGGCTGCTGGACCCCTCGGCCGTGCCCTGGAGCCGTGTCCAGCAGTGCAGTGCCAGCTGTGCAGAGCCAGCAGTGCAGTNCCAGCTGTGCAGGGCCAGCTCTGCAGAGCCTGCTGTGCAGAGCCAGCTGTGCAGGGCCAGCTGTGCAGGGCCAGCTGTGGGGAGCCAGCTGTGCAGTGCCAGCTGTGCAGAGCCAGCAGTGCAGAGCCAGCTGTGCAGGGCCGGCAGTGCAGAGCCAGCTGTGCAGAGCCAGCTGTGCAGAACCAGCTGTGCAGAGCCAGCAGTGCAGTGCCAGCTGTGCAGGGCCGGCAGTGCAGAGCCAGCTGTGCAGAGCCAGCTGTGCAGGGCCGGCAGTGCAGAGCCAGCTGTGCAGAGCCAGCTGTGCGGGGCCAGATGTGCTCACTTGCAGGTGTGGACGTCGTAGACTCGCGTGCACTCCTGGCAGCTGACGTAGCAGCACCAGTGGAAGATGCAGTGACACTTCTCCTTGCGCTTCTCAGTCCGGGTGTTGTGGCCCCGCCCGCAGCACAGGAGGTCGCAGCCGTCGATGCCGTGGGAGGTGACGTTGCACGTCCTGTCCCTGGTCCCAAAGGAGCCCGTCTCCGGGTTGGGCTCGCAGAAATTGGGGGAGTTCTCGTAGTACACCAGGTCCCGCTCCGTCGGCGGCTTGAAAAGCGCGTACTTGGCCCTGAGAGTTTCCACCCAGCCCCGGGACTCCCGGTGTTTTTCCACCACCATCTCCGAGGCGCTGTCGTATTTATCCTTCAGATAGTCCCCGATGGCCCGGAAATCGGGCTGGGCCCACCAGCAGGTCTTGACCTCGCAGCTCCCCGAGAGCCCGTGGCACTTGCACTTGAGGTGCATGTGATCCAGGATGGTCTGTGCGGGGAAACACGGAGTCAGCAGCAGCAATTTGCTTTCCATCACCTGTAAATGTCTCATCTAAGCTCGGGCTGGGAAGCCTCATCTTGAATTTTGGGGCGAGTTTTAAATAATAATCAAAATATTATTAATTACTATGAAAATAATTTAAAATTATGTTATTATTATTTATTTATTATTTTAAATTTTATTTATTATTTAAAAGGTAATATTAAAAAGGCAATATTAAAAGGTAATGTTAAAAAGGCATTAAGCCATTAGAGAGTGTCCAGAGGAGGCTGCAAGGATGGGGAAAGTTCTGGAGAAGCCTTAGGAGGGCACCTGGTTTGTTCAGCTGGAGGAGACTGAGGTTGGACCTCATTGAGGTCTTCAGCATCCTCATGAGGGGCAGTGGAGGCTACTGATCTCTTCACTCTCATGACCGGGGACAGGACCTGAGGGAACAGCTGGAGCTGTGTCCAGGGAAGTTTAGGTTGGATCTCAGGGAAAGGTTCTTCCCCCAGAGGGTGCTGGGCACTGCCCAGGCTCCCCAGGGAATGGTCCCGGCCCCGAGGCTGCCAGAGCTCCAGGAGCGTTTGGACAGCGCTGCCAGGGATGCCCCGGGTGGGGTTGTTGGGGGGTCTGGGCAGGGCCAGGGGTGGGACTGGGTGATCCTGTGGGTCCCTTCCAGCTCAGGATATTTTATGGTTCTGTGTTTCTGCGAGCATGGGCTGGCTGGAGATGCTGAGGAGCTTTGAGGATCTCCAGACAGAAACATCGCACTGGAAAAGCACAGCTGAGGTGGGCAGCTGCTCTGATCATCACCCAATCTAATCCAATTGACCCAATCCAATCCAGTCCAATCTATTCTAATCCAGTCTAATCAAATCCTAAAGTTTGATCCTTTCATGGGGATCCTTCCTGTGCTGTGTGTAGACAGTCAGAGCCCTGTGGATGAAGACTGATCCCTGTCCTCTCCTTGCTAATGACCCTTCATTCATGTCCCAAATCAAACAGTTTGTACTAAAAAGTGTGTGAATTTGGGAATCTACAGACAGGACTCTTCGCCAGAATCTCCTTTCTGTGGAGCAAAATAATCAGATTTTGAATAAAATTACTGGAGTTTGATGGGAGTTTTTGTACTGGAAACTGTTGGGCTTCTCTCCTTCCACCTCTACCTGCCGTGGTGTGGAAAACGTGTCTGTGTTTGCTTCAGGCACTGCTGGAAAGGTCCCACTGGGTTTGCAAATGAACCCAGGCAGGCAGAGGCCAGGTACCTGCTGACTGCAGGAATGGAATGGAATGGAATGGAATGGAATGGAATGGCATATTGCAGTTGGACAGGGCTGCAACTGTCACCCACTCCAAGGAATCACTGGGTGGGATAATGTTCTAACAGGGAACATGCAAGAAGGAGGCAAGTCCCCTTCATCCAGTGCTGACCTGGGACTGGGTTCTGTGCACGGCCTTGGAAGGTGCTCAGGGTGCCCAGAGCAGCTGTGGCTGCCCCTGGATCCCTGGCAGTGCCCAAGGCCAGGCTGGACGGGGCTGGGAGCAGCCTGGGACAGTGGGAGGTGTCCCTGCACATGGCAGGGGGTGGAATGAGGTGGGCTTTAAGCTCCCTCCAACCCAAACCTTTCAGGAATTCTGTTTGCACTGGAATCAAGGCGTGTTTCAGCTCTTCTTAACCCCTTCTGTCCGCTTGGAGGGAGAGGAAATGCTGAGCCCTGGAAAATAATCCTACAAAGCCCCTGCCTGGGAATTCCTGTGGTCCTGCTCCATCAGGAAGAGCCGCACTGGGCCATCCATGCAGGACTGGACACTCAGCCTGTCCCCACTGGGCGCTCAGCCTGTCCCCACTGGGCGCTCAGCCTGTCCCCAGTGGGTGCTCAGCCTGTCCCCACTGGACACTCAGCCTGTCCCCACTGGGCACTCACCGTCCGGCCGGCCTCGTTGTTGTGCCTGTTCATGGCGGAGCGCGCGTCCGGCCGGTTCTCCCGCGCGTCTGCAAATTCCCGGGACACCAGCACGCCGAAATCAGCGTCCTCGCTGCAGCCCCCCCATTTCCAGCCGTCCCCCGGGGGTCCCTTGTGGTGGGAGTCGCAGCCACAGATGGTGGAGGTGCCCTCGGCGCAGGAGCGGGTGACAGCGAAGGCCACCCCGGCCGAGGCAATGGCGTGGACGAAGGCGGATTCTCGTGTGGCTGCGGAGACAGCGAGCCCGGGGGTCACTGGTCAGTGCTACACTGGTGTTTTCCTTCCCGACCTCCCCCAGCAGCACCCAAACCTCACTGAAAAGCAAGAAGTTATTTCAGTAATTTGTTAATGAACGTTTCCTGGAGAGGGAGCTGCCGCCATCACCCTCGGGCAGAGGGAGGTGGGGCAGGGGTGTGACTCCAGCTCTGGGGGTCACACGTGCAGCATTTCCCAAATACAGGATCCAGGATTTGACCCTGTGTGGGTGCTCAGGGGTGAACACGGCATCAGCAGGAGCTTGAGGGGCCTCAGGAGAGAGTTACTGGAGTAATTCCTGGCCCGGGGACCCAGAAAGGGGCTCCATGCCAGGGGCTGGAGATGGAGAAGCTCACTGGTGTGGGGAGAGGTTTCAGGTGATGCAGGGCACGCTGGGGGAGAGCAGGTGTTTGACCCTCGGCCTCAGTGGCTGCACTGACTCAGGCCCTCCCTGAACCAATGCTCTCCCTGGGGACACCTTTTGGCTCAGAGCTCTGCACAAGTGCAGCTCCCTGGGCAGTGGCACTGGGGGGCTTCAGCCCTGCTGTGAGGATGGGCACTTGAGGGCTCTAAACCCAGAGCAGATGTTGGAGTCAATCCAACCTCGTGCTGGTGTGCAGGAGACTGGCAGGGGCTGGAGGCTGGAGCTCAGGGCTCTGGTGCCTGGGCAGGAGGGTTCCAGCTGCCTCATGATGATCAGGACAGTCCTCAGTGGATGTGGGATGAAGCCAGAAATTTCTGCTGAGAAAATCCCCTTGGAGCCAGTTCCCTCCTTCCAGAGCAGGAGCCGGGAACCATCTCAGCTGCCCCTGCAGCCCTGCCCTGCTCTCGCCTCGTGCCCTGGGACAGCAGGTCCCTCTCCGCAGCCCCGGCCTCCCTGCAGAGCTGGGTCTGGCTCCCAAAAGCCAGGCTTTCCCAAGCTGAGCTGATGTCAGCCCATGCAGGCGCTCAGGGGCGGTGGCTGTGGGTGGGTGCCAGCTGTGGGAATGTGCCCGGGGAACTCCCCGGTGGGATCCCCGTCCTGCCTGTGCCGGCAGCATCGCGCTCAGGTTCTCATCTCCTTTTAGTTCCAACTCGCCCTTCCCATCTCCCATGAGCCAGCAGGGATCCACTCTCTACCCACCCAGGTTTTCCTCGGGGATCTTTCACCAGCTGCTTTTACTGGGAGCATCGGGGGCTGCGGGCACCGGCTGAAGGTCCCGGCTCCCAGTGAGGTGTTTCAGCCCGACAAAGGCTCTTTGGGTGGCCCCTGATCCAAAGCAGATCAGATTGGAGGAGCCAGCGAGCCCTCCTGGCCCCAGCCCAGGACAGCCCGGGGACAGGGGGAGGACACGAGCGGCTCTCGGCACCGAGGTGGCTCCGCTTTCCCCGGGGCTGTGGGTGGGCACGGGGGGAGCAGCGGGGTCACTGCGGGGCCGGGGCTGGGCTGGCACCGAGCCGGGGCTGGCAGTGCCCGCCGGGCAGGGCCGCGATGGACACGGCTCCCGCAGCTGCCCCGTGCCCCCCGCGTCCCCTGAGCCCCCCGTGTCCCCTGTGTCCCCTGAGCCCCCCGTGTCCCCCGCACGGTACCGGCGCGGGGGGGAGCGAGCTGCGAACAAACCCCTCGCCTTGAAATTGTCGCCCGGCTCTGGGCGAGGAGCTGGGAGAATTTCCCAGAGATGAAATGCGGGAGCAGCGTTCCCAGAACCAGGGGAGGGGCTGGCGAGGGAGGATTAGAGCCGCCTTGACAGTGCACCACTGCGACTGTCTCCCAGCCGGGCCCGTTACCTGCTGGGACACTCAATTTGCCATTGTTCCCGCGGTGTCACACTGTATTACCAGCATAATGCGGAATGTTTCCGCCGGCCAGCGTACCCACGGCACAGAGCACTGGCATTCCCCAGGAGCACCTCGTAGCAACGGGGCAATGTTCCCCTGTCCTGCCGTCACCCTCCAATCCCGCCAGCCCGGCTGGGAAATCCCTATTGATGGCGCTCCCCAGCCCCCCAGAATGGCTAAAGGGCGTGTGAATGCGGCAGCGATTTGAAACGACTGCGGCGCTGCGATGGTATCGCTCGCCCTGCCTCACAGTAGGGGAGGAAGCTTAGCTCTTTCTCATCGGTATAAGCTTATTTTTCTCTCTCCCTCTCTCCTTTCCCTCCCCCTCCCTTTAAGCTGCTGAGTTTATATCAAGACGGCCCCTGATCCCACACACCCCTGTTTAGATGCAAATGACTGCGAGTGTCATGGCTGAGAAAAGCCACGGGTTATCGTGGTGCGGGTCTGCCTTTTCACAGCTCGTGGCAGGGGCTTAGCCGAGCTCGCAGGGACCCCCGAAGGCAGCCCGGGCCCAGCTGCCTCCCCCGCACCTGGCCCGGCACGGGATGCGCTGCCCGGGCTCGGGGAGCATCTCCCGGAGCACGGCGGGAGAGCAGCGCAGGGAGCGGGGCAAGGTGCGAGCTTTGCCAAGGCTCCTGCCAAGGCTCCTGCCGAGCCCCGCCACAGCCAGCCCTGGCTGCAGCCCCGAGAGCGCTTCCCCACGCCAGGAATCGCTCTCCAGATGCCCGTGAGGCTTTCCTGCACCCACCAACAGCTCTCTCTGGGTGCCAGCTTTGACCAAAAGCGTGGATTTTATGGCTAGCCCAGAGAATGGCCATCGCCCACCGCCCCAGAGCTGTGTGTGGCTGCTGGCTCAGCCCTGGCTTTGGGCAGGGCTTGGCTGGAGGAGCCACTGCCTTTAGATAAGAACTGACCTTATTTTCCAGAGAAAAGGGAAAGAAGGGAGGGGAAGGCAGGTTTTCCTTCCCTCCTTATCCCAGACTGCACACCTGCAGAATAAATCATCTCAGGGAATTTGCTTGTAAAAACATGATCTTACCCCACATTTGGGGGGTGGTGTTGTTTTTTTTTTTTTTTTTTTTTTTTTTTTTTTTTTTTTTNTCCATGGCCCAGGTTAGAAAATGAGACATGGAAAAAAGAAAACGTAGAATCATAGAATTACAGAACAGTTTGGGTTGGGAGGGACCCCAAAGCCCATCCAGTGCCACCCCTGTCATGGGCAGGGACACCTCCCACTGTCCCAGGCTGCTCCCAGCCCCAATGTCCAGCCTGGCCTGGGACACTGCCAGGGATCCAGGGGCAGCCCCAGCTGCTCTGGGCACCTGTGCCAGGGCCTGCCCACCCTCCCAGGGAACAATTCCTTCCCAATATCCCATCCAGCCCTGCCCTCTGGCAGTGGGAAACCATTCCCCCTTGTCCTGGCACTCTCAGGTTCTTGTTCCAAGCCCTTTCCAGCTCTCTTGGAGCCCCTTTATGCACTGGAAGGGGCTCTGAGGTCTGCCTGAAGCCTTCTCCTCTCCAGGTGAACACCCCCAGCTCTCCCAGCCTGTCTTTCCTTGCAGAAGGATCATCAGTGGCCTTAGGAAACCAAAGCCTGGGCAGCTGCAGCAGCCAAATCCTCGTGAGTGTGAATTTGGAGTGGGGATGTGGAGGAACTGAGGGCAGAGCCTCTCCTGAGTCATTGTTCAGCAGCTCCCAGGTGGGTTCAGTGCTGGGGGTTTCCCCTGAGCTGCCCTTGCAGTTCACTGCCCTGCCAGGGCTGCAGGACAAGAGACTGGAGCTGCAGGTGACCCTGGGGAGGGAAGTGGGGATGAGAGGGGAGGCTGTGGGAAGGCCTGGGGGCAGGAATCCCTTGGGAATTTCAGGGAGGGAAGCCCTGTGCTCCCACACTGGCACCAGAGCTCACAGCCCAGAGGATGTGCCCAGGAGGATGTGCCCAGGAGGAGCAGCCCAGGGGCTGTGCCACGGCAGGGGCTGCTCAGCTGAGCCCTCCTGCACTGGGCTGCTCTGCACACCGAGCTCCCCTTCAGTGGAAGTGACCATGAGAAACATTTTGGCAGCTCCCTTAAAATGAAATTATCCTCAGTTTCTTTTCAGGCTCCATTAGAAATGATTTTGTTGTGAGAACTGCACCTTTGAAGCTTTTCCAGAACAGCCTCAGTCTACTTGGGGGAGCAGCAGCTGGGATTAACCAGGTTCACACTGAGGGGTGATTTCATCCAGGTGTTTGTCAGAGGGGAAACCCCGACCCTTTGTTGGCCAAATGCAGCGTGTGAGCTGTGACAGGGAATGTCTGGCTTGGGTTTGGGTTTGGGTTTGGGTTTGTGGGGCTGCACAACACCTGTACACACCCCTGGCTGTGCTGGAAGTCAGGAAAAAGGGAACGTGGCAAAGGCTGCCATGGTGGCCACAGGATCCAGATGATGAGCTCAAAACTCTTCATTTGAGGACCACCTAAAGGGAGAGGGGCTTGGGACAAGGGCTGGAGGGACAGGGCACAGGGAATGGCTTCCCAGTGCCAGAGGGCAGGGCTGGATGGGATATTGGGAAGGAATTGTTCCCTGGGAGGGTGGGCAGGCCCTGGCACAGGGGGCCCAGAGCAGCTGGGGCTGCCCCTGGATCCCTGGCAGTGTCCCAGGCCAGGCTGGACACTGGGGCTGGGAGCAGCCTGGGACAGTGGGAGGTGTCCCTGCCAGGGCAGAGGTGACACTGGGGGGGCTTTTGGGTCCCTCCCAACCCAAACCAGTCAGTGACTCCTGTTGCTGAGGAAGATGCTGAGTTGGACAAGATGATCTTTAAAAAGTTCCTTCCACCTCAGACTATTCTGTGCTCCTCTGAAGGCTCAGGAGTGCCCAGCAGCCCTCGTCAGACCCCCCTCAGCTGACAGGACCTCTCAGCTTTATCAGCAACCTTATCTCTTCCCTTAGCCCAGGGAGCCGTGGCTGGGAAGGTTCTGGGTTGCTCTGAGACTTCTCTGCTGCCAACTCCGGGGATCTCAAAGGCTGCCTGTGCTCCTCAGTGCCACACAGTGACACCAGCCCCACCCTGGATCTGCTCATTAGTTTGGAAGGCAGCAGGGAGAAGACACGAGCACAGTTCAGAACTGAATAACACCCACGATCAGCTGGGCTGGCCTTTGATGTGTCCTTCTCTGCAGGGGATGCTGTTTATTTTTAACTGCTCCACTTTCAGGTTAGTGAGACAGCGGGATGAATTCCCCCCGGGAGCCTGGCAGGGCTGGCTGGGGATGCGTCACGGTGGGACTGGCAAAGCTGAGTCTCCAACGTGCTCACTCCTTTCTCTCCATCTGTCAGAGGAGTTTCTGAGCTCTGGGTGATATTTTACCCTGTCAGCTCGGGCTGTGTGGAGATGCTGAGGCAAGTCCACACACGAGGCTTTGCTCGAGTCCCTGCAGCTGAAAGAATCTTAAAATATTCTCCATAAATTCAAAGTTCAGTTTGCTCATTACGGGGAGGATGGTTCAAATCCAATCTTTGAGTGCTTCCCTGCTGACAGAAATGGTGCTGAGAGATTTTCAGTGGCTCGAACAGTTCTTTCATACAGTGTTTAGAATTTTTATGACAGTTTTTTAATGATAGTTTTTAAAGAAAATTAAAACTTTCTGATCTTTTAAGTGCTGAAATTTAGGACAGGCTTTTATTAGGCAGCAAATTAGAGTGTGTTGAGCCCTGCTGACAAGTTATTTGGTGGTAAATACAGCAGTTACCTCAAAATACACCCTGGCAAAACAGAGGGGAAATGAATCTCATGGTCCCTATTAGTGCTCTAATAAGACTTTACATTCCTGGTTCCTGCAAGGAATCCCACGTTAACACAAAGCAATGACTTTCACTGAAATATTCGCCTGTCATTTCAGGGATCTGAAGTGATACCAACCCTTCCTGGGAGGCTGAAACTTGTAAAAAAGATACCAAGAACTCTTCTCTGCAGAAAACTGCAGCTGTTTAAGAAAGATTCACCAGAAGCCCTGCACTCCCCAGGGGACTGTTGGGAAATAGCCCAAGGTCCTGCTCTCACCCCAGTTTCTCCAGTTCCTTGAGGTCTGCACCATAAAATCCCCATTTCCAAAGCTGCAAACAATAATTTCTGTTCAATAAAAAGACTTTGGGCTGCAGGGATCCAGCAGTGTCAACACTCAGGAGGACAAGGGGGAAATGGTTTCAGTTGTGTTTATGAAGCTGTGAAGCCAAGATATTACCTGTGGCTGTCCCTTGTGCTAAACGTGGCCCAGAGTGAACAGAATCCATGGGACAGGAGGGAGAAACTGGAGATTTTTATCCACTGGGAGTTTTTAATCCACCATAAGTCCAGGAATGCCTTTTAATCTGGGGTCTGGGACATCTGAGATTGGGACAGGTGATCAAGGAGCTGTGCCAGGGGAGGGTCAGGCTGGAGATTGGGAATTCTGCCCCCAGAGGGTGCTGGGCACTGCCCAGGCTCCCCAGGGAATGGTCCCGGCCCCGAGGCTGCCAGAGCTCCAGGAGCGTTTGGGCAGCGCTGCCAGGGATGCCCAGGGTGGGGTTGTTGGGGGGTCTGGGCAGGGCCAGGGTGGGACTGGCTGATCCTGGGGATCCCTCCCAGCTCAGGGAATTCTGTGATTTGCCCCTCCAGTTCCTCCTTCCTGGGTGTTTTGGGGCCCTTTCTCACTTTTTCCAGTGTTAATGCCCCATGACTTCACTGGGAATCCCAACTCTGTGGTGCCTCATCAATGTCCCCAGTGTGCCTGATCCGTGCCCGTGGGTCTGGAAAGGAGCAGGGGATGGAGAGGAGTTTGAAGAGAGGAGAAGGAAAATGGATTTATAATCTTTGTGTCCTGATTTTTGGGCTCATTTGTGAAAAGACTCATTGAAACCTCAACTAAGCCTGATCAGGGCCATGGATTTCAACCGTGGTTCCTCACTGGTGGGGAAACTTGAGCCCAGGGACCTCCTGGGGTGGGCAGCTTGTGCTTCAGTGGCCCTGCCTTGATCCCAAAGAACTCAGCCAGGTCCCCTCTCTTTGGCTTTTCCCACAGGTCTGCTGGACCCAGTGGTTTGGAAGGGAGGTGGAGCCCGTGATTCCAGAACTTGTGAGCATGTGGGGCTGAACCTTCCCCCTGCTGTACTTCACATCCTCCCTGGCCCTTCTGAGCTCCTGGCATGGGCACAGACCCTTCCCTCATTACCCCCTGTGATGGAACACACCAAAAACTTGGGAAAAAAAGCAGTTGGAGAAATCAGGGTTGAAAGGTGGGAAATCAGCCCCTTGTCCTGGTGTCCTGGTGTGCCCAGAGCCCAGCGGAGCTGTGCCAGCCCTGCCCCCCAGCCCAGCTGCCCCCGGGGGTCACCTTTGTCCAGGACGGGCCCGAAGATGGCCAGGCTGTCGTCGATGGTGGTGCAGTTCCAGCGGCGGCCCCGGAACTGGTGCTGGCACTCCTGGATGCCCAACTTCACCCCCTCGGCCACGCTGGGCATGATCTCGATGTAGTTGCGGCAGAAGCGGAGCTGCTTCGGGACGAGGCCGGGGATGGAGCCGCAGAGGATGGGCTGGGACCCCAGGGAGCTGTACTGCTGACCCAGGGCGAGGGACCTGCAGGGGACAGGGGACAGCGTCAGGGCTGGGGAGCAGCCTCGTGCCTGGCCATGCCTGCTCCTGGTGCCACCCATAACCCCAACCCTGCCCCCACCATCCCCAGGGGGAGTTTAGTGAGCTGAGAGTTCAGGGGGATGAAGTTCTGGAACCCAGAGATTCCCTAAGAGAAAAGAGAGGTGCTGCTGGTGGCTCTGGTGTGAGAATCACACCTGGGGACACCTCTGGGGGCACAGAGGGACTCAGCTCTGCATGGAGCCAATCTGGGTGCTCCAAAGCTCCTCAAGAGACCTCCCCAAGGGGCTGGAGGATCTGACAGGACCTGCCAGGGGCTGGATCCAGGGCAGCAGCACCTGGAGGCTGGGAATACCCTGGGACCTCTCAGCTGTCAGGAGAACTGAGGTGAGAGCTCCTGAACTGTGGCCGAGGTGGAAAGTGCCCTGTCCAATGCCAGGTTCATCAGCAGAGGGATCAGCATTCCTGGGAAGGGGCTCTCTGGGGCCAGGTGGGTCCGTGCCACTGTCCCAGGCTGGCTGGACCCCTGTGCAGGTGGCCCTGGCAGAGACTGAACCACCACAGTTCCACCTGAACGGGCACCAGGCTCAAGGAGCAGCTGAGAGCTGGAGAAGGTGCAAGACAGGTTTGGGAGGATCCTTTCTACTGCTCCAAGGAGCTGCCACCAATGGCCCAGCAAAGAGGGTCAGATTGCTTCTTTGGCCAGAAACTGTGACTGGAGGGTGAGGACACAGAGCTTAAAGAAGCACTGGGACACCTGGAATTGCACAGGAGGAGGGACAGCCTGGCCCATCCCTGCAGAGGGGCTCAGCCGTGTGAGCAGCGTCCCACTGCAGGTACCACTGTGGGCACGAGAGAAAGAGTTTGGGCTTCACCCCCTCTCAGGCCCCTGGTGGGATTGTTGGGGTGTCTTGAGCAGGGCCAGGAGTTGGCCTGGGTGGTCCTTGTTGGGTCCCTTTCAGCTCAGGAGGTTCTGTGATCCCTTAATTCCGTTTCTCCTGCCCCGTGAGCCCACGGGAGGAGAGAGGAGTTGGGGTGAGGCCCCAGCAGAGCCGGGCAGTGGGGAAGGATCTCCTCCCTCCCCGCTGGGGTCTCTCAGTGCTGCAGCATCCCACAGCTGCTCCACACTCAGGTTTTGGCCCAGCCCCTGCTCTGCACCCTTGGCTGCTTTGCCCTCACAGCTGCCCGGGGCTGTTTCTTGCTGGGTGGTTTTTCCCCTTGGCTGGAGTTCATCACATTCCTGTCTGTCCATTGCAGCACATCCCTTCCCCTGGGGTACCAACCCCTTCTGCCGCTGCATTTGTGCTTCTGCCTGAAGCCCCTGGAGACTGTGTGGGAATGAAACCATCATTTGTGGTTTCCAGGCTGGGAGGGCTCTCAGGAGGGCTCAGAGCAGGGCCAGTTTCCAGGTTACCTTGGGTTTCTCAGGGCCTTCTCCTTCCACAGTTGGAACTCCTCCAAGGACAGAGAGGCCATGGCTCTGTGGGACACCTATCCCTACCCTGAGCTGCTCTTGCAGCCTGGAGTCTCAGGCTGGATGCTGAGCTGGCACCAGCTGATTGATTTAATTACACACCAAAGGTTTTGAGGATGTCAAGGGAATCCCAGGGTGCCTGCTCAGGAGAAATGTGTCTGCTGGTGAGAGGGCCTGACCCAGTCCTGCCCCAGTGCTGTCTCTTGCTCCCTGTTTCTCCTGCCCCTCTCTGCCCCCCGGGGCACCTGCCTGAGCCTTCAGGCAATGTCTGGGCTCCACATGTCCCACCCTTGGTGGGTCCCAGGGAGGCAGCCAGGAGTGGCTGGGAGGCAGCAGCACAACGAGCAGAGAGCTGGGACCGGCTCCCAGAGCTGCTCTGCGCTGCCAGCTCCCTCCCAGCCCCACGGGATGGGGGGCTCAGCCCTGCTGGGAGCTCCAGGGAACCTCCTCTGCTCCCAGGGATGCAGAGAACAGGCAGCTCCTTCTATGCAGCCAGCA
This sequence comes from Rhipidura dahli, assembly GCA_013399225.1. Classification (NCBI taxonomy): domain Eukaryota; kingdom Metazoa; phylum Chordata; class Aves; order Passeriformes; family Rhipiduridae; genus Rhipidura; species Rhipidura dahli. The sequence continues at coordinate 184,138 of VXAC01003689.1, forward strand.
CCTCATTTTCATTTTCCTTCTCATGCCAGGGAACCTGTGATTTCCCCACTGCAACCCAGACAGTCACAAACACTTCATTCCTCTTGTCCCATCGTCCAGATCTCCCCAGGAGGGCTGGGAAGACACAGGGGGCAGGAGCTGAGGCTGAGGGGTCCCAGTGGTTCCCCTGTAGAGTGGCTGAGATGTGAAGACAAAACCAAACCTCTTTGAAATCCAGATCTGGGATCCCAGGGGCAAATCCTGGGTCTTACACATGATGGTAAATCCAAAATCTCAATCCCAGGAGTTAAATCTCAATCCCAGGAGTTAAATCTCAATCACACAAACTCATAGGGATGAAGGAAACACATTAGGAGAGGAAGTGTCACTGGTGAATTTGAGAGGGATGGGGGGCACCCTGGGCTGTCCTGGGGTCACCCTGGGGTGATGCCCTGCTCAGCTGCTGCCCCCCAGGACAGCAGCTCCTTGGGGAGGTGTTTGTCCATCCTCTGCAGCCCTCGGGGTGTGCTTGTGTCACATCCCAGCTCCACAATAAAGGGCCAGGAGGGAGCCCTGCACCCTGGGGAACAACCTGGTGGGGTCACCCCTTCTCTTTCTTCTGCAGCCCCATGAGCTGCTGCTGTCTGTAATGAGCCCTGGGAGCTCCTGGAGAAGGGCAGGAATGTGCTCAGCCCTGGCCAGTATTGACAATATTTGGGTGAGGAGTGTGGAACAGCCTGAGCTCAGTGCTGCAGCTTCACCTGGAATGCAGGGGAATCTTTCTGGGATGTGCTGCTCTGGGGAGGGTTTCTGGCCCCGAACCCAGCAGCTGGAGCAGGTGAATTTGAGGAGCCTCCCCACAGCAGGACAGCCCCAGCCCCGTGGCAGGAAGGCTCTGGGGCTGCCAGGCTCTGTCACATCCCCTCCCTGCACTGCAGCTCTCCCTTGCCCTCCTGAGAGATCTCCCACATTAAAGCAGAGGAGCTGCAGGGATCTGGGCCCCTCTGTGCCACCTGCCCTGGCAAAGGTGTGGGAATCATTTCACATTTTCCTCGCTGGAGCCTCCAGCACAGCTGGAGATCCACGGCCATGGGTGCTGCACAGAGGATGCTGCTGCACATGGTGGCTCCTGCTCTTCCTAAATCCCTCCAGAGCCATGGCCAGCAACTCCTCGAGAGCTCCCAGGAACTCCAATGAAGCTCTTGGAAACCACCATCACAGAATCCCAGCATGGTTTGGGTTGGAAGGGACCTTAAAGCCCATCCAGCTCCACCTCCTGCCATGGGCAGGGACACCTCCCACTGTCCCAGGCTGCTCCAAACCCCATCCAGCCTGGCCAGGGACACTTCCAGGGATCCAGGGGCAGTCACAGCTGCCCTGGACAGGAGGTGTTTCCTCCCACAGTTACAAGGCAATCATTGTCCTGCTTGGCTCCCTAACATCAATCAGTGCCTCAGATTGATCCCCAAGGTTCTTATAAAGCACTGGGAGAGATGGGAACCAGCAGGAAACAAACCAGCTCGGAGCTGGGACCCTGTTTGCCACCTGCTGCCTTTGGCAAAACCTGTCTCTGTCTGGAGAGGGTTTCATTGTGCAGTTTGAGATGTGTTTGGTGTTTTCCAGGTCTGTGCTCCCAGCAGTGGCACTGGTGCATCCTGGCAGTGCTGGCCTGGGGACACCATGCTGGGAGCAGCAGTTCCCATCCAGGCTTCCTCTGTCTCCCAGCTGCTGTGATATTCAGCAGTTTTAGTTCTGTGCTGCCTGCAGCCCTTTCTGAGCAGGGGGACACACCAACCCTTGGGTTTTCCCAGAGATCAAGAGCAGCAGCAGGAAAAGTTTTGCAAGTCAAAGCACGCAATGGACGTTCACATCTGAGTGGGGAAATGCCAGGTGCTGACTGAATGTGGAGAGCAGACAAAACATGACAGAATTCCAGTGAGGAGAGGGACTGGATTCACTCAGGAATCGCCCTCTGAGTGTGACTGGAGGTTGGGGCTTTTCCACAGAGGCGGCTCTTGTGTCACCACAGAGTCCCCTCCCAGACCTGCAGTCCCTGGGGTCACTAAAACAGACTGGAAATGCTTTTTTTGAAGGGAGGTTCAGCTGCCTGAGCATTGGAGGGCGATGCCCCAGCCCAGGGTGAGCCCCAGGCAGGGATGGGATGTGGGGCTTTAATGTTTAACTGTCCTGGAAGGCCCCCATGGATTTTACACTGCAGTGTGGCCCCTTGAGCCAGAGAGCTGAGTTTGACAGGGACCAGGAATTGTGTGATCTGAACAGCATCCAGCACCCACGGGCCACATTCTGTCCCATTAAAATGATCCCTTCATGCAGCCACTCCCAGGGCCAGAATCCTCTCAAAAGGCAGAAAGTCCATCTAGAAATCACTCCCAGACCTGTGGCTGCTGGGAAACAGTTCAGTCATCACTCTGAGAGCTCTCTCAGCTCGGGGCATTTCAATTCCTCGGGGTCCTGGGAGATTTTGGTTTATTGTCCCTGCACAGGGAGACATTCACAGGATCCTGCCACGACCAGGGATGGTTGGCCCACGTTGTTCAGGGCACACAGCTCCAGCTGGTCAGAAATTTGGCAACCTTGCTCCATTTGCAGAGGAATGTTGGTTATTTCCAGAAGGAAACAAGGAGGAAGCACCTGATGAGGTGATGCCCTGACCAGAACACAAGGGCTGCACACTCTGAGGTCCCACAGGAGGGAGAGGTGCTGCTGATGCACCTCTGGTGCTTTTTCCCTGAGGCAGCAGAGTGCTGATGGCTCAGGAGCTGCTAAAAAATGAATGTTACAAAGGAAAGGCTGAAGAGAGGCAGCTCCAGGCCTGAGGAATCAGAGGAAGGGCTTGGTGCTGTTTTATTTCAGCCTCCAATCGACACCGGGGTGGAAGCAGCTGCTGAAACACAGCCCAGGCTAAATCTGCACCAGGGCAAGGGAAAAGCCCAACATCTGCACACAGAGGGAATTGTTCTGAGTCAAACCAAGGTTCTGTTCATGCTGGCAGCGCCCCAGATGCTCTGAGCCTGTTCTGGAGGCAGCAGCTCTGTCCCTGTGCCCCCCCTGCACTGCAGAGGCACAAAGCTCAGCAAGGCCACTGTGATGTGGGATGGACACAAGGAGCCCCTGGAGGGCTCAGGGGGCTCTCAGAGTGGGGCAGTGCAGGGCTGTGTCAGCCAGGGAGGAGTTCTGAGGAGCTCTCCGTGGATCCTGCAGGAAGTGAGTGGGTTGGTGCTGGGAGTCACTCTGGGCTCTGCTGGGCTGGCTGGGAGTGCTCCCCACCCTCCCCACCCACTGGGTGCCCTGGGAAGGGTGTCAGACAAGGAAATCTCTTCTGCAGGAGGTGGAGGGGTTGGGAACTGGAGAACTGTCAGGTCCCAGAGAGGCAGCAGGGACTCCTCACCTGCTGATGTTCTGTGGGGAACTGGAGCTGGGAGACACCAGCCCAGCCCGGGACCTGCTGCTGCTGCTGGGGACAGAGGAGAACAAACTTGTGGATGCTGACAGAACTTCAGCAGTGAATTTCTTCAGCTCTCTGCAGCATTTTGTGAGAGCTCTGTCCTTCCCATGCAGGATAACTAAAACAAAGTTACCAGTTTTGTAAACATTCACACCTGCAGATTGCTTTGCTGGATTGTTACGGCTTTAACCGGAAAAACATTTGGGAATGGATGTCTTAGAATTTGGCCCATCCCCTCGAGGGGTGGATGGCCAGAGAACCAATTACTTTATGCCATTTAACTCACTTTTTGTGAACTAACATATAAAAACCTCAGGAAAAAAACCATTAAATCTCTTGCTGCCATTGATACAAAACCCTGGACTTGGTGTGGTTTTTCCACCCATCCGTGGTGTGACAGTGACACAAACTCACCCTGCAGCCTGGGCTGGGTGCTGGGAGCGACCACCACGCCTTGGGAAGGGCAGCTGAGTGCAATGGGTGGGAAAAGGGGGTTTGTGAGCAATGCTGGTGCCACAAAAAGTGCCTCAAGGTCACCTGAGACGGGCAGGGTGGGCAGGTAAGGAGAGATCAGGACTGGGCAGGCAGCAAAGGGAGCTGGGTGTGGGATCTTTGGGGGGTCTCTGGGGGATCTCTGGGCTCAGTGCTGGGCTCACTGCAGAGGGGCTGAGCCAGGCAGGCAGGCTGCCCTGCCACCCTCAGCTGGGGTGTTTGCAGCTGCCCACGGTGCTCTGGGACCCTCTGGAAAGCTCCCATTGAATCATCTGCTCAGAGCTGCTGGAAAAATCAAGGAGTGAGACTGTCCCCGAGGCCCTGAGCTGGGGAGTGGTCGTGGTCCCACAGCTCCATCCCTGGGGCCAAGGCCAGGACTGCCCAGGCCACTCTCAGAGAGCAGAGACCAAACCTCCCCTGATGTCCCCGAGGTGGGGATCCCCCTCCTGATCCCTGGGGATCAAGTCCTGTCCCAGGTTGTTGCTGTCTGGGCACTGGCACAGGGTGGTGAGTCCTGCAGAGACCCTGCCACAGGGAGCTGGAGTGACAACAAAGGCATGGAGAGAGGGATGGAGGGATGGATGGATGGAGGGATGGATGGAGGGATGGATGGATGGAGGGATGGATGGATGGAGGGATGGATGGAGGGAGGGATGGATGGAGGGATGGAGGGATGGATGGAGGGATGGAGGGATGGAGGGAAGGAGGGAGGGATGGATGGAAGCAGGCAGGAAGGGGCTCTCCCTGCAGACAGACTGGCAAGGGATGGGTTCTTTTCACTCCAAGTGTCTGATCCCAGGGAGACTGAGTGGGAAGGAGGCTCAGGGGTGCAGTGAGGCAGCAGAAAGGGAAAGGCAGAGCAGGGCAACTCCAGGGTGAGGCTCATGGAAGCATCAGGGGCAGGGATGGGGGGAGCTGCCCTGCTCAGTGCCAGTGTTTGCACTCAGGGAATATTAAACCATCCCTCTGTGTGCTTCTCATTCTGCTCTGTCCATCATTGCCAACGTTGCCAAAGGACACCCAGCAAGGGCAGCTCATCCTGCTCAAGAGGAGCCTCCTGGCTGTGCTTTCTCTCCTTCCTCCACTCTAACAAAAGTCAGGCACTGAGGCACTGAGGAGGAGGAGGAGGAGGGGGGGGACGCAGCTCCTGGGAGAAGGGTGGAGGCTGCAGCCCTGGCCCTCAGCAGAGACAGGCAGGAGCTGGGGGGTGCCTCTGAGACAATCCTGGCACACCCCGTGGGTCAGCACCTGCCTGTGCCCCCCGTTCTCTGCCAGGGCAAGGAGCAAACTGCATTTCCCCAGGGTCACACCCTCAGGGGCTGCTGCTGCTGTTGGACACAGAGGAGCCCAGCTCTGGTGGCCTCCCAGGGGCTGCACTTGGCTCCTGTCACCTGGGAGAAGCATCTTCCTTCAGCCAGGACCACGGAAAACCCACACCCAGCCTGGCAATGGCCAAATGGCTCCTTGAACCTGAGTGTGGCTGGGTTCAGTGGTGCCAGGTGAGTGCTGCTGCTGCCTGGCAGGGACAGGGAGGGCTGTGGGCCCTGGCAGGGATCGGTGCTGCCACAGGAGATGAAGTTCTCTGATGTCAAAGATTTCAGGGAAATGCAAATATTGCCAGTGCAAACAGGTGCAGGAGAGTCTTTGTCAGGTGAGGGTTTGTCTGGGGGCTGAAATGGGTGCCAGGACGTGTTGGGTGCCTCAGGGTTTTAGAAAACACCGATTTTCTTTCCTCCCAGGCTGACACTGAGCTGAAGGGAGCCCCTATCCTCCTCCTGTCACTGGGACAGGGTTCACCTCTCCACTTTAAACTCCAGGTGCTGTAGCCCAGAGAAAGCTCCCGAGTTCCTCTCTCCCTGGTGGAGAGAAGGAGGCACCAAGGGGGCTCAGGTAACCTGGTCCCTGAAGTTACTGCAGAGGGGAGGTGTCACCCTCCAGAAAAGCTCCTCTGACCCCACAGAGAATTAGGGAAGGAGTTCTCAGGTTAGGTCAGCTGAACCTGCCCTGGAGTCCTGGGCAGTGCAGAGCCCAGGGGCCTCACTGGGTGAAGGCTGACCAAGGACTGACCCCAGAATGTTCATGGTGAATGGAACTGAAACTAATCTTGTTTTACTCCATTTTTTCCCTTCCCTCCTTTTGCCTTGTAGACGTGGCATGAGCTGCTCTCCTGTGACTGAACCCCTCACCCATCACCCATCACCCAGCACCCATCACATCTCTGCTGCCATCCTGTTGTGGTTCTGCAGTGCAGGAGGCAGCTGGGCTGCAATAAATTGAAATAAAAGAGGCTGTCTCACGAGACCCAGGTGCTCCCCTGCCTCTGCCTCTGGGTTTGGGGTCGCTGAGTCAGAGTTCTGATGATCTGGGAAGTCAAAGGGATTTTTGCTTTGATCCAAGGGGGTCACAGAAGCACAGGGTGGTTTGGCTTGGAATGCACCTTAAAGATCATCTCACTCCCACCCCCTGCCATGGGAAGGGATGTGACCCCCTCAGACCTGGTCCCTCAGGGCCCCACCCAGCCTGGCCCCAAACACCTCCAGGGATGGAGCACCCAGCTGCCATCCCTGACTCCAGTGGGTGGGTGGGGAATGCTTGGCAGGGAGGAGCAAAGGGAGGAGAGATGGAGCTGCAGGTGTGAGGCTGGATTGTCCCCCTGACCTTGCTGCACCAAATCCCTTCTGGGTGCAAATCAGCCAGGTTTGGCTGAAGAAAAGTAAAACCCCCAGAGGACACCTGAACTGCAGAATTCATCTCTTGGTACTGGAATTGTGTTTGGGACATGGGAAGCTCAGTGGGATGAAGTCCTTCAGGAATGCTCTCCTGCTGGTGTTCTGTGCTCTGAGCTCCCCCAGGCTGGGGCAGGATGAGCTGAGGGATGAGCTCCAGGATGAGCTGCCAGCCAGAAAAAGCCACCACGACCCCCCCTGGCACTGAGCACAGCCCAGGAAACGCTGCCAGAGCTGGGGCCACCTCACCAGAGCACCCTGCTGGGGTGTCTGAGGGTGTGAGAGCTGCCTCTGGGGGCTGCAGTGTCACAGCCTGGGCACAAAGGTCACCTCTGAGAGCAGCCAGGCCAGGTCACAGCCCTGGGGCTGGTGCAGGCTGAGCCCTTGCCACCTGCAGTGGCATCTCCAGGAGAATGCAGCCACCCCTTCACATCCAGCGAAGGCAAGTGGGACATGCAAGGGGCAGGAGGACAGCGTGGTGTGGATGAAATTGGGTTACTCAGCCCTGGGCTTTGCCCACAGCTTCCCTCAGATGTGTTCAGGGTGGTTCTGTCCTGTTTCCCTCACACAGCTCTGGGGCTGTGCTGTCTCAGCCAGGCAGGAGCTGGGGGTGCTGCAGAACTGGAGGGGTTTAAGCCTCCTCCTTTTTGTGAATGGGATGTTAAACACAGCGAGGGGACAAAGGAGCAGTAGCAGTGAGCCCAGGCAGTGGCTTATGCTGACAGTTTGATCAGTCTATTGGAAAGGCTCCTGAGAGGTTATTGAGTTACAGTGAGGAGAAGGGGAAGATTAAGACTTTCTGTCCAGCAAAAGAGGGCAGGACAATGGCTGGGAGTGGGAATTCAGAGCACTGGAGTGCAAAGGCTCAGATCTCAAAGCAAAGGACCAATGCCCAACACTTGTTGCAGATCCTCTAACACTGAGTGTCTCCAAATCCAGCCTGTGCCTTTCTGAAAAGAGCTGTTTGAGGCAGGACAAATGAATTTCTCACCCATGGGGTGGAGGGATGGCACTCAGTGCTCACACAGCCCTGCCTAGCTCTGCAAGGAGGGTTTTTTCCTGTCCCCTGGGCCCCTGAGGAGGGAGAGCCCACACAGAGGGTGCAGGGCTGCACTGGCAGAGGCAGCAGGGGAGGATGGCACAGGAGCTGGGATCCAGCTGTTGTATCAATATTATCAATATTATCAACCTTCCTGAATGTATCAACATTCTCCAGCCAAAGCTGGAGCCCTCCAGCAGCATTTGGTGAAATGCCCCAGCTCTCCAGGCAGGGCACAGCAGTTCTGCTCTTCAGGAGTCTGAGCCAGCTCAGCAATTCCAAACAACCCCGTGGTGGCTGCAGAGCACCCAGGGATCCCAGGGCCTCTCCTGCAGGGATGGAGGGGGCACAGAGGGCTCCCAGGTGGGCTCTGCTGACCCCTCCAGTGCCTCATGGTGCTGCAGAGCTCCTTGAACCCACAGGCACCAAGGAAAGTTCCTCCATCCCCTGCTGACTTTTCCCCTACTGCTCTGTTCCTCTGTGACCCAAACAAGCTTTGTAGAGAAATCAGCTTTAAACATTTCTGCCTGCAGCTCACGTTGCAGGAACCTCCTCAGTCTGCAAACACCAAATCCCTGGGAGCTGCAGCAGCCCCCCCAGGTGAGGGTCCCCTCCCCACCCTGCCGTGTCCATCTCCCTGGAACCTTTTCTCAGCCTCTCCTGGGTTTTGAGTCCCGATGGCTCAGGAGAAGAAACAAATTCTGCTCCAGGGCCCAGAGCCCTCCTGTGCATCAGACTGGGCCAGTGTCATCCTCAGAACTCCAAGTTCAGTGTCCCTGGGCCAAACCTGGACTTCATGGGCTTCCCCTCCCTCGGTTCCCTGTCCCTGCCAGAGGAATTTGCTCTGCAGACACAGCCCTGGTCTGGCATTCCCAGAGTTGTGTTAGAGAATCACAGAATCACAGAATGGGTTGGGTTGGGAGGGACCCCAAATCCCACCCAGTGCCACCCCTGCCATGGGCAGGGACACCTCCCACTGTCCCAGGCTGCTCCCAGCCCCAGTGTCCAGCCTGGCCTTGGACACTGCCAGGGATCCAGGGGCAGCCCCAGCTGCTCTGGGCACCCTGTGCCAGGGCCTGCCCACCCTCCCAGGGAGGAATTCCTTCCTAAAATCCTATCAAGTCGTTCCCCTGTAACTCCATGCCAGCTCTGCTTGCCCTCCTGCTCTCAGATTTTTCCCAGCTGGGCAGAGCCCTTTGGGGAGGTTCAGAGTCTCAGATCAGGAGCTTGGTTGCCTGCTCTGGTTTCACACAGACCCTGAGGAGCCAGCAGTGCAGCCTTGGCTCCTGCCAGAGCTGGAACTCAGCACAGCCCTGCTCTGCTGTAGATCTGAGGAAGATCCATGGATTTTTTTGTATTTCTTCTCCTGTCAGAGAAGCTGACACTCACTGCTCACAGGCAGATGGAGATCCCTGGGCACAACAACCGAGAAAGGACTGGGACAAAATTACATCCTTGGCAGGGAACCTGGGCAACCTGTGCTAAATCCCTGTGGCTTTTTTGGGGAGGGAGGTGAGGAGAGCCTTAACTAAAAGAAAATAAATGTCTGACCCTCAGGAATGTTCCTTGTTGTACAAATAAAACTCTTTCTCCAGTCACAGAGTGACTCAGTGCCCACCATCACCCCAGCCCCTCCAAGTGTGCTGCTTCTTGCAGAGACCTGGCACCAAGGAGCACAGGAGATGCTCTGGTTGTGGCTGGAAAACGAAGTTGGGTCTCAAAGTCCTGATAGTTAAAGAAATAATGAAATTCAGAGGCTTGTCTCAACCACAGAAGGAAGAGACAGAAGGAAGATCAAGATACTGGCTGGCTGGTTAATGAGCTGAGTACAGGAATTTCAATCACAGCTTAATTAGGAGATAAACTCCTCCCCTCCCTGCTCGCTTTGGAGGCAGAATGAGGCTCAGGGAACCCCAGACTGGCTTGAGTTGGAAAGGACTGGCAAGATCATCTTGTTCCATCCCCTGACATGGGCAGGGACACCTTCCACTGGAGCTGGTGGCTCCAAGTCCCATCCAGCCTGGCCTTGGACACCTCCATGAACCTCAAGAAAAGCAAAATCAAGGCCTTGAGCGGGGCTGGGACAGCCCCATGCAGCAGGACAGGACTTGAGGATCCTGGTGGGCAACAGCTGGAACAGGAATCTGTTGTGTCCATGCAGGAGAAAAACGCCAGCTGCATCCTGAGGCTGCTTTAACAGCACTGGAAAATCGAGGGATGGGGTTTTTTTCCCCTCTGCTCAGCACTTGTGAGGCCACAGGTGGAATTCCCTGTCCCATTTGGGGCTCCCAAGGATGGACAAGACATGGACATGGAGGTGAGAGTCCAGTGGAGGTGGTCAGAGGGCTGCTCTGGGTGGGCCCTCATGGGGAGAGACCAGCAGCTGACCCTGTCAGCCTCAGCCATGGTTCTGTGGCACCCAAGAGCCGAGAGCAGCCACCCAGAGGGGGCTGTGTGCTCAGGGATGAGGTTTTACTGCAGACTCTGCTCCCTGTGCTGCATCCTCCTCCGGCCAGCAGAGCTCAGGCACACTCGGGAGGTCACTTCCCATTTTTCCATGGGAAGTACCTGAGCCTGGGGGGTCACCCACCCCCATCAGGGCCTCATCCATCCACTGACATTGGAAGGGGCTCAGGGAACTCCCCTTTGGTGTCCCTGTTCTGGTCACCTCCCCCTGAGCTTCTCTCCCAGTCTCCCCTTGGAGACAAATGGAAAAAAATTGTTGGAACCCTGAATCCTGAGAATTTCAGCCTTGCAGTTCTGACAAGCAATGATCCTCAAAAGCCCACTGCATTCCACCTGAGGCCCTGGGAAAGGCTCCCAAGACTGTGGGAGTACAGAGAGTACTGCTGTGTGATTAAACAAAAGTTCTATCACTGGGTGGAATATGTAGAAAAATTAGGTTTTTAGTGTATTAGTAATGAATGGGTTACAAGATGGAGGTGTTTGGGCGTGGGTTTATTCTTCTTTCTTCTTCACGAAACAGAGTGTTCTGCCATTGGGTCAAAAATCTCACAATGCGGGTTCAAACAAAAATTGGCACTTTCAGGAGCAGATCCAGTACCCTGCTCCACCCTCTGAGGGGGTCCCTGCACTGCACTCTGCACACGTGGGCCGGGCACTGGGTGTTCAGCTGTCCCTGATGGCACTTCCTGGCTCCCCATCCCCACCGGAGCGGGACGAGGCTGCAGGAGCCAAGCATGGAGGTGCATCCCCTTTGGAATGGGTCACCCTTGGAACAGGTCATCTTTGGAATGGGTCATCTTTGGAGCAGGTCACCTTTGGAAAAGGTCACCTTTGGAATGGGTCACCTTTGGAGCAGGTCACCTTTGGAGCAGGTCACCCTTGGAACAAGTCACCTTTGGAGCAGGGAAGCAGGAAAAGCCACCAGGAAAAGCCACAGGGGTGTTTCTCCCACAAGCTGGCACAGGAACACAGCCCTCACCCATAGCAGTGCCTGTGGGAGCCCAGAACCTGCCTGGCATTCCCAGAACCTGCCTGGCATTCCAAGAACCTGCCTGGCATTCCCAGAATGTGTCTGGCATTCCCAGAACGTTGCAGAGGTCCAGAGGTTCTGGGAGCTCTGGATGCCATGGCCCCGTGCTGGGGTTTGATTCTGTCAGAAATGAGGCTGCTCAGGGAATCCCCAGGGACGGGCTGGGTCTCAGTGTTGGGTCCCACCCTCAGTCCCCCAGCAGCTCCTTCTCTGCACACCCAACCTCCAGCGCAGCTGAGCTGTGCAGGGAAATGCAGCGGGGTTTGCCCTTCTGGGGCTCTTCTGCTTGGACAGGAGCAGAGTGAGAGGATGAGACTGGAGAGGGTGGAGCTGAAGGAATGCACCAGGGGAGCATTTAGCCTTGCCTTGCTGCCCTGGGTATTGTGGGGCAGGTAAGAGCCCTGGAGAGCACTGAAATGATCTCTGTGGGGCTGTGAGAGGCTCCCCCTCTGCACAGATGGTGGAGGAGCAAAGGTGTTTTGGGGTTTGAGATGTACTGGAGGCTGGGAGAGCTGGGACTGTGCAGCCAGGAGGAAAGAAACCCACGGAGAGACCTTGGCAGTGTGTGGAAATAACAGGTGGGGGAGGGTGGAGAAGCTGCAGCCAAACTCCTCTGACAGCACCAGGGACAACGAGAACAAACTGAAACCCACGGAATTCCCTCTGGGCATCTGGAAACTCCTGTTCACTGTGGGGGTCACAGAACAGGTGACCTCGGGAGCCTGTGGAGATTCCAGCCTTGGAGATCCAGCCCAGCTGGGCCCAGCCCTGGGCACCCAGCTCTGTCTGTCCCTGCTCTGAGCAGGGTTGAGCTTCCTGATCTCCAGAGGTCACTTCCAACCCCGACTGCCCCTTGAGTCTGTGATTCCAATTGGCAACACCCCATGGATGGGATGCTGAAGGACCCAGAGCATTTCTGTGGGGCTTTGAGGACAGATCTGACTGATGCCATTCTGGGATCCACCACCTTGTGAGGGGAGGATGGAGACACCTGGCAGGGAGGTGGTGGGGAAGAGTGGAAGGGATGTCCTAGGTGTGTTCAGTGCCACTGTCACAACGACAAGGATTGTTGAAAACACTCCAACCTTTCTGCCTGGTTGAGCTTTCTGGGACAGCTGGGAGCTGGGGTTGCCATGACTCTGCCCAGAGCCCATGTCAGTGCTTGGGCAGCTCCTCTTCCTCCCCTCCCCATCTCTCCTTTCTCCTCTTTCCCTCCTGTGTCCTCCCTGGTCATCACTGAGATGGGAATGATCCCAAATCTCAAATTTCCCAGTCCCCTGCATTTTTAACACCCGACCCCAAAAGTCTCTCATTTGCAATTTGGGTTCTAACACCCAACACCACATGTCAAAAATCCCACCCTCAAAGCCATTATCCTTCTGATGGGAGAAAGTCTCACCCCAAAACCATCACCCATTCCCAGTCCCTTTGCTCAGTCACAAATTTCTCTCTCCATACGCCTCCCACCCCTGGATTTTTCTGCTCCACTTTGTTCTGTTGCTCATTTGCAGCCCTCTTGCCTCGTGCTGTAATCTCAACCACCCCTGTGCTCTTCTGTTACCAACCAGCCCCACAGAGCTCCAGGAGGGTTTGGACACTGATCCCAGGGATGCCCAGGGTGGGGTTGTTGGGTGTCAGTGCAGGGCCAGGGGTGGGACTGGCTGATCCTGGGGGTCCCTCCCAGCTCAGGACATTCTGTGATTCCCTGGAGTGGGGCAGGACAGGGAGGGGTCACCGCTGCAGTACCGATGGCATCGGAGCCTGGTGGTGACACGAGTGACTGCTGAGGAGGAATTGGGGCCCAAATGCTGCTCCTCAGATCAGACTGGGTGTGAAGAACAGCCCAGCTGAGATTTTGGGGTTCCAAGGGGCCTTGTGGACAAGCCTAAAGTCCACAAGGGACTGTGTCAACAACGGGAGCTGTGTCAAATCCCCTCCCTGCTCAGTTGGTGGCAGTTCGGGGTCACCCAGAGCTGCCCCAGGTTCTCGCACGGAACCCTTCGCCGAGGAGCCCCCAGCACGCGGATCCCGGCGGGTCAGAGCCGCATCCCCCGCATGGCCCCCGTGCCCACCGGGGCTTCGTGCTGCTGCAGCCGCAGCTCTGCTGGGAAACGAGCCCATCCTGGGCCCGCTGCTGCACCTCGGGTGCCTCAGGGCTCTGCCACGGACTTGGCAGTGATCTGGCACCTGCTGCCAGCACTTTGTCCGGGCACCGCACCGGGTTCGGCTCGGGGGGTTCGCCAGGAGGATGCGGGGCAGGGAGCGGGGATGGGCCCGGGGGTGCTGAGGTGCTGCCGGGGGCTGGCTGTGCCCCGAGCCGGGTCCCGCATTGTTCCCCGCTGCCGACAGAGCTCGGCAGAGCCGGCCCCGAGCAGCGCTGCCCGCAGCTCTCAAATACAGCCCCGGCTGCGCCCTGGCACCGCACCGGCCCTGCGGGGACTGGCACCGCCTTAGCCGAGCCCCGATTTGCATAGGATTTGCATATGCAAATGCAGGCTTCTAGGCTGTGACCGCAATAAACACAGCGAGCTTTTCAGCTCTGTAAAACCTTTCCTCCAAAGGGAGACGCTGGCATTTGTTTGGGTCCTGGCAGGGTTGACCCTCTGTGTGTGCCCCAGGTCCTTGCAGGGCTGTCCCTCTGTGTGTGCCTCAGGTCCTGGCAGGGCTGTCCCTCGGCTGTGACCGAGGCCCTGCCGCCTCCCAGGGCTGCTGTCCCCTCGCCTGCCACTGCCAGCCCAGCCTGCCAGCCATCCCCACCACGACTTCACCTTCCTTTGCTGCCCCAAAGCTGGCACCGGCGGAGGGAAACGTGTCCTGCCAGGGACGAGGGGACACTCGGACCAGGACAAGCACCCCAGGAACCCAGGGAAGGAAGGGACACGTCTCTGCTCAGGCCACTGAGGGTGCTGGTCATCCCCCACTGGTCAGCCAAGCCCTCTCCACGTGCCCCCAGTTCGGGGAGTCCCTCTGGGGTGGCCTCAAGAAGCGCTTGGTGCCAACTGCCCGGAAATCAGCCCCAGTGAATCCCAGCCCCTGGCACGGGAAAGAAAGTGGCTTCCCAAGGCTCAGATGTCACGGAAAACACTCCGTGGATGGGAGTTACCACATCCACTCAGCTGTACCGCACTTTGGGGTGGGATCTAAGGGGGATGCCTGGGCTGCCTCTCTTTGGAGAGTCTTTCCCTGCGCCCCAGACTGAAGTCCCCAGGCTGGTTCTGCTCCTGTGAATGGCCTGAGGTTACCCCAGGAAGGAGAAGCCCTGGCCTGGGAGGGGACAGAGGGTCAGTGGTCAGTGGGGCAGTGGTCAGTGGGGTCAGTGGTCAGTGGTCAGTGGGGCAGTTGAGCTGCCCATCCTGGGCACTGGGGCTGAGACTGAGGCACCGGTTCTGTCTCAGCTGGAGGAACTGGATCTTAAAATGTCTTGTGTCAGATCCAACACGGAAAAACCAAATTGAATCTTGTGGAAACCAGATCTAGAATTAGTCCTGGTGGTTTCTTGTGGTGAGAAATGAGGCTGCTTTTACCCCTGGGGACTGCTGTTCCCTTTCCATGGAGAGCAGAGCACTGGGAGTGGAGGGTTCTGGGCTCTGGAAAGGCGTGAGACACAACCTGCCATGAATATTGCAGGAAAGACTGAGCCGTGTGCCACACTGGCTCTGCCCCAAAGCAGAGAGATGGTACCCAGTGCTCTGCCTCCTTCCCAGGGAATCCCAGCTCTGCTGGGAAGCACCACGAGGAGCAAGGCACAGGCAGAAGTTGGCTCTGGCCAGACCATGCAGGTCCCAGCAGGGATGGGATGTGGGATGGCCTGAGCTGAGGGCTGGCTCTGGACTGTTGTGCTTCAGGGCTGTGAGAGAAGTGGTGCTCAGGGGTTTGTTTGTGTGCCCCCACAGCCCCTCCTGGGAACACACCCCACAATCTAATTACACACTTGGCTCCGTTAATTTTAATCCCAGAAGTCCAATAATTTCACCAGGCAGCAGCAATAAGCCTTTGAATAAATAAAATGGTGGCTTTTGGGCCAGCCCAGACAGGACAAGGTGTGAGAAATGCGCTTTACACCCTCCCAATGGGAAAGGGACACCAGCAGCATCCGAGGGGTTTGGGACACTCCAGAAGGGGTCGGTCCTGGAGCTCAGCTCCTCTTGGCACCTCGATCCATGTGCTGGGTTGGGTGTTGGAAGGGAGGAGAATATTTGGGAGCATCACCAGGGGAGCTGGCTCGTGCAGAAGAGGCCCCTGGGTGATAAATTTCCAACCAACCAAAAATCTGGGGAAGAAAGAACAGGTGGGGGATGTTCAGAGTGGTGGGATTTGCCTTGCCAGGAAACCACCATGGGAGAGGGAGCCCTGGAGGAGGCTGAACCCCTGCCTGGGATGGGAAGGATTTGGCTTTGCTTGTGTGTGCAGCAGCTTTTCTTTCCCTATCAAACTGCCTCCAGTCCAAGCCATGAGTTTTTACACTTTCACCCTTCTGGTTCTTTTCCCCATCCCACTGGCAGGGAACTGCCTGACCTGCCATCATTGGTGATCTATTTTGTATTCACCTGCAGCTGTCTCTGTCCAAGCAGCAAATCCAAATATTGTGTAGAAATTCAGCCTTTCCAGTCCCTTGTTGGGTTTTCAGTGTGCTTTCTTCATGTTGTAGGAAATGCAAAGATCAGGTTGCAAGCAGAGCTTGGGGTACAGTAATAAGATAAATAATGACTGAAGTGATGACTGAAATAATGTCATGCTGGGATTTTCTGTTCTGAGAGCAAATCCAGCAACAGCTCCTAAGAGATCTTTCCTGTCACTGATCAACCAACATGGCCCCAAAAACCTGGGCAAGAGGAGGAACAGCAAAGTGAATTCCTGTAGATTTTGCACAGCTTCACTTGTTGATCAGTGAGCACTGCAGCCCCGACCACAGACACCATTCCATAACAGATCTGTCCAAGTGGCCCTAACAGAAAACCTCCTGTGCAGCTCTGGGGCCCTTTTCCCAATTTGCATCATTTCATGGCCATTTGCAACTAATTTTATCATCCACTGAGTGCCATCCACTCCTGGCTTCTGTGGTTTCCTTTGTGCTTTAGCACTCTGGTTGTGATCAAACTTCATCACAGAATCCTCACAGAATCATGGAATGGTTTGGGCTGAATGGACCATAAAGCTGATCCCATCCCAAGGCCCCACCAAGGGCAGGGACACCTTTTCCCAGCCCAGGTTTGCTCCCATCACTGATCTCTGCTCCCCCACCCCAACCCTTCTCAGTGCTGGACACTCTGTGTCCTTGCAAAAGTCTGCTGTTGACTCCTCACCATGTAAAAAAATCACCTTTTCAGTAATTTGCAATAAATAATCTGATCTGGATTTACGGGAAATATCCTTTACTCCCAGAGTTTTTGGTCAGGAATAGAGATGGATCAATCTGAAAAATGAAATATTTTCTTGCAGGTTTATCATTGCTGGGAAATTTCTTCTTTTTCATCATGGGGGATTTGGCTTTTTTCCCCTGCCCCACACCAGCTACAGTAAAGTTTAATTGAGTTCAAAGCTGGGGAGTTGGGTGAAGGGATGGGGACCCTCTTGTGGGTGATATTGGGTGTAACAGGGAACTGGGGGGTTACTGGAGCCTGATCTGGCTCAGGAAACTGAAAGCCCAACCCCACAGCAAATGTTCTTTGAGCATCTACACCCTTTCCTACAGAACACTTTACCAATGTGATTCATTCCAGCACCCAGGGGAGGTTTTTTACACCCAGCTGTTCATGCCTTGGGTGTTACCAGCAGCCCTTGAACTCACAGCCTTTGGAGCCACACCAGAAATCTGATTTTCCAGTTTGTGAGTGGTTTCCACCCAAGCAGAGCAGTCACTGCACGCCTTGAGCCGAGGTCTTCAGGCTTGGGGTGGAACCCAAGAGTTTCCTCCTCCCAACCCTGATCCATGGGCCAGCCCCAGGAGCTTCTCTGGGTGCTGGACTCCAGGGCTGAGGGGACGTAGGGGGAAGCACAGCTGAACCCCAGGCTGGGTTGGACACCAGAGACCAAGAGTCCTGTGGCACGAGGACCCCGGGCACTGCCAGGACTGAAACCACAACCCCTGAGCCAGGACAGAGGCAGCTCCTGCAGAGCAGGGCTGGGGTGGGAAACATCTGCACTCCATGGGGCCACAGCATTCCTGCGCAGCTGGGAGGGCTCATCTGTGTCCTCTGGGCACCAAAGGCTGATTTTCAACACCTTCAAGAGCCCCTGAGTGTGTCCCTGGTGCTGCTGTCACCAGGGTGTCCCTCTTGTCTGGCTCTTCCCAATCCTCGTGGCAGTGCCTTTGGGCAGAGGTTGGATAAGGGATGTCACAAAGCTGTCACTGTTCCCAAAAGGATGCGACAGCCCCAGCCCCAGGGCACAAGGGGAGGGTCTCTTTTGGGGGTTTTGGTGCAGCTTCAGCCTCCAAAGCCGTGATCCTGAGCATTGCACCACAGTTTGAGGCAAAGAGTCCCTTTTATATCAACCCCCAGCTCCTTTTAAGTTCTCACTGAACCAACAGGAGCAGCAGCTGATGCCCCACCAAACCCACAGACAAGGACTGTGTTTCTGGAGATCTCAATTTCAGATTTACAGGGGGAAAATGAGCAAACTGAAATGAAAAGTAAAAACACAGAGACAGCCCTGGCCCGGTGTTCTGCACAAACCCCTTGTCAAACACACAGCTGGTGGATTTCATGAAAAGCTCATCAAAGGGGAGCTTGTTGTTATCAAACCTAATCAGGCCAGAGCAGATATCAGGCAATAATCAGAATTTGAAAAGACAATAGAAATATTTGGCAATAATAAAAGAAAACACAAAAAAAACCAACAAGAAGCCCCCCCAAAACATCCAAGAGACCTCTGCAGGTAAAACCTGCCCTGCAAGTGCCCCTGGTCCATAGGAGGAAGGAGTGAGGAGTAAAGAGCTGAGTGGCACCTGTTGGGACTCCACCAGAGCTGTGAAAAGCTCCTGTGACATTTTTTCAAGGACCATTGTAAATTTCTTAATTATAAATCTCCACAATTTCTAGAAAGTAACTGCAGGAAAATCAGGTGACTCTGAGACACAGAAATGGGATCAGAATAAAAAAACCTCTCAAGATTTCATCACCCAGCACCAACCCCTCCTGCCCCAACCAGGCTCTGTTTGTTGAGAAGGTGGAGGAAGATCTGGAGCCGGGGCCAGGGGGCTGCTCGAGGGCAGCAGGGAAAGTGTTTCTCATTCAGAAGTTCGAGGACTGGGAAAGGTGCCAGTTGGACTTGATTAGATTTGTAAGATTAATTAAAAGCAGACAGGTTCAGTGAATTGTGAAAAAGACAAATTGGCAAATTAGCAAATCAGGAAACCTATCTTCAGAAAAGGAATTGGAGACTTTGGCTCCTTTATCGGGGCAAATTTGCTTTTCAAAGCGCGGTTCTTTCACCTCCCAGGGGTGGCACCGCAGCTCCACTGACAGTCCTGCTGATCAGCAGGCGCTTCCCAGGCCGGGCAGGGAATCCCTTCCAGCCGGGGCTCCCAGCTCCTGGCTCAGGTGGCCGTGGGTGTTTTGGTGCCTCAGCAGCAGCCTCGGTGTCTGCTGATGGAGAGGGGAACCCCCTGGCCAGGGCACGGTCACACAGGGCAGGGGAGGAGGGTCTGTGAAGGACCCCCTGGTTTGCAAACACCTGTTTTGGGGTCAGTTTGGGATTTCTGAGGAGTCCTGGATATGGTCCCAGTCAAGGGATAGGGAAGAGAGGGCTCCTGGGGTGGGAGAGCTGCGGGGTCTCAAGACACCTCTGTCCTAAGGAAAAGCTTCTCCCGGGAAAAGCTGTGAATCCACACAGGCAGGGCATGGGTGGTGTTAGAGGGCACCAGGTGTTAATCACAGCACGACAAACTCAGAAATCTCAGCCTGTGTCCCACCCAGACATTGCCTTTTCCTGAGAACTTCACCCAGACAAATGATACAGCCTGATACTGAAAACCTCTCACCACATCCAGTATCACTGGGACTTCCCTACAACTTCAGGATCATTGAACCCTTTCCATTTGTAGATACAAAAGGGACTCCAGATCAGGTCAGCAAAAATGAGATTGCACTGCCAACAGAAGGCTGAAACTCAGCTTCAGGAAAGTGAAAGACCATGAGCTGTAACTGTTTGTGTGGATGATATGTAAATTTTATAGCTGAGCTCCTGACAAATCCTCCCCATTTCAGGAAAATCCCTGATGGATCCACTGAGGGGTGTTGGGAACTGGATGAGGCTGTGGGCACGAGCAGGAGCAGGTGAACATCAAATTTGTCTCGTCCCAACAACAGCCAGGGAAAAACAGGTGTCGAGTGTGGAGCCACGGGGCTGCTCCATCTGCCAGCAAAGGAGAGACCAGGAGGCTCCATCCCTCCCAAGATCAGGGCTGAGACAGAATTTCTGGACCTTCCAGAGGGGCGGCAGCAGCAGAGGGTGCCTTGGTGACTTCACAGAGCACAACTGGGTCAGGCACCCCATGACAATTCAGAATTTCGAGTTGCAGCTCAGAGCTCTTCAGAGAACAATTCCATCCCCAGCCCCCTTTAGAGCTGTTGCCTTTGGGAAATGGAGAGGAAGAGTGGGATTGAGCAGAGAAGGGGTGTCAGACCACTGGATCTGAGTTTGCAGGTTCCAGTCTGTCTGCTGGGATGTGATCACAGCCACATGGACACAGAGAAAATCCACAAATCCCCCTTCAAGGGGCCATTGGTAAGAGCACCATAATGTTGTAAAAATGATAATGGCCACTCAGTGTTTATGGAATGAGCCTTGACTTCCATCCAGGACTGTGACGTGTCCACACTGGGAATGGTTGGGCTCTGAATCCAGAGTTCTTTGTGCCTTGGTGCTCACAAATGTCCCATATTTGGTGGGGTGTCTCGTGTTGAACCAACCAGACACCCGTCAGTTGCAGTTTTTCAGCTGCTTCAAACTGCTGCCAGATGAGCCAAGGATGCTTCACTCAGGCCTGGCACGAACCAGAGGACAGGCTCAGGCTGGGCCAGACTGCCACAGACACAACTTTGGCTCAAGGCAAGGCTGACAGTGGCAGGGGAGGCTCAGCAGTGAGGCAGAGCTGCAAACACCACTGGCCCAGCTCAGCAGCGCTGCCAGACGTGCTGGGGGCTGAGCGGCTGCCCACACCCAGATTTCTGCCACCAGCAGCCCCTGTGCCTGAGCAGCACCCCAGGGGTGTTTCCAGAGGGCTGCCCCAGGTGATGCTGAGCCTTGGAAACGGAGGTGGGAAGCACAGGGCAGATGAAGATGCTGCTCAGTTAAAACATAAAGTGCTGTGCCTTGCACCTGCATGCTTCAATGGACAGCTCAATTCTTTAGTCTTTATTATTTCCTAGTTAAGGTTTGGGGCTTTTTTTCTAAAAAAAACCCTGGCTGCTTGGGCATTTTCCTGCCTTTCCATATAAAATCCAGCCACGCTGAACTGTTTGACCTGGCAGGGGAAGGGTCTGATGAGCATCACTGAGAGCCAATGCTGGGAGAAGAGAACCTTCTCCTGCTGCCCACAGCCCTGGTACCCATGGAGACAATGTCCATTTGTCCTCCAGGACAGCAGCAGAAATTGAGTGCCCCCCGTGTGTCAGCAAAAAGGTGAAGGTGAAAAGTCAGGAGAGATTTGGTGACTCAGAGCCCTGTCCCTGGGGCTCAGGCTGCCCTCGGGGAGGGAGGAGGGACTGGAGACACCTCCCCTGGGCTCACACACCCCTCTGAGATGGGTGAGTGAGAACATGAGCTAAAGACCTGTCCTGACCTGGCAGGGGTGGCAGTGCCTCCTACCTGGGCCCAGAAGTGTCGTGTAGAGCAGGGGGTGCAGGAGGGGCCACCAGGTTTGTGCTGTGGGTGTGGGGCCGTGGGTCCCACTGGAACCCTGGGCTGCACATGGGTTGGGGTTGCTGGGGGTCCTGGTGAAGGCACCACCCCCATTAAATGCACACTGGGAATGGAGCAACCCAGGAAGGAACTTCAAAGATCACCACTGGCAGCACTGGCCTCAGAAAAGTGGAGGTCTCCTGCTCAGAGTGGGGCATTCCCAGCCAGGGAATTGCAGTCTAATCCTGCAAATATCCCAGGAGAGCCCCTCCTCACCTCCCCGAGGCTCAGAGCCTCAGCTCCCTGCACCAAGGAGGGTCCCCCATGAATGAACCTTTGACATTTGGCTGCCCTTTGTTGCATTGCACTGGAGAGGAAAGATCAGCCCTGCCCTGTTTGTCAGAGCCCTCCAAGCAGGCCCAGCCTGCACCAAGCAGCCCTAAACTCCCCCTGGCCACCCTCACCTGCCCCAGCTCCTCCCTTTCCACCTTTCCAGCACCCCCTGGCCACACTGCAGTTTCTCTCCATCCCTGCTGAGCTCGTTCCTCAGCACAGCAGCCCAGGTGCCCCAAGTGCCACTGAGCTCATGGTGTGTGAGGTGAGCCCAGCTCTGGGTTCGTGTTCCTGTCACCGTTCCCTGCCTGGCTCCGTCGCTGGGGTGGGCATTTCTGCCTGAGCCCATCAGGGTGAGAGCTGGGGCAGTGGGTCAGCAGGGAGGACAGCTGGCATGGGTCACTGCCAACATTTCCAGCACCAAGGGTCAGGTGGGCAGAAACACCCCCTGAATTCCCAGGGCTCTTCCACGGGGTCCCTTCAGCAGGAGCTTCACTTTGGCCGATGCTGCTTTTAGTGAAGGGGTCGAATGAGGAACAACTGGTTTGCAATTAAACTGCTTCTTAAAAGCTCTGTGGGGGCACTTAAATTTCCTTCCCAGTTCAGCTGCAAGACTGGTAACTGAGATTTGTGTCTCATGGGCAGAAAGACCCTTGAGTGGGTCAGAGCCCCTCTCCCTGGGCTCCTGTGGCTCCGGGCTGTGCTGGCCCTGCAGGCCGGGCTGTGCCCTGGGGCTGGGGCACTCCCGGAGACACCAGGGATAAATTTTGGAGGGAATGAGGCTCCCTGATAGTCAGGAATGTGATATTGCAGTTATTGCTCTGCACTGTCATGCTCTGGGAGCCTTTGGGAGCTGTTGCTGAGCTCGGGACTCCGCTGCCCTGTGCCATGGCAGGGCTGGAACATAACAACCTCAGGGCTGCTTCCAACCCAAACCACTCTGGGATTCTGTGCAGGGGAGGGAGAAAACCAACAAGAGATGCCACCTGGAGCACTCTGCCAAGTCCTGGGGCGTGCTGAGGCTCACGAGGCTGTGATCCTTGGAAGATCTGCTCTGGCAGTGGCTGGGGCTGCCCGCGGTCCTGCTGGTCAGGACTCAGAACGAACCCGAATTCCAGCTCCAGAATCCCTGGGTTTCATGGCATGGATTGGCCATTCCTGGCAGGATGGGAATAGGGATTCCCATGGGCTACACCCAGCTGGGAAAAATGCTGAAGAAAACCTTAAAGCCCACAAAACCCTTCAGAACCACAAGATCCTGAACACCTGTGGTCAGTTGGGTGCTGTTTTCACCAACAGCCACAGCTCAGCCCAGCTTTGCCCCTCACTGCCCCAGCCCAGCCCCCTGTCCTCCCCAGCAGATGCTCCTGCAGCCCTGGACAGTGAGCTGTGACTCTCTGAGGGTCCCCATTGGTTGTGTTCACACCCCTTCAGCAGCACCAGCAGGAGGGGACCTGTGGTTGGTGCATCAGCTCTCCAGGGGCTGCTCTGGTTTGGGGTGCCACAGCCACACCCCTGGGCTCCATCACTGACCCCTCCATCATTTCCTCAGTCATTTCCATGGAATATCCTGAGCTGGAGGGACCTCACAGGGATCTCTGAGTGATGCTGCTCTCAATTTTACTCCTTCAGAATAAAGCTGCCAGGGCCACATGCCTCTAACAGGACGTGGGCTGTGGGATAAAAATGTTTTGAATCTTCAGAGGAGGAAGAACTCAGGATTTCCAGGAACATGATGTTCCCATTTGTCCCAGCAAGGTGAGGCACTGACAGCTGAAGGGGACCAGGTAAATGTCACCTCTGACTGCATCTACATGAAAAGGTTCTCAGAGGTTTTTCCTCAGGAGGAAGCTGCTGTGGGATGAGTGAGAAGATGTTTTGAAGTTTCTCTCTGCCTCTTCCTAAGGGCCCAAGGCCACTGGGATCCTCAGCCAGCTGCCAGTATCTCCCGATTCCCCCCAAAACATTTCTGAGGGGTAGACATAAAATTTAATAACTTCTGATGGACAAAGCCATTCTTGCAGTTGCCAAATCATCTGCTCAGAGACGAGGGAAGGCTGGATGGGGACAGGCACCTGGTGACAGTCACAGTTATGGGCACTGACTCATCAGCACCAGATCTCGAGGGCTGATGAGAGGAGTGAGGCTGAATTTTTACTCTCTGTTTACACCAATGACCCCAAAGCTGACTCCTCTCTCCAGGCTAGGGACACACCAGAGGCTTTCAAGGCTTCTTGGGGAACACTGCCCATGGAAGAGGAGAGCTCCTGGTGTTTCTCTGCAGCTCATGGGTGGAAATGTCCCTCTGCTTGAGTTCCTCAGGCCCTGCACATGCATTACAACCTGGCAGTGATTCCTGGTTGTTTCCTGGGACACAGCATCTCTGGTGGCCTGCACTGACACAGCTCTGGCCACGGGCTGCATTTCCAGCTGAATTCTCCCAGGCCAGCACCCCAAGGCTCTGGGCCCACCCATCCATCTCCACACCCTGCATGGACCTGTCTTCCATGTCTCGATACTCCAACCCCAATGGCTTGGATGTGTCCTGCCATCCACGGTACTGTCCAGGCCATCGGGGTATTTGGGATTAAAGAAATGACTGGAGGTGTCTTTGGTGTCACCACCACCCATTTTGCTTGGCCCTAAAAGGCCTTCACCTGTCCCATGACTGCTGCCCATGGGGCTGGGAATGGCCACAGCCCTGCTGCCCACTCTGCTCCCACCCATGCCCCTCCTGGTCTCCGTGGCCTCACCACAGCTCCCCATCTCCTCCTTCTCTGTTAGCAGCAGTCACCAGACAGCCCAAGTGTTGGACACATCTCTGAGGGAGCTTTGTTGGTCTCAGCTCCTCCTGTCAGCACTCACAGGCAGCATTTCGCTGACCTTTTCCCATCTGTGCCCCATTTGTTCCCTTGCACGGCTGTAATAGGATGGGAGCATGTGAAGAAGGGTTGGACCTGAGTCAAAATCCCTCCCCTGCTCGCTGGAGGTTCTATCCACAGCCTGAGCCACCCCTGGACCTCACTCAGAGCTGCCTGGCTGGGGACAGGGCCATGCCAGGGAGTTTCCAACAACCCAGCTGGGCTGAAACCCCCTCTTGGCTCCTCCATCCCCCTGCCACCAGCGAGCCTGGACCCCGAGCTCTGGGTTTGCAGCTCAGGGACCTTCCCTGGGCTGTGCCTGTGCCCAGAGCTGGGGCAGGACCCCCCTGCAGAGCTCCAGGGCTGCACTCTGGACAATGTGACCTGATGGCCATGTCCTTCCCTGGCCCCTCAGAAAAGCAGAGCCCACAAACCCTCAGCAGCTCCATCCCTGTGCCTTTATTCCCCGCGCTGCCACCGCTGCTGCCCGGCATTGTCTGCCTGCACCGGGGAGCAGCAGGATCATTGCAGCCGCCCTCAAACCCATTCCCAAGGTGAGCAGGCCCTGTTCTCATCACACTTCCATTCCCTGGGCACACCCAGACACTTCCCCCCAGCACAGGAAGAAACATTTCTCTCGTTTCTGTCCCACGGCAGACAGGATCCCTTCTGGCAAAGCATTCCCTCCCCAGCAGGAAAACCCCCAGGAAGGTCATCCCAGCAGCACAGGGCACTGCCTGGCAGCACCCTCGGGGCCCTGCCACAGGAACCGTCCCCCTGAAGGTCTCGTAGTGAGCAGGGATGGGTTTGGCTGGGGATAGGGAAGCCCAGGGGAGCCCCAGTCCAGCCTGGCCTGGGGGGTGCAGGACACAGGGGGCCAGGCTGGGGCTGTGCCCCACCTTTGCTTCCCTTGCTCTGTTTTGGGGTGTGCTGAGCCCTGCAAGTGGGGCTCACCCCCCAAAGCCTGCCCTGTGCCTGCCTAAAGATCAGAGGGCCGGGAAGACAATTGGAAAATGATGGTTTGTTAAGAGCACACGGTGCCAGAGCCCCCTGCACAAACCTCATCTCCACGGAGCAGATACTGAAAACCTTCAGTGGCACCAAAGGAGACCTCAGTTTGTGTGCTCTGGGAGCATTGTCTGTGCCTGAGCAGCCAGGGAGCCCTGGCCCAGATATTTCTGCCCTCCTGCTCCCTCAGCCTTCAAGACACCTCTAAAACCCCACAGCATTTGCAACCTCAGCCCTGCATGGGGCACCACCTCATGTCCCTCCAGCACAGCAGAGACTCCCTGGCACTTTGGCGTTGTCAGAATCTACAAAAAAATGCAAGACCTGGATTTATGGATGAAATTCCGTGGAGAGTGTGATCGATTCCCTCCTTCCCTAGGGATGCTGCTTGCCATGCCCCTGGTGTGTGTGTCCTACATCCTCTGTATTGTTCCTCTGGGGTGACCTCGGACGGGTTTGGGAGAGGGGAGTGGGGCAGCCACTTGTCTGCAGCGTTTGCTCCTGAAAACAGGGACAGGAGACATTTTGCTCACGGGGACATTTCTGCTTCACAGGGGAAGACGAGACCTTTTTTGGCAAGAAGGTTTCGGTCCCTCGCTCTGAGAGTTGAAACCCTCCTCGATTTGGGCATTGAATCTTGATTTATATCAAGGCCTGAGGCAGGTCAGGAGCTGGTGGGATGCTGAGAGCTGATTTCATGGCCAGGTGTCCCTGCCCCATGCAGCTCCTGCATCCAGGTCCAGCCCTGGCATCCTGACCTGTCCCACTCCCCACCACGCAGCGGTGCCCAGATGGGGGAGAGGAGGCATGGAAGGAATCGAAGTGCTGCTGGCTGCATTTCAGGAGGCTCCCCTGCCCCGGGCTGAGGGCCTGAAGTTCGGCAGCCACGCTCAGGGTGAGGAAATAATTTAATTCTCCAGGAAAACCTGCTGTGATTTAGCCATTTCATGAACCTGCGGAGCTTTGAAACGCTTCCTGCGCGGGGACTCCTCATTGTGCTCTCAGTCTTTCTCCTCTGGAACGGCGCATTCCCATTCCCAAAGTCCACGGTAATAAATGGATTATTATTTAAAAAAAAAAAAAATCATCTTTTCCCTTCTGGTTTCTAGATATTCCCAGACATGGCAGTCCACTCCCAAGTTCACTCCCACCTACTTCTTGCCATCTCCATGTTGGCACTGAAAGGATCTAATTCAGTCATTAAAAGAAAAAAAAGGAGACTTTTCTGGAAAGGTGAGAATAACCCAAGAACCTCAGTAGCACCAAATTCCACCATCTCCCTCTTTTCCCTATGGATCACCAAGCTCACAGCCCCTACCTGGCACACAGAGAAACTTAACAAGAGATATTCCAACGAGAAAGCCTACATAAAGACAGAAATAAATGGAAATATTCTGTTATGCAACTCGCTGGCTGCTGGATTTAAATGACCTGGAATATTTAATTCTGTATTTCTTGTTCTAAAGGGCTTCCAATTGCATTTTGTTACTGTATTTATTTGTATCGTGTAAAATTCATTTAAAATAACTAACTCAGGTTACTTATCAGCCTCATTATAAGATACAACTGATTATTTTAAAAATTATTTTTCTCGTTGGTGCAAGGAAATTAATGACATTTCCATAATTAAAATGACCAAAATCCACCTTTGAGCAATTTTGCTAACGAATGTTTTCTCAGGTGCCATTTGTGTTATTTGCCGGACTAAATTCACATGACAGAATACAACAAAAGAAGGGAAAGAAGTCCAAAAAATGCAGCAACCAAACAGAAAATAGAATTAAATTTTTTTTTTCAAAGGATCAATTGCAGTTTCGTGGAAAGGAAGAAAATCCCTGTGGCAGAGTCATGCGAGAGACAAAATTCCCATTGCACAAGGAAATAAAACCGCATCCTTTCACATCTGAACCAAGAGCCCATCGCTACAGTGCCGAAAATGGAGAAATTAAGAGTGGTGGGGAAGCCTCCATTTGCGCAAAGGGAAACCCAGGCATGGCCCTTTCAAAATAACCCCCAAACTTTTCATTGATTTCATTAATTACAGGTCAAATCTGACGAAATTACGCTTCGACTCCACCATGCAGCTGTGGGCAGCTCCGCAGGGCGAGGGGTGAAAAGGGAGGAACACGCAGCTCCCATGGCTAATAATTAATGAATTCATTAATCAATCACAGGGAGAGGAAGGGCGAGGGGAGGAAGGAATCTTACCACCAAATTGGGTAACCGGCTAAGACCTTTGTGCCATTGAAGAGAAAAGACAGAATTAGTCCAAGCAGGTGGTAATCCATTAGTCCAGGCTGGTGCAAGGGGAGAATCGCCGCGAAGTTTTCAGAAAAACATGAAGTGCCAAAATGAAGAATCCCCCTCCTCCCAGGAAAAAAAAAAAAAAAAAAAAAGGAGGGGGGGGCAAAAAAAAGAGTGGAGCCAAGTCCCTCGTGGCTCGGGTGACTTTCTGGCTTGTCAGAAACACACCTCTCCAAGCCTTTCCCCCGTAGATCATCCAAAAGCGTCTATTAAAAAGTGCAGGGCTCGGGGATGTCAGCAGGCGGCCAATCAGACCGCATGGCCCAAGGTGAGGGATGAGGCTCAGCCCAGGGCTGTCAATCACCCTCTCCTCCCCCTCCACCCCACAACTTTGTTCCGAGCCCTCTCTGCCACGGACAAACCCTCTGTGCACCACACTCCACTGGGGCACTGGGATCTGGGGTGGGGGGGGAGGATTTTTGATTTTAAATTTTTTTTTCCTTTTTTTTTCCTGCCCCCCAATTTCACTTGGAGCCCAGGATGTGCTGCCCCCGAATGCCAGGACTCGGCAAGGTAAGGATGAAGGGTGGCTGTGCTGAGGGGTGGCTGTGACTGAGCTTAATCTCACAGTGGGAGTGAGACAGAACTTGTTCTTCAGACGGAGAGGGATGGGGACACCGAGGGGCAGAAACCCCTCTGGATGTGCTGGTGTGGGCAAAACTGGTGACAAAGTTGGAATGAAACCTGCAGTGCCCAGGTTTTCAGAGTGTGGGGGTGATGGATGGAGGGGGGAGCAAAGGCAGCCTGGGTTTCTATTGAGAAAAAAATGCCATGTCACGGTGAGAGGGGAGCAGGCAGATGGGGATGTGTCCCACGAATGGATTGTTATTGTGAAGTGCATCTCTGGATGCAGGAAGATGAAAATATCAAAACCCCACACATGTAACAAAAAAACACCCCTAATCACTTTCATGATTTGCACATAGACCCGACAAAGATTTTCCTTAAAAATCCTTGTTATTGGGTAGAGAGCCTGCTTTGACTGGAGCTGTTGTGCAGCCGGAGGGGATGACTCGACAGAACGGGACAAAGAGATGGGAGAAGCCAAACAAGTTGCTTTTGCTCCTAAAGCATCTCAGCAACCACAGCTCTGGTGCTGCCCTGGGGCTGCCCGGGGTAGAACCACCTCGAGATCAGGTGCTTTAGGAGCAGCCAACAAATCAGTTTATTTCAGAGCCGTGGCAGTAATGGAGATTCCAGGTCCTGTCTTGGGCAGCTCAATGCATCTCATGGTTTGAAAGCTCTAGACCTTCTCCTGATCTTAATGCTCTGGGCTCAGACAAATTCCTCATTGTTATTTGGTTACACACTGGCAAAGGGTGCCCAGAGCAGCTGTGGCTGCCCCTGGATCCCTGGCAGTGCCCAAGGCCAGGCTGGGCAGGGCTGGGAGCAGCCTGGGACAGTGGGAGGTGTCCCTGCCCGTGGCAGGGGTGGGATGGGATGATCCCTTCCAACCCAAACCATTCCATGATCCTGTGATGCTCCTGCCTCTTGCTGCTGCCATTCTTGGTTCCCATTTCTCACTGATTTTGGTGTGTTTGGATGCTGGGTTAGGGCAGGGCTGCTCTCAGGAGTGGTGGTTGAATCCTGGCCATCCACACCCAAGGGAGGACACACAGCAGCTGCTCAGACTTCCCCTCTCCATCACTCCCTGCATCTGCTGCAAGGACCATGAGGCCAAATTTCCCCAGGCTTCCTCCAATGGGTTTTCCAGCTGACTGTGACCCACCATAGATATTAAATATTCTTGTTCTCTTGTGTGATTTCAAATCCCAAAGGGGCTGTTGGGTGTAGTTTGTCCTGGTGAATCTTCCTGGAACCCAGATGGGTTTTATTGAACTCAGTTTCCTGGGTTTAAGAAAACAGTGATTGTCAGATGACATTTGGGGACACGTGGGTTTTACCTGCTCCAGCAAATTAAACACTACCAAGAAGTCTTCCCCAGATCTCCAAATTCACTGCCCATGTTTTTAACCACAAAAGTGGACCCTGGTGTGGAGCTGGCCCAGCCAATTTACCCAGCCCTGAAGAGATTTTAGTTGCAGTTTGAGGTTAATGTGGGACAGGAACTATTGCTAATAACCCCTTAAGGTAAGACCCAGCTGTTCTAGAGCTGAAGGGAGCTCAGCAGGATGGATGAAGGTGCCCCTGTCTGTGCCATTCCAGGGCCAGGGAATGGTCCCAGGCACTCCTCCCGTACTGCCCAGAGACAGCCCTGGGCTGTGTGAAAGGCACTGAGGTGCCTGTGAGCTGCTCTGGCCAAAGGAGAACTGGAAGTGCTGCCCAGGTTTGTCTTGGGGGATGTTTGGAAGCTGCACAAACAGAAATAGGATTAAAAGTACTGAGGGACAGAATTTCTGTCATTAAAGTGTCACTGCCAGAGAGGCAGCAAATGGAGAGCCTGAAGTGAGGTGTCTCAGGTGATGCAGCAGGTGGCTGAGTCCAGGGGAGAGGACAAAAACCTCAGACAGGCTGAAAATCCAGCTGGGGAAAGCCTTTGAAATCTGAATTGAGCTGTTGGTTGGAGACCATCATCAAGGTCTTGGTGGACCTGGCAGTGCTGGGTTAATGGCTAACCCTGATGATCTTTAAGGTTTTTTCCAACCTTAATGATTCTGTGGTGGCTGAGACATCCCTGTCCCTCAGCTCTTTATCCACTTCTTGGTGCTGGGATTTATAAACCAAGCCAATAACGAGTGACAAAGTCCTTCCTCTGCAGGAACCAGGAAGGAAAGTGACCCCAGACCCAAACTCAGAGGCTTTATTTGCTGTTGTGGTTGGGCAGGGATCTCAGTGTGCCTTGGGAAGGGCTGTGTTACAACAAGGGCAGAGATACAAAGCTCCCACCCCACCCCTGTGCCTACCCAGCACCAAATGGACGTGGCCACGGGCAGCTTCTCAAAGATGCTCAGTGAGGGTTGATCCCAAGCACACTGAATTCATGGGAATGCTCCCCATGGCTCTGACAGGTGTCTGAGGAAGTTTCTGGAGTTGCTTATTCCCCCACTCCTTTAACTTCTCCATTCCACTGCTCTCTCTGCTCTTGTTTGTCCCAGCATCATAAGGAATTTGTGTTGTCCCACCTTTTGTGAGGAGACTGTGTTTGGAGCGTGGCTGGGGTTGCTTTGGATTGGAGATCCTGGGGGCAGAAGGTCCTTCCTGTCCCTAACCTCACTCCTGGCTCCGAGTTTCTCCCAAAGAAATGAGCAGGAAAATGAGCAGAAGAACAATGGCAGTTGTCAGCTGTGCCTTTGGTTGTAGCAGCCTCCATCCCCAAAGCCTTGGGATGGCAGGCACGGCTCCCCAGGGAGGAGGACCTGTCTCCCAGGGATGAAGACTCCATTGTCTGAGAGGGGAACAGACTCACTTTGAGTCTTCTCTGCTGTGAAGCGAAAATCTGATGCGTACATGCTAAAATTAACCTGGGCATATTTCATGCTAGCCTGAACAAATATTTATAAGTTCTACAGCAAACATTAATTTTAAATGTAGTTTCTAAGAGCAAATGACAGTTACCCAAAAGAGTACAATTTCAAAATTTCCCTCATAGACACCTCCTTGTGCTGCTGAGTGACAGTTTTATTAACTGAGGGTCTTTTCAATCACATCACTCTGTCCAGTTTGGCAATATTGACTCTCACAGCCCAGTTTCAATGTGCCCAGAAATGAAAGGAATTGAGGAAGTCAGAGGTTTGGCTGCTGAAGGAAAGCCCCGCTGCCTTTATAACACCAGCACAGAGGTCCTCATGTGCTGAGGGACATTGTGGCACTGCAGCCTCAGCTGCTGGAGCTGCCGAGGCATCCAGAGGGATCCTTTGGTTTATTCCAGCAGCACTCCAGCAAAGCAGCGTTGCGATCACACTGGAAAGGTGCCTCTCCTCGCCCTCGGGCTCTAACTTTGCAACTTTGCCTTCTTTCAGCTTCTCTTCCTTTCTCCAGCTGAAGCTACAAGCAGGAAGAAACCAGGAGCCTGGGGAAGGTGATGGGACCGTGGAGTCTCCTGGATTTTTTCTCAGCGTGGATTTCAATGTGTGGAACCCCTGAGGAGTGTGAGACCCCGGGAGCTCAGACCCCTCCTGGTGGAGTCACCCCACGGTCAGGCTGATGTGGAGAGGACGAGCCACACCTCCCAGCCAAGGGCAAGAGATGGATGACTGGGATGAGTTCTCAGAGGGTTTTAGACCCCTGGCTCAGAGTTTTGGGGATGGCAGGGGATGTACGAGGCCTGTGCTGCAGCACTGAGCAGTGAGAGGGGTCAGAGGACTTCACCTGCAGGTCCCCCCCAGGCCACAGGTGAAGGGTGGCATCAGTGGGTGCTAAAGGTGGGAGTTCACTTCTGGGCACTGCCAGGAGCATGAACTGGAGGTGGATCTCTTGGACAATGGTCTTTAAAGGGGTTTCAAGTCCTAAAACAAGCTGGGTTTGTTTGAAGACCTACATTTTGGTCTTAGAGTCTAAAGTGGAGGAAAAATAGGACATTAGTTCTGTGATGGCTTGAGTCCTAAAGTAAATAATTACAGAAAATCTGTGAAGAACTGAGGAAATCCTTCCTCAAAGCCTGATGAACTTTCTGACTCCTTCCACCTTAAACTACTGAAATCCCGAGTGTTTCTGAGCTCTCTGTCTGCTGCTAACCTGTGACAGGGAACATTAACATCCCCTCTGAACTTCCCTGCTCCTCATTTTTCTCGGCCAAACCCCTCTCCTGGACCCTTGTGTTCCCTCTGGCTCTTGCAGGCTCTTCCCCTCTGGTGAGGATGCTGTGAGTCGGTGCCACCCAGGCTCACCCAGCTCTCACCTGGACAGAGCCATCCTGGGCAGGGTGGGCTCGGGAGGGCTCTGGGGGATGTTCAGCCCCTTGAACAGGAGCACTGGTGTGTGTTCCCATTGATCTTCTCCCTGTGCTCCACACCAGAGCCTGGGGGGGCCCTGCTGCCGTCCCACACCCCACGTTCCTCATCCCCCAGTTTGTCCCAGCACAGCTTCAGGGGAAATCCCAAGGCTTGGAGCACCCCGGGATAGTGGGAGGTGCCCCTGCCCATGGCAGGGGTTGGGTGAGGTGGTCTGTAAGGTCCTTTCCAACCCAAACCACTCTGTGACTCTTTGGAAAACAGCCACTAAAGTGTTTCCTGTGCAAACACCTCTGGGTGGGGGTGACAAAACCAGCAAGTCTCTGTCTCACCTGGTGAGCCCTGCCGGGGGGGGCAAGGCTGCCTTCACCTGGCCCAGCCTGCAGGTGATGTGTGGAGCTCTCAGGTGCCCACAGCACAGCTGCCCACAGGGGGAAGCACCCACAGGGACCTTGCCCTGCTCAGCTCTGCACCAGGACTCAGCTTCTGCCTGATGGTTTTTTGCTGAAGTTCCCCTTTGCCAAAGCCATGGCTGGAAGGCAGAGGGATGTCAGGCTTTACAGGAAGCTCTGCTGGCTGTTGAGGTGATGGCAATAAAAACCTCTGAGTTTAGCAAAACCTTTGCCACTGCTTTTAGTGTTTTAGCAATAACTTTATGGCTCTTTTTTTTCGGCAAATAACCTTTACCTCTCTCCATTTATTTACAAACTGTTCTAAGCTGATGATACAGAATTCCTCCACTTGGGATATTTTTTGTTTTCCAGTGATGGTAGAAATTCTTTTCAGCAAACTTCCTGCAATACCCCAGTCTTTTGGCCAAGGCATTGGGATTTCTGGTTTGTTTGGGGTTTTTTTCTCCCTTTAAAAAGGAAAACAAAAAAAAAAAGTTCTTGTTTAAAATCTGATTTTCTTTAAAAACAAAAGATATATTTTTATTAAAACAGAAAGGTTGCATTTTAGAATATCAGCAGTGTAGTTCCTGTTCTCAGATACAAATCAAGAAACTTGTGTTGTGTTCTCAGCTTTTCCCAAGAATGCCTCACGTGATTTTGCTGGTTCTTCATCTGTCCCTGCATTTCTTTCTTGTAAACCTGGGGAAATCACATTTCCTGTGTGTAGCCCATCAGCTCCTCCAGGAAGGAGCTTCGTCCCCCTCCATGCAGCCCTGAGCTGGAGCATCAAGGGACAGCCCAGAATCACAGGCTTGATAAATCCTGAGCAGAGGAGCAGAGAACTGCTCAGGACTGGAATCCCAGATTTCGTATTTGAAGAGCAGAAGGAGGATGAAAGGTGCTGGCCGAGGTTCAGCTGTTCTCCTCCTTCCTAGTCACAAATATCCTGCTCTGTGGCCGGGGAATTGCAGGAAATGAGTGAGATGGAAGCCCTGGCTCCTCCAGCACTGCCAGAAACCCTCCAGGGACACCTCCCCTCAGTGCCTGGGTGCCCATGAACTGCAGCAGTTACTGGCTGCCAATAAAGACATCTTCCTTTCACTGTCATCTCCTTCGGCTCCTTCTGCACCTCACACTTCAAACTCCATTCCACTTTCAGGTCTTTCCTCTATTTTGCCAAGGAGGGGTTCAGGAAAAAAAAAATCCCCTAAGGAAGGCCTAACACAGGGGTTTTAGTGGCTATGGCAACGTGGAGCACAGGGAGGGAGCGATGAAACCCATCCCAAACTTCAGGAAACACAAGGAGTTTATTATATTGGACTGGCACAGATTTGCCTGCAATAGAGTTGGCATCATGTGGGGTCACTGCTCTGGGCTTGCAGAGCTCAGGATGCAGCTTTAAAATGTTCTCTGGTCACCTTCTGCTCTTCTGTCCATGTCACCCCTGCTCCAAGTCATCCCCACTCTCTTCTGAAGTAAAGGAAAATCCAAGTGTGGTCCTGTAGGACACTTTTCCCATCAGCCGTCAGCTCTCAGGGGGAAATTATTTCCAGAGGCCATTTAGGGATCTGTTCAGTCTTCACCTGAGCCACTTAGGGCAGTCTAAGGCCTGTGGGAAAGGGCTCAGAAGGTTTTCTTGCACAAAGATGTGATTTTTTTTCATCAATTTGAAGCAGTAGCTGGGGCTGCAGAGGAGGCATGAGTGGGATGGGCAGAGCCCCAGCTGCCAGGGTGTGTGTGAGGGGTCTGTGGGTGAGTGGGAGGGAGCAGGGCTGGGTGAGGATGTGCCAGAGCTGTGGAGGTCTGGCTGGTGGGGGAGCAGCCCC
Organism: Rhipidura dahli; assembly: GCA_013399225.1. NCBI lineage: Eukaryota > Metazoa > Chordata > Aves > Passeriformes > Rhipiduridae > Rhipidura > Rhipidura dahli. The sequence continues at coordinate 218,753 of VXAC01003689.1, forward strand.
AGGGATCTGCTGGGAGCAGCTCCATCACACAAAGCACAGTTGGTGCTGGCCCTCCGGAGCTGGAAGTGAAGGGAAGTTTTCACCTCATGTCTGGGGCAGCCTGGATCCATGGGAGAGGCTGAGCTGCCTCTCAGGGCTGCAGTAAATCTGGCTAATTGGACGAGCTGAGCACATGAAGAAACTACGCCCCAGGTCCTGGGCTTGTTTGAGGCAGCTCTGTCTACCTTGACATCTGCAGGAATGCATCCCAGGGATGGGGGAGGGATGGAGGGCAGACAGAGCAGAGTCATTCCTCGCCTTCCTTCTCTCCTTCCCCAGGACTCCAGCCCAGCAGTATCCTGGAGATGGGTAAAAGAATGAGACCAGCTATTTTTTGCTGCAGGCTGTGATTTTCCACGATGTTGTAGCTGGAAACTGTGGGGCCCTCTGATGTGGGTGAGAGCCTGTGCTGCTGGAGGAGAAGGAGCCTCACGGGTTTCCATCAGTGCTGTGCTTTCCCTGGGCTGTGGCTGCCTGTGAGTGCCCTGGAGCACTGAGAGGGCTCGAGACCTTCTCCTGGCTGGGCCCCTGGCCCTGCCCTGGCTGCTGGGCCCATAGGAAATGTCTCCATCTGGAATCATGGGATGAGACTCAAAGAATGTCCTGAGCTGGACAGGACCCCCAGGATCAGCCAGTCCCACCCTGGCCCTGCCCAGCCACCCCAACAACCCCACCCTGGGCATCCCTGGCAGCGCTGTCCAAACGCTCCTGGAGCTCTGGCAGCCTCGGGGCCGGGACCATTCCCTGGGGAGCCTGGGCAGTGCCCAGCACCCTCTGGGGGAAGAACCTTTCCCTGATCTCCATCCCAAACCCCCCTGGCACAGCTTCAGCTGTTCCCTGGGTGCTGTCCCTGGGTGCTGCCAGGGAGGGATGGGTGACACAGATCCCAGGCCCCCCATCCCAGCTGTCCCCTGCTCTCACAGAGGCTGTGAGGGGCTGGATCTGGCTTGGCTGTGCTTGCCCAGGACAGGCTGTCCAAGGCAGCCCCTTCTGTGCCCGAGCACTGGGAGCACGAGGGGCCCTGCTCAGCCCTGGGACTGCACAATGAGGGTGCCAGGGCTGGGCTGCCCCACGCCCCTCCCGAGACAGCCCAGCCTGAAAGGATCGGAGAATCCCCATCTGAGGATGCTGGGCTGAACTGGAAGGAGCTGAAATAGCGGGTGGGGACAAAGTGGGACAGGAAAAATACCCTGATGGGAAGTTGGGCTGGGCTTTCCTGAGCTGGGGCTGAGTTTGGACTGGGCTTTGCTGGGCTGGGGCTGAACTTTGGTGGTGCAGGGGATGAGAAAAGGCGAGGGCAGCTGGCTGGAGGCAGGAGGAGGTCTGGAGAGGGGCCTGCGGAGCAGCCCGGTGGGGATTCAATCCGGGAAGTTTTAATGACACAACAACAACAACAACAAAAGAGGAAAGAGGGGAAAGGAAGAAAAGGCTCCTGCAGGGCTGGTTGCCACGGAGACCCCAAGGAAGTTTGAACCAGTCCTGCTCTTTTCACAGCCGCCTTTGAGCCAGGGAGGGAATTATGGCTGGCGATAAAAGGGGACATGTGGCCCTTTGCTCACAGGGACCGGCCTCTGCAGTTACGAGTCTTCAGCTCATTTTCGCTTTTCCCCCTTCCTGCAGTTATACATTCGGGTCTCAGAAAGAAAAAAAAAGGCCGGGGGGG
>VXAC01003689.1:220508-233457 GCA_013399225.1 Rhipidura dahli
AATCTAGGACAAGTTGTGCATCCTTTGCCCTGGGGACCCATCCCCACAGGGCAGATCGCTGCCTCTTCCAGCCCATTCTTCCCCCAGCACGGCCCTCCTCCCGCGGCTCTCTGCGCTTGGGGAATGTTCCTGTGCCCGGAGCTGGCTGACAGCTCTCACTGAGAGTCCCCACAGCAGCCCGGCACCCAGAGAGCCGCCGCGGGGAAGCAGCTGAAGGCCTCTTCCAGGGAAGCTGGACAGAGTTTTCTTGCTGTCACAGCTCTTGGGTTTTCCAGAGGGCTCTGGCTGACCTGGTGCCAGGAATTGAAGCGCAAGGGATGGGTTCAGCTCCGTGCTGCCTCCGCCGATTGCTCCGGTGACAGCTGCGTGACTCGAGCCCAGAGCTGTGTGGCAGAGCTCAGGATGTGCCCCTGGGTCTCCCTCACCGCGGGGTTAGAGCTGGGGGCTCGCAGCCATGGCGGGTGTGCTGCAGGAAGCCCTGCTCGGGCCCAGGGGGTGTCACACAACCAGGCAGGGGGAAGGACCAGGGAAATGAGGGAAATGAGTCTCCTGCAGGGGTAGGACAGCACTGGGAGCACTGGGAGCACTGGGAGCACTGGGAGCACTGGGAGCACTTGCCCCAGCCCTGGCCAGCCGGGCTCAGCTGGGTCAGCAGAGCCCAGTTCTGCTGTTTCATGGATCACTGGGGGTGTTCAGGCCTTCCTGGAGCTTTGGTGCTGGCAGGGTTGTGCTGAGCAGTGAGAGCTCAGCTGGGAGAGGGATGGTGACCGAGGCTGGGACCTGCCCCGCTCCCTGCCCTCAGGAATTGGCTCCAGAGCCCCTTTCCCTCTCTTGTGCAGAGCTGAGCTGTTGGATGCTGTGACCTGAATGTGGCAGAGGGACAGAGGGGGAGGCCAGGCCAGGGAGCTGCTCTGGCTCTCGCTGCTGCTGCTGCTGCTGGGGCACAGCCGGGCGCTGAGCGGGGCTGGAGGGTCCCAGTGCCAGTGCAGGGTACGACTCTGCAGATCTCACTTTGTTCCCTTCAGCTTCTTGAGCTTCTTCTAAAACCCAGAGCTGTGTTTGGAGGGATCTTGTCACCCTCAGGGACTGTGGGATCTCCACCCTTGCAGGTTCTGGAGGCTCGGGCAGACCAAACCATGGGAACCTTCCAGCTTTAGTCTCACTCTGATGGATTAGAGACCTCCAAAGGCCCCTTCCCACCAGCACTTCTATGAGAAGAAGGTGCTGTATTGCTTTCTAAGTGTTGATTTAGTCCAGTTTTTGTGTGTGGTAACAACACAAAACACTGAAATATTCCTGAACACCCTCACAGGGATCCTCCTCCTGCTCCCTCCTCCTGCCAGGCTCCATGCAGGGGGTGAGGCAGGGACACACGGTGCGTGGGGCAAGCAGAGTCACACCCTCTGCAAAGCTGTCCTGAACGTGGGCACAGCCCTGGCATCCCAGCAGAAATGCAGACATGGACCCTGCCAGCTCAGCAGCAGCTCAGTGATGCCCACCAGCCACCCCATTGCTGATGGAGAGCATCTCTGCTCAGGGAGAACTGACCTTTAATGAAGGCAGGTTAATATCTCTAAATAAAGAGCAACTGCATCAACTGACACTCAGCTGGACAAGTGTTTGCTGAGGTTTTTGCTGCATTTGTCAGATTTCCGTGCTCTGGGCAGCTGGATCCCCCCTTCCCACAGTGCTCCCTGGACACACAGCCCTGCATCCCACCCTCCTCCCACCCAAACAGCCCTTATTCCCCAGCTCCTGCCACGGTGCTGCTTTGCAGAGCAGCTGATCATTTCCAGGCTCTGTGCTTGGCACTTTTGCAGGGCTTTGCCTGCTGTCTTCAGACAAAAATAAAAGGAACTTGCACCCCTTGGAGTGTCTGAGCATCATCCTTCCCATCATGGAGCTTGACAAGTGTGCTGCCCTTGGGGGACTCATTGCAGGGGGAGCTGGAACTCCATGGAGCTGAAAGGGTACCAGAGCTTCACTGCTGATCCCTGTAAATCACTTCTGTTCCATAAGGAGGCAAAAATGCCAACTGGAGCATGCCCCAGTCAGTGTGGTCCTCCCTGTGCCCATCCCAGTGTTCCCAGTGCAGAGAGAGGTGATGGATCCTCAGGTGAGGCCTCCTCAGGCTCTCCTCAGTCACTGCTCTGGATTAAATTTCTCTGTCCCTGTGTCATCACAGCCACATGTCCTCCCCTCCCTGGTGTTGCCCCCTCAGGTACCCCTGTGTCCTGTTTGTGGGGCTGAGTGGTGAATCACAGCCGTAAAAAGAACCTTTCCTGAGGGGAAATCTCTACTTACATCAGTACCACCTTTATCTACGGCTTCATTTGTTTTATCATCACATTTTTGATGGAAAATGTGTTCAGGGGTGAGAGTTGCTGTGTATTGGAGCAGGATCCCTGTCTCTGTGATCACCAGAGTGTGTTTGTGATTCCCAACTGGCATGGGCAGCCTCCTGTGTCCTGCTCACACTTCTGCAACTGGTGGCTGACCCTCGACCACCTGAGTTTCTCAAAGACTTTCTTTATTTGACAGGAAGAGTCTCCTAAAATGCAGTGAGGGTGGTGCAGCCCCTCCTGCTGAGCTGCAGAGCAGCTGCCTCCCACCTGAGCTCCCTGGCTCATTCCCTGGGGAATAAGCTTGGCTGGAGGGGGCCTTGCCAGAAAAGCTCAGAGAGTGGGACACAAGTGCCACCCAGGGGGCCTGTGACAGCTGCCCAGGTCCCACAGAGTCACAGACCCTACAGACCATCCCATCCCATCCCATCCCATCCCATCCCATCCCATCCCATCCCATCCCATTTCCACCCCTGCCATGGCAGGGACACCTCCCACTGCCCCAGGCTGCTCCAAGCCCTGTCCAGCCTGGCCTTGGGCACTGCCAGCTGCTCTGGGCAGCCTGTTCTGTGTCCATTTGGGGTGTGGGTTGAAGCCCTGGGTCACTGATTCTCCCCTGGTCCCCCCCAGACAAACCTGAGCTGTCCAGCAAAGCACAGGCCACAGGTTCTGTCCCCAGAAACACCTTCCTCAAGGCCTTGGGCCCCCGGCAGTGCCCATCCCTGGGGTGTCCCAGCTCTGAGGATGCAGGACAGTCAGTCTGGGAGAACCACACCTGAAGGACGATCCCACTGCATCCCACCTTGCCCAGCTCTGTGGGACAGGAGTGCTCCAGGTGACCGGGGAGGGGGGAAGCAGAACCAGGTCAGCTGCCAGGTGTGGCTCAGGGTCACTGCGGAGTGAGGGGGTCCCCGAGAGCAGACCCTCCTCACCCCGGGGCTCAGGGTGCCTCGGGCAGAAGGAGTGAGCCGGGAAGAGCAGCGAGCAGCGTTCCCGAGCGCTTGTTAGGATTTCTCCGGGACAGGCGGCGATCCTCGGGGGCACAGTACCATCTGCTGGCAGCGCAGCGGCAGCGGAGCCGGGGGCAGCGGGGCAGCCCGGCCCGGCCCGCGGCTTCGCCCACACTCAGAGCAGGACTCGCCTTTGCTCTTAATTCAGACCAATTTCACTCCTTTCGGCTGCAAAGTTAGACTTCAAATCCGACGCATCCCTGCAAGGGGGAGATTTCCCTGTCGGGCAGTCGGAGTGGCAAACTCGGGCTGTGACGTTTCTTCATCTGCACAAGGAAGGAAAGGAAATCCCCAAACAGAGCCCACCTCGCCAAATGTGTGTGGAAGGTTTATAATAATGTTTTCCTCCATTTCTTAATAACCTGCACCTCAAATATTAATGTCTTCAGCCTCTCATCTCTTCTCTACTGGGTGTGCAGTACATCAGCACTCCCTGCCTTCCCCCTCAGCCCCAGTTTATTCCTGTTCTGTCCTTTCCTATTCCTCCCAGCACCGCCTTTCGCCTCCGAGTCTCCCAGGCTCTACCCCACTCCCATTTATTTGCCGAAGCAATAGCAGATGATCGATCTGAGGCTGTTTGTAGTTCATTCCTGCTCTCAGAACCCTCCAGTCTGGCATCCAGATCCACTCTGTTTCCTCTTAATCACTTCCCTGCTCCCGAGTGTGGCTGTTTGTCCTCTCCATTCCACTGAGCAGCGTCTGGAGGGTGCAGCTCATTGAAGAGGAAGCTCAGAGCACGTAGCCACTGGCCCACACGCTGTGGCCAGGAAACTGTGGTTGGCAGCAAACCCAGAGGACTGAAAACACAGCTCCCAAAAGCATTTGTGAAGTGACGTGGGTTCAAAAGTGATCCAGGACGGGGTCCCAGTCTTGGAACAAGGCCCCGCTGGTTGGAGGATGGAGAAGGGGCAAGACAGGCCCTGCCTGGCTGCACTCCCTGGGGTTTGTCCTCCTAAAGCTGACTCATCTGCCAAAATGCACCTGACTGAGGAGGAGGTGTGCCTTTGGTGCTTTGGAAATCCCACTTTGTTCCTTCCTGCAAAGGCATCAGCTCATCCCAGGGCAGCACCTGGAGCTGCAGCCCCAGCGGGTTCCCTGGGGAAAGGACCCATCTGGAGACCCTGGGGCTGAGCTGGAGACACCCTGGGTGAGCTCAGCTGAGGGCATGGCTGGCACTGCAGGGCTCAGTGAGGGGGTTCTTATGCCCAGTCCCTGCTGGGACTCAGGGTTTGGCCACCAGGACACTTTTGGGACACGATGCCCTCAGGGGAAGCTCCCAGCCCAGCATGGGCAGCAGGAGGGGGCTGCTCCCCACATCCCCTCTGCCTCTGTGCCAAAGGCTGGGTATCCACCCAAACATCCCACCTGGAACCAGCTGGGGGCCCACAGAGCTCTCCATGGACGAGTTCAGATCCCAGATGATGCAGAATTATGCAGAATATGGTGTCAAACAGTGGTCAGGACTGCAGCTGGGAGCAGAGGGGATGAAGAAAGGGGGAGGAGAGTGATTCCTCTTTGGGCAGCACCGAGCTCTTAGACTGGCTCAGTTTGTCCCTGGTTCCCTTCTTGCAGCCCAGCAGCTCCATGAGGGCTGCCTGAGTACTACCTGTGATCAGCAGTCCCTCTCCATCCAGCCAAGACACCTCCCTGGAGGCCTCTCTGAGTTGTTGGCCTTTTCCTCAGACCTCAGCAAGACTGACCAGGATGGGTGAGCTCCTCTCTGTCCTGCTGTTTTCTCCAGGGTGCAAGGACTATCCTGACCCTGCTCCTCACTCCTGTCCTGAACAGTCACTTGAGAGTGGTTTGTGTTGGGAAGAACCTTTAAAGACCATCTATTTCCAACCTCCTGCCATGGGCAAAGTCATCTTCAACAAAACCAGGCTGCTCCAAGCTCCATCCAACCTGGTCTTGGACACTTCCAGGGATGGGGCAGCCACAGCTTCTCTGGGCAGTCTGTGCCAGGGCCTCACCACCCTTATTTGGCTCTTTATATCCAGTCTGAATGTGCCCTCTTTTGGTTTAAACCCATCCCCCTTGTCTGATCACAACAGGCCCTACTGAGAGATGCAGCTCTGCAGTCTCTGCTGCCTCCTCATTTTGGCTCATCACAGGATCAGAGAATGGTTTGGGTTGAAGAGGGCCTTGAAGACCATCAAGTTCCAGCCCCACGCTGTGGGCAGGGACCTGCTCATGCCTCACTGCCAGGCTGCAGCCTCACCAACCTTCCTGGGTGGCCCAAGGCAGCTTTTTGTCGGGACAAGTGACACCACCATGGCTCACTTCAAAATATCCTGAGGAACATCTGGTCCCTCCATCTCCCTGTCCTGCCTTGCTGCACAGGCAGGGACCTTTCACTGCCAAAGGAAGTTGGGAACCCAGGATTTCAATTTCTGTCAGGTCCCGGCCGGCTTTAGGTTGGAAGCCCCCTGCAGTGTGGTGCAGGTGGGTGTGTGGCCAGTGCAGTTCATGGCACCCCTCGCTCAGCCTCTGTTTGTGGTGGGAGGCAGACCTTGGGGAACACGTGGAGACTCTGAGTCTTGGATGTCAGGTCCTCTGGAGACTCCTGATGCTTCTCCTTTCATCTCTGCCCACCTCTCCCGAGGGCCCTGGGACTCCTCAGCAGTGTCCCCTGCCCTGGCTGAGCTGCTCCCCACGGCACAAACAGGAACACGGGGCTGCTCCCCACCCCACTGGAGGCCGTGGGCCCAACCCTGACCTGTTGCATCTCCAGACAAAGCCACACCAGGAAATCCCCATCAGGCACTTGGATGCTGTCAGGGAGCAATGGGCTTTTCCAGAGGAGTCTCATCATGTTCCTTCTGCCTTTCATCCTCCCCAGGTTTGCATGTTTCTGATCCATGACATGTCCCCTGCTTTCATTTTCGCCACCTTTGTAATTTGATTTTCCTTTTGATCTGTTTCACAATTTCCCCAATTCTCTGTTTAGATTTTGAAATTTGGCTCCTGCCCAGCAGCAACACTGTGCAAAAGCAGATTCCTTGGGAAAATCACAGGAACAGAATGTGCATGTAACGAGACTTCTCCTGAAAAATTTCCCAGACAGCAAGAATTTGCAGCTTAGGGACTTCCCCAGCCCAAGGTAGTGTTGATGGCTTTAGTAACAGTGGGGGTTTTTCCTTCCATAAATCTACATGGTTTCTCCTTCAGCTTCATGTGAACATTTGGCTTCTGTGACTCAGTGTCACCTGCAGTCAGAGCTGTCCTGTGTAGAGGACAGCATCCAGTGGGGGTTTATTTAACATGCCACCAGTTGGCTTAACTTGATGTCACAATAATTGTAAATTCCTGTCTAGTCTCTGTCAGAGGGAGAGGTCTGGATGAGCTCTGTTGGACCTGCTCACACGGGGGGACCCGAGCAGCTCCTGCTGCAGATCTCTGGCTCTGACCCTGCTGCTGACTCTCCCCACCTTTCCCTGTTCCACAGCACCCCTGGATGAGGTGGCAGGGGGCCCCAGCTGTGCCTGGATCCCCACTAAAGCACCATGAAATCAGGCTGCTCATAGGCAGCAGCTGCTGCTCCTTGCCATTCCCACTGGCATGAGCTGAGGAAAACCCCAACCCATCCCAGTACAGGGTCACTGAGCACTGGTGAGGCTGCAGAGCAGAGCTTGGGTGGAGAAGCAGCAGTGCTGCAGAGCATTCCCTGCATGAGCTGAGGGGCTACAGAGCATTCCCTGCATGAGCTGAGGGTTGATTCCCTCCTCAGCCTGAGCTGCTGGGATGAGCACCGTGGTCACAGGGTAATTCAGTGCAGTGGGACATGGCAGGAGGGATCTGTCTCGTGCCCGTGATGGGAACTTTGACATCTGAGCTAATTCATCATCCCTTTATGCACAATGAGTTTCCAATATCCAACAAGTGCTTCAGTAAGCACAGCCTTCTATGAAAATATCACCTCAAACCTCCTGGGTGGTCATTGAGGAGAACAGGACATCAGGAGACCAAAACATGGAGGAAAAATGGGGGGAATATCTGCCCTTGTGTTCTCCTCATTGCCAACCAAGCCCCAGGAGAACCAGGGTGAGTTCTGGGAACTGTGGTGAAGGGAACCAAAGATGGGATGGCTGAAGGGGGGCTGGGGGCCCAGATGGGCTCTCTCAAAAGAATGAATGCTATTCTTACCTAGGCTGGTTGTAATTCCTGATAGCCATGGAAAGGCTTCTCCCAGCCTGGGCACTCCAGGCCCGCCCAGGGCACCCCATGGCCTCGAGCCACAGTCTGGGGCAGTCCAGGCGTGTCTCACACTGCTGGGAGAGAGAAGGAGCCCAGCAGAAGCAAGAGGGTCATGTCCTGGCCAGAGGTACCTCAGGAGAAGTCTCTGGGGACAGGAAATGCCCTGTGATACCCCAGACTCTGAGGGTGTTGGGATACCAGGGAATCCCTCAGGCCTTGCTCCTGACTTTTGTTTTTTGTTGCTGTCGGTGCCTGGTGTGGTGCCTGTGAAGGGCAGTGCCCGGGCAGGGCTGCTGCCATGAGCTGCAGGGGCAGGAAGGAGATCATGAACCACTGCAGCAGATGTCACCTGTCCCTTGGGATGGACAAACTTGTACGAGAACGACAGAAATGTGGAATATTCCTTGGTTCTTGGTGATGGGACCTGCCAGCTCTGTGCTCCCCAGGAGCCAAAAGGAAACTGCAGCTGAATCAGGGAGGAGAGCTGGGTGGTGGTGCCACTTCCCTGTCAGCTCCTCCTCTCTGTGTATCGTTGGGCAGTCCCTGGGAGAGGGGCTGGAAGGCCTTTTGCTGCCCATCCCAAAGCTTTCCTCTCCTGAGAAGGGAAGGGGCTTTTGTTCTGTGGGCTGTACAAACCCTGGTGATTCCATGGGGTCCTGGATGCCCTTCCTGGGGCGTGGGAGCTGCTGCCCAGGAGAGGGCTGTATGGAACAATTCCCAACTCAGCTGGGGAGAGGGGTGGGTTGTGCAAAGCCCTGGGTGGGAAGGTGTGAGTATTGTGCCCAGTCCATTTAATCAACACCCGAGTATCAGAAATTCCTGTGAAGTCAAATCCAGCATAAAAGACACATTGAGTGGGATATTTTCTTGGATTTGCACGAATCCCATAAAATGCCTTTTCTCCAAAATCTCACAACATTTACCTCTGTGTGGTAGATCAAATGAAGCAAGGTGACAACTGAAATTGGATTAAGATGTCCTTGAAACACCCCAGATAAAACCCTACGTGAACTGTAGGTGTGAAATCCCTGCTGATACAGGTACCTGCCCAGATGGCCATGGGGCAGTGAAGAGAGCAGCAAGCAGTTGGCTCAGAAATGATCTGTTTTAGAAGAAACACGGCCACTGTGCCTTGGGAAATGCCCCTAGAACTGCTCTCAAACCAGCACAAATCAGATCAGCTCTGAAATAAAATCACTGAGCTGGAGAGGCATCCACAATGACAAACCCAGGAGCATGACCCCAGGAATTGGGATATGGGAACCTGCCAGGACAGAAGACAACTGTTCTTCCTCCAGGCTCTCATGGGCCTGAGCCTTGGCCTTGCACTGGGCAGTGGAACAGTGAGAGCAGCCTCCCCCATTCAGGGGGACTCCTCAGGTTCTCCTGCTGCCTTCCTATTTTCACCACTTTTCCTTTCCCCTGATGGTATTACAGCCTTCTTCTCCAAAGTCCTCAGCCCTGCCTCTGGCAAAGCCTTTTCCCTTCGTGCTGCTGGAACGAAGTCCTGAGCCAGCACACAGCCACTCACATTCCTGCTCCTGGGCTTGCTTCCTGCCCAGCTCCACCACCTTGTCCTCCTCCAGCTCTGTCTGGTGTCTCTCCTGGCACCTTCTTTCCTTCAGTCACCAACTCCTCTTCATCCTCCTCCTGACCCAGCTCTTCACTGGCCAGCCCAACCCCTGGGGTTCACTGCATTTTCCCCAGAGCAGCTCCAGGACTGTGCTCCTCTGTCCTTGCTTGGACACCTCTCTTCCCACGCTGGGCTCTCTCCCACCCTGTTCCAGGCAGGACTTCTGGGGACAGGCCCTGCTACAGCAGCTGCCCAGTAATCCAAGAAGGAAGAGAGGTCTGAGGACAAGAAGAGCGCTCACACTGTCCCACAGGCTCCCCCTTGGACACCTCCTGCTGAAGCCTCGTCCCCTTGTCCTGCCATGAGCAGAGCAGAAGGCACAGCCAGGGCTGTCCTTCCTTAGCCCAACGCTGCTCCCAGGCTCCCCTCTGCTGGCAGAGGGAACCAGGACCAGGAGGGGCAGGTCACAGACCCCTCCATGGCCTCAGGGTGTGCCCAGCTTGCCCAGCAGCTCAGCCCCTTCTGCTGGCAGCTCCTCAGTGATGGGCACAGCCAGCCCCAGCTGTAACCCCAGGGAGTGCCCTGCTCTGCAGCTCCCATCTCCCCCAGACACTTCCACACCCTCTGGAATTCCCTCTGTCACCCCAGCCAGAAGGGAAGATGTGTCCTGCCAACCATAACTCTTCTGATACAAACAGATACTGACAGAGGTGTGAAAATGTGCCCCCAAACTGGACAGGAAGGCACCTTCCTCACATCAGAGACACTTTCCAGGAGGCACCACAGAGGTGTCTGGGCCCGCTGCCCCACCCCTGCTGAACTCCCTGCCTTGGCAGCCCCCTGTGAGCTGCTCTGCCCTTGGAATTCCCTGTCTGGCACTGAAGGGTTCAAACATCAGCACAGGAGTGTCCTCTGCGGGCACTTCACCACCTGGGCCCTGGCCAGTCCCCTCCACCCTTCCTCAGCAGGTCTGGGTGGAGCTGCACAGCCCTGTGGGCTCCAGTGCTCTTTCCTTCCTCTTTGAGGCTTCAAGGCTCTCCTGGGAATCTGCCCACCTGAGCTGGGCAGGGCAGCACTGGACTTCCAAGGATTTCCAGAACTACTGGAAGCCCCTTGCCTGCCACAGCTCTGCCCAGGAGCCACCACCCCTCCCATTCCCTCTGGTGCCTTTGCAGAGGTGCTGTGGGAGCTCTGCCCTGCCCAGCAGTGCTCCCTTCCCCAGGCAGGACGGGGAAAACACATCCAGGCAGCTCCCTGACACTTTGAGGTGCTGAGCACCCAGGAGGGGCTTAAGGGAGTCACAGCTTCTCCCAGAGTCTGAGAAAAGGGACCTGGGCTGCTCTAGAACCCAAAGGACTGGGACTGTGGTGCAGCAGAGCATGTGAGTCAGGAGAGCAAGTCCCAGCAGAACTGCCGAGGTGGCACTGTGACCTTCCTTGGCAAAGACATCAGGGCCTGGATGTGACACTGGGGACCAGGGCATGGTGCTCTCCCCATGGTTCCACTCCCAGAGCTGGGGGCAGGGGGCTGCCCTCTTCCTGAGCTGCTCCCAGCATCTGGCTGGGCACCTCTTGGCACTGTGGCTGCAAAATATTCCCTGAGGTGCTCTCAGAAAATGCTGATGTCCATAATTCCTTGGTGCCCAGGCTTGTATCCTCTGTGTAATGCTGTGCTAGCAGGAAGTGAGTCAAAAAATGAGAGGGTTATCAAAAGCAACCCCCCTCTCCCAATCATTTCTATACAATTTGTGAGAAAATGTGGCTGTTTCACCCCTGGAAGTGTCCAAGGCCAGGTTAGACAGGGCTTGGAGCACCCTGGGATAGTGGGAGGTGCCCCTGCCCATGGCAAGGGGGGGGGTGAGGTGGTCTGTAAGGTCCTTTCCAACCCAAACCACTCTGTGGTTCTTTGGAAAATAGCCACTAAAGTGTTTCCTGTGCAAACACCTCTGGGTGGGGGTGACAAAATCAGCAAGTCTCTGTCTCACCTGGTGAGCCCTGCCAAGGGCAGGAAAGGAGAAGAGCTTCTCAGAGGGGCAGGGAGATGGAACTTTGCTGCTCCTTGAATATTTGGGCAACAAGGTTGGGCTGAGGCTGCAGCTGAGCAGCTCATGGGAAGTCAGCAGGGTCCTAGGACTGCACTGGGTGTTGGGGAGCTCTGAAAGGGTTCAAACAGTTACCCTGCCCTTCTTCACCCCGTTTTTCATGGTATCTGATGCTCCCATCTCGCCCCCTTCACAAAGCCACAGACTTCTGTGACACCCAGCCACGCACCTTCCTCTGCTTCCTTTCCCAAACCACAGCCCTGCTCAGCCCCCTGTGCCACCAGGGCCGGGGGCACAGCCCAGCTCAGGACAGGGCACGGGAGGAGAGCAGGCCTTCCTCTTCCTGCTGTAGTGGGACTGGTGTGAGGTGGTGACTGCTCCTGTCATCCCTCAACCCCTCTCCTAAAACCACCAGTCCCCCACAGCCCTGCCCTGCCAGCCAGGCAGGGACAGGGCTGAGGGGATGCTGTGCCCTGGGGAAGGGCCAGAAGGGAAGCAAAAAGGACAAGCCCAGGACTGGAGAGCAGCACTGGTCCCAGCAGCAGAGAGCAGGGCTTTACCCTCCCCGTCCTGAGGCACCTGAGGATCCTGCTGGGGTTCTTTGTCTCTAGGGAATGCCGGGTTTCTCAGCCTCACACACACCTCTGTGCTGTTTGCAGAGCACCTCCAAAGGCGTTGGGAGGAGGGTGGCATGTGCAGCAGGGCACCTCCAGCTTGGCACGGAGCCCTTCATTCATTGCCTGGACGGGCTGGTTTCACGTACCCATCCAGACCCTTCCACACGTGTGGCTCCAGGGTCCTGGGGTGTTGTGGGAGTGTTCTCAGAGGGCAGGCATTGCACCTTCATCCCCACAGCCACTCCTGGCTTCTGGAAATTTGCTTCTGAGCTCCTCTGTGAAAGTTTGTGTAGTTGCAGTTGGGAGGGTCAGGCTGGGTGTTAAACCCCCTTCCCCTGGAGGGATGTGCCCAGAGAGGTGTGGGGCTGGGCATCCTTGGGGGTCTGCAGGACTTGGCTGGACAAAGCCACAGCCACCCTGGTCTGGCTCTGACAGCAGCCTGTCCTGGGCCAGTGGTTGGTCTGGAGACCCCCAAAGGCTCCTTCCCCCCAGCATTTCTGGGAGATGTCACCCGTGCAGTGCATGTTTGGTTACACATGGGAGCTGCTCCGTGCTCTGGGACGCACTGGGATCTACATCCATGAACAGCAGAGCAGCGAGCCTGAGCAGGAGGAGGGATGTGCTGGGTGCCCCAGCAGGTGCCTCTTCACCTCTTCCCTGACGCTTCTCTGCCCAAACAACTGCCCGAAGGCAGTGCTGAGGCTTGGAAACGGGATGTCCCCCCGCTGCACCCACAGCTATCGTTCCGTGGGGCACTGCCGGGCATCCCGGAGCTTGGTGCTGAGCCTGGTGCTGAGCCCCGCTGGGTCCTGCCGCGGTCTGGGAGCGCAGAGTCCCGGGGGTCGCCTTGGGATGGCGCGGGGAAGGAGGCACCGGGCGGGGATGGAGAAACCCGGTGGGGATGGAGAAACCCGATGGGAATAGAGGGATCCCTCGGGGATGGAGAAACCCGGTGGGGATGGAGGGATCCCACGGGGACAGAGAGGCCCAGCGAGGATGAAGGGATCCCGCCGGGATTGAAGATCTCCGAGGGGAGGGAGGGACCCGGCGGGGATGGAGGGATCCGGCGGGGATGGAGGGGCCCGGCGCGGCGTCCCCGAGGGCTGGGGGGGCGGCGGGTCCCCAGGGAGCCCCGGGGGTGCCCGGCGGCGGTGGGACGGGACGGGACGGGA
>VXAC01003690.1:0-50039 GCA_013399225.1 Rhipidura dahli
CGCCGGAGCCGCTGCCCGGGAGCCCCTCGGCCGCCGCGCCACCTACAGACCGCGGGCAGCGGCTGGGGCCGCCGCCGCCATGCTGTTTATAGGCGGCTCATGGAAACGCGCCTGGCGACCGGGGCGCGGCGCGGGGGGAGCGGAGGACACGGCGGCGGAAACTCCGCTGCGCAGGAACCGGCGTGGGGGTGCGGCTGGGGCTGGCCCCGCGCAGCCGCCCTGGCAAGGGGTATCGGGCCCGGTGTGGGGCACTGACGGGACCCGAGCGTGGTGACGAGGAAATAGACGGGTAACAAACAAATATAAACATAAACATATATAAATGTACAGCTGGTGAAGGGCCCTCGGGGCGGTTGCCGCTGGGCATGCCCGCGCCCCCGTCACGCCAGCTGGTGCCGGGTGTTGCTCTGCCGGCACAGGTCCTGCTGTCAGTGGCACCTCTCATACCGCCCTGTCGCACCGGAGCACACTCCTTGTCGCTTCAGGTCACGCTGCAATGAGGAAATACACAAATCATCGAATCATTAAAGTGGAAAAAGCCCTTGGAGATGATAAAGTCCAACCTCCGACCAAATAACACCGTGCCCGCTCCACCGTACCGTGGCGTCAAACCCTTATTGCAAAGACAGCACCGTATTGCGAAGAATGAATGTGCTGTGAAGGTGTGAGCGTGGGGCTGTGGGTGTGCAGTGCTGGATCCTGGCCCTCCGCTTGGGCCCGCCTCGGGGAGCCTGACACGGTACCCACTGTCAGACTCTCAGTGCAGCTCCGTGGCTGTGCTGGAGCTTTGCTGCGAGTGTCTGAAGAAAAACCATCTTCAGAAGAGGTGCTGTATTGAACTGGTTGCAATACAACATCTAGCGCAGGTTGTAAGACATACTGGCTGTGAGGTTCTGACCTGCCACTTGGCTTGGTATGCACAGCTGCAGGAGGTTGCTGTGTGAGAGGGGGATAATGTTGTGTACCCCAACCTACATCCAATTTAAGTTCTTCAAACCACTAGCTGCCAGACAAAACAAGTTTCCTTCAGACCACTTTAATTTTGTGTCTGCAGAAGAGTTTCCCTCCCAGTTTCAAGAACAGAATGTGAATAGCATTATGGACCACTTGAAACAAATCTTCAGAATTCTTTTTCAGATGGAGGAAAATTATGTGATTTTTTTTTCAATCATTGTCACTGTCCAAGTAGTTCCTGTAGGAGCTGTGGGAAAGATTTCTATAAAAGTCATAAAAGCAAAGGCACATTAGATACTGCAGTGTTAATCTAACACATTGAAAAAGGCTTTTCCTTTCTGAAGGAACTGGCAGACCTGGAGATTTTTAAGTTTCATTAAGAAATGGCTTTGTCTCTTTACCAAGTTAAATATGCGATCTGGTTTTCCAAGAAGTTCACTCTCCTCACTGTGCTTACTTCCCAGTGGCTTTCAGCAGTTTGCATGAGTAAGTGGCCTGTTTCACTTAAACAAAGACCCCCAAACACTCACTCATCTTTTTCCTTTCCATGCCAAGAAATAACATAATGATAGTAATTTCAACAGCTTCAGTACAAGCAGCTTTACACCCAGTGGCAGTCCCCAGCTAGAAATAATTGGCACAAATGTTTTGTGGAGCTGTGCCAGCTTGAAACGTGTAAGGATTTGCTCCCTTGAGTCTGCAAAGAGAGATGAAATAAAGAAAAAAAAATATATGTAGAAAGGCAGGTATAGAAACAAATTCATATTTTTTTTCAGTTCCATTGAGCTATAAAGACCTGATTTTTGACAGTGTCAGAAGTGCTGAAATAGTTTTCTACCAAGGTTGTCTCACAAAAAGCTAATGCAACATCAAAGACATCTATTGTCCATGCTCTCCTGTGCTATTTGTTCTACTGAACTAAATGAATTCAGGTGAATATTTTGACTCATGACAATTATGAAAATAAGCACAAGAAAAATTTCTTCCTATTTTTGTAAGAAAGCAAAATGATTATCTACTGAAGGAGAAGCAAGCAGATTTTCCTACTTCTAAAAAATGTAGCATACATCTGGTGCCCAGGGTTTGAAACTAAAAGTATTTCAAGATCATTCATAGACCTACAAGGCAGTCAAAGATATTACAACAGCTGGGAAAGACATGTCTAAATTGGATTTCAGTTTTCTGTTGTGGATGGATGCTAGCTGGCAGCAGCAGTGCTGCATCTAATGAGGCAATACATATAGACCCTGTAGTAATTTGTTGATAAAGTGATGAACTGGAGTAGTGGGCAATGGAGCAGTCAGAAAACAGGATAAAGACATTCTAGCACTAAAGATTTGTGGGATACACAACATACACAATATTTAAAAGTAAACAGAAGTATGCAGCAGTCTTCATGAATTTGTTGGCCAGATGGCCTGGGAGCCTTGACAAAGGGCCAAACACACTCAATGCCTTTATTTCAAAGGACGCTCTCTTTGATTTTTTACATCTCTTCTAAGCTGCTTAAAAGTCTTAAATCACATGGTGCCAGCTACTTCACCATATCTTTTGGTGAAACAGACAAAGGTAAATTTCAGCTGAAAACTGTTGCTAATGCCCAAGCACATGCTGCCTGGGTCTACAGTTCTTGCTGTTCCCAGAGGAATTTGCAGTCTCACTCAACCCCATGCTGGCACACCACGCTGCTGGCTCTGATAAATGTATGCACACTGCAATAACATCCCTGAATAACTGTGGGGAACACAGCAGGATGATCTTGTATTCATAGAACAGTCCTGCCTTAGTAGGATGTTGACCCTTTCAACTGGAGTAAGACCTTATTGACACCTTATTTTAAAATGCTTCACAAATATATTTTTTCTATCCCAACAGTTTGAGTTGTCAGGAAGGGGGAGAAGTCACTGGCACTGTGCAATGACGTGGCCAGGCACAGACCGCCGCTAGGAATGACAGATGGAACCAAACCAAATGCTAACATTTGTTCACAAATGATTAGTAAATGCTTACAAGTAATAGATACACTCAGAGAGACTGGCATTTGGGAGTGATACACAAATGTAAAAAATAAAAAGAGCTAAATTCCCTGCCTAGTATCATCATGGCAAATGTTGATTGGATCTCACGTGTTTCTCTGCAGTCAGAAGTCAAATTCAGCTATGGCCAAAATCGTCCCTTGTTTAATTCAGTAACATTAGGGTATAGGTTTGGACTGTTACAGGGTTTTTCCTGGTCCTCAAATGGTTTACTAGTGTTTGCAATGAAATGGTGCCAAACATCTGTGGTGCAAACTGGCATTTCAGGAATCAAAGCAACGCGTGACCTTTCGGAAAAGTAGGCTGGATTGTCCCATTCAGTTGCTGATGTACTCCCATCACACATCTGTACTGGGTCTCTCTTAAGGAGTAGTACTCTTTTGTTCTCTTCATACCTTTTGAAGGTCTCGTACACTTCCCAGTACAAATTACTTGAGCCATTTAACAGATGTGTGCTGTGTGAGATGGACCCTGAGTGGGCATAAGGGGAAGCATAGAATGGTTGAAACATTAAAAGAGGAAGCAAAGGCTGGAGACAACCCATTTCCTCTCTATGGGAGTAGGAAGAGAAATGGTTGGGAGTTTTCCAACACAACAGGTTTTCAGCAAAACATTCTGTTTCAACAGTAAGACCTGATTCATTGAAATGGAAATGTTTTACAAAGAAACATCTTTCTCAGTGACCTTTTAGCAGAACTCAGGCAAGATGCCATCAAAATCCACCTGTTACTCTGCCGACTCAGTTGGAGAGCTCACCACACTTGCCATGTGAATCACAAAAATTAGAGACAGCGTAGCTTCTGGACTCCCTGTCCTGCTAACTCCCAAGCTGTGGTACCCTGCTGCACCACCTGCCCACATCATCCTTTAGGGAAGATGGAAGTTCATGTCTGCTCACAAGTCATGACTGTTCTGAGACTGCACAGCCTCAGAGCTCATAAGGGATGATCCCAGTCTTGTCCAACCTCTGCTTTTTGCAGCCACCTGTTTACTGTGAAGTTGGACTAAGGTATAAATCTGAAGAATTTTATCCAAAAGAGTCCAAATGATTGTGAATCCATCTGCCATTGCTAGCAAGCTGGTCCATTTAGATTTATTATTCTTGCTGCAAATTTGAAAATATGTCAACCTTGATCTTGGCTTACTCTTTTAGTCATCATGTGCCTTCATTTGCAAGAGAGAAAAGCTCCTTCTATTCCAGAAGCCCATATGCAAGGTGCACTGAAACCCTCCTGAGCTAAGTCCATGTTATTTTCCTTGTGACTAACATTAGATGAACTAATCTATGGCTCTCGCTTACCTTTTGGCCATCCTCCAGTACTTTTGTAAAGTCTCCTTTAAAAAAATAAGTTTATAAACATTTATAAAAAAATGGTGCAAAGAATTCAGATAATCTTCTGAGGCACTTACATGCAAGTTGGTTTGTCTTTGCAGACAATTATATCTTTCTCCTTGGCAAATGGTAAACTGTTGATTGAAGGTACATCACCAGGTGGATTGTATCCAGCTTGGGCATTCCTAGTACAGAGAAAGAAGAGGTAATCAGAAGTTCTGTCTTATCTGCATCACTGTGTTTTCACTTTGGGTTCCTTGTCATCACTGACTGGTGCAATACAACAGCTATACTAGCCAACTGAAAAAGCCTTAGGCACTCTGGTGCCTAAGCTGTAGATGATCTTCTAGGTGAGTGATTAACTCGTTTTTGTCTGCTTGAATAAGGTGAATATTATATTACCTCTTGCCATGGAACAGGACCTTGGAGTTGAAAGAAATCATTTGCTTCTTTTTTAGAAATGCAATGGCTTTTTCAGAGGGAGCTTATCTGTGATAATGCAGTTTATGCAAGCACTGGAAGAAAGATATGGCAGGAGAAAAACTCACCAAATGAAGAGTATTCACTTAGTGAGCTCTCAACTTTACAAAGGTTTCCATTTCTTCTATCCAGAAAGCTGGTGTTGGTTATTCAGTCTTAATTTCAGTTAATTTCATTTGTACAGAATATAACAGTAGCATAGCCTTCCTCAAGGTATAGCGAGGGACAGATGTTAAGGCTGGGAGATAAGTCACTGCCTTTGTCATGTCTGATCTGGAATTTATTTTTGAATGAGATAGAGGCAAATATTAGGCACAGAATTTTGTCCGATTTCTATTCAAATTGGAAATAAGAAACAAACATGCTATGCTATAGAAGTTTCAAATGAGGAAGCAGTAATAATGTTTAATTCAGAAAGTAGCTTCTGTACTTCTATCATGTGACCTATAAAATGGTAAAATACTGTTAGGATTAACATTTGCTTAGCATGGCTTTGCAAATCTCCACGTACTTAGTGGTTAACAATCGAGTCTGATTTCTTTAAAAAGACAGCATTCTTAAACTGAAGCGACAGCGAGAGATACAGTTTAAATAACTTCCATATACTCATCCTCTTAGCCTGGGAGGAGCGGGAGGAACAGCGGGTGCTGGGGAGCGAACGGAGGTGCCGGTGGAGGCGGCATTAACCGGGGCTGCAGCTCCCTCCAGCGCCGGCACAGCGGCTTTTCCAGGGAAGGGGGCCGGCCTCGCTGAGAAAGCATCGCGCTCCGGGTTCCTGGCGTTTGGAAATTACTTATTAGCTCACAAACATATTTGGAGTGGTAGAATTACCTAGATTTCGAGCTTTAATGATAATAAATATGGGTTAAGATCATATATACAGTGATTTGCATGAGTATCCTTGAAACAGTTAGGGCAAATGGCGTAGGCAATATTAACCCCATATGTTGGTTTGGGCAGGATTAAGAGCTGGATGCTTGCCGACTGTCAAGAATTTCACATTTTTAATGCATCGTGTGGTGTTTCCTTTGTAATGTCTAAATGGGATGCATACAGTGCCTGCTTCTTCAAGTATCTTGGTTAGCTAACTCTAATTGCCTTTCCTATTAATGGCTAACTTCTGCAAATAGGAGACATGTCTAAAGTTGTGGAGGTCTTGAATCTCCTAAGGAAGAAAGGCCTCTGGCACACATAGGACAGTAGCTAGAATCAGAGGCCTGGGGCAGATGCTGCCCTCCCACTGAATGGTGCAGTTCTTGCCAATGAATCTGCAACCTTCCTGCCATGCTTCTCAGGCTGGTCTGTAAGATAAATCACTTCTGCTTGTCAGCTGTAGTTACAAACCTAGAGGAAGCCAAAGTGGATGTGGAGCCTCTACAAGTGTTAGTGGTGCTGTTCCTGCAGCAGAGCAAGCCCTGAGGACAGTTCTCTCAAAATCTGGTTCCTCATGTGCTGCTGGAGTCTGGTTTGGATCCATCTGCAGAACTGTAGCACAGGCACTGATGTGCCCCAGCTCAGCACCTGGCCAAGCAGAACCCGCTGGCTGCTATGCCAGCCCAGCTTTCCTAGGCTCAGCCTGCCCTCTTCCATGGCTGCTTCACTTTCCCTTCTTCCCTGCTCAGGGCAAGTTGTTTGAGAGAGCCATTTGTTTCTAAAAGTGTACAAGGGCTCTCTCCTCTGTCTCCTGTAAACACCATCAGCTTCAAACCCAGCTCATTCACAAGATTTTCTTAATTTTCCCCCACTGCTATCAGTTGCAAATTTCCCATTAGGCACTGCTGTAGACCCACTGGCTGCCTTTCAGCAGCTTGCCTGGAGTAGCTGTGAGGGTAGACAAGGAACACCAGGCAGTGCTATGGCAGCCACAGACCAAAATCACAGCAAGGAGAGAAAAACTCCCAACAAGAGCCCAGCTGTTCTGTGGTGTCACTATAGGCCCATCACATGTACAGACTGAAATGTTCTTACCTCTGAGAAGCACACCTGAGGTTTCACAGCAGATCTGGGGGAGGCAGCAGCTTCAGGACATTTCTTCAGTCAGCATGGGCTCAGGCACTAGAAGTTCCCTGTGTGCCAGCAGAGGCAGCAAGTGACACAACTCATGATTTTCCAGAAGCACCAGAATTGCTTATGGGTGAGTGCCAAGGGCATCCCTGTGCTGTGCAGCGTGGATGCCACTCAAACACCCTGCACCACTGGCACATGGCTGCAGGCAGCACTCAGTGCATGTTGCAGAAATGCATTCACCAAGGGTCTTTTAAAAAAAAGCACAAATGTAAGCAAATAAGATCAAGATGTGTTTTATGGATACTGTCTGGCTTCTTTTACATAAATACTCATACTCACTCAAAACTTGTTCCTTCCTAGTCTATCCTAGTAAAACCTCCTTGTCCACCAAAACTGCACAAAAAACTCCATAGTTTGTGTGGGATAAAAGGAGTGATGCAAACACAACTAATGTAATGGTGACTAAATTTATTTAATAAATGAACAAATAATGCTGTTTTGTTTCTCTCACCTCCGGAGAAAATGTGCACCAAGTGGTTAATAATCCTGTCTTCTGTCCTTGCCCCACACAGTGTCCCTGTATTAAAAAAACTCAGCCACAGTGCTTGATTCTAGGGGCAGAAACATTATAAAAGCAAAGAACTGGTCTAGATAACAGGGTTCATATATGTGACTTTCTCCTGAGTTATCTTTTAAGAAATGTTTTCCCTTTAAAATTTTCCTGCACTTAAAAAAACCAAATATTTAAATGTTTGGTTTTTTTTTTTTTTCAAATACCTTCATCTTCAGTGGAGTTCCCAAGACACACAGTTTGGCAGTAGAGAATCCTGGAGTTACAAAACACTATTCAAATATAAATAAGAGATAATAAAACAAACAGCTGTGCCAGTTTCCTGTATAAATTATAATAATTCTTGAAAATACGCTGGAGCAAGGGAAGGACTCCTCTCCCTGAGAAGCAGCAGATAAAAATGTGTGATGAACTGACAATAACTCCCATTCTCTGACTCCCCTGCTCCACCACTGGGGAGGAGGTAGCGCTGGGGAAAGGTGTTTTGAAGGTCTTGTTTTATTTCTCATTATCCTGCTGTGGTTCTGTTAGTAATAAATACAGTTAATATCTCTAATTTTCATCTGTTTTGCCCATGAGGGTGTTTGGTGAGTGACCTCTCTCTGTCCTTATCTCGACCCAGGAACCCTTTGTTATGTTTTCTCTCCCCTGTCCAGCTGTGGAGGGGAGTGATAGAGAGGCTTTGGTGGGTGTCTGTCACCCAGCCAGGGTCAACCCAGTACACACAGTCTCCCACATTTTCAGCTGATATTGCAGAATTTACTGTACTTGATTATAAATGTGCTTGATTTGCTGGAGAGCATTGCAGGAGTACAGGCTCCTTCCCAAGACAGTGGTGCCAAATTATAACATCATTTGTATTTATCCAAGTAGTTCCATTTATAATAACCTTTCAGGTGACCCAATTGTACATTGGGTAAAGCAAGCCTAAAGAAGATTAGCTTCTATCTTTCAGAGTATGAAGTAGTGTATATAAATACTGCAGCTTAGCTACTGCCTGTTTTGAATGTCAGTTAGGATCAGGTAGTGTTTATATGCTCCTGAGATTTAGCAGTTTTTATTCAGGATTTCTCAAATTTGCATCAAGCTGAAACTTGGCATGTAAGCTGTCAGCACAGATGCTAGTTTTATTCCAAAAATAGAGTAAGTTGAAGCTTTTAAAGGTGTCAAGTGGCTTATTTATGCAGTAGTTGCAGATTCTTTAGTTTTCTGTCTCTTTCAACTATACAAAAGCTTACTTTGTCACCTTCCCTCCAGCATTACTCCATTCTCCAGCATTACAGCCCTGAACGGTGAGGAATAAGAAGGTAAGTAATCACATTAGAGTAGTAATCCAAGGATGGTGTGCCCTGGAAACAGGTGTAAATAATGGTAATTTTTGGTGAAGCAGAACTGTCTTCATGGAGTCACCATAAAGAAAAATTGGGAAAACATCTGAAGTGCTACCCAAAATGCTAATATATTGCTTGATAGGACAGTGAAAAGGCAGGCAAAATCCCCAACACTGGGAAGGTTTTCTAACAGTCCCATTTAGACAAGGAAGGACCTTCTTCAGGATTCACTGAAACCTCCTCCTCCAGGAATCATTGCAGGGTACAGCTCTACCTCCACCATGGTCTTTATTGAGTATATGCACTACAGTCTAAGGCACAATGGTTCAGAATACTTGTAATAGTATGGGTCACTTATGTTCAGTGATCTACAGCACTGAGTGGTAACAAACTGCCCCACATTTAACAAATCAACCCAAAGATATATTTATATAAGCACAAGTGGACTCCTTTGCTCTCTTTTGTGCAGCCAGAGAATGCCCTCTGCTGTAAACTAAGCTCTGCCAGACTAGAAAACAAAATTAGGAGATTGTAAAACAGAGGAGCTTTCTTGCAGAATGTCCTGCCAACAGCTGCAGGAGAGGGCAGGTCAATGTAAATATGATATACACCCTGTCCTCTTTCCTTTTAAGTACCCTGAAAGACAGGATGGGGAAGGTAAAGCCAGGGAGGG
This sequence comes from Rhipidura dahli, assembly GCA_013399225.1. Lineage (NCBI taxonomy): Eukaryota > Metazoa > Chordata > Aves > Passeriformes > Rhipiduridae > Rhipidura > Rhipidura dahli. Next base: position 9,386 of record VXAC01003690.1, read on the forward strand.
CCTGCCTAGTCAGAGGTCTCACAGTCAGACATCTGTCTGCAGCACGAGTTTCCATTTGTAACAAGTGGAGGCAATATCCATCTACTTGCAATCATGTTGATATGTAGAAAAAGTCTGATATTATATGTGGGTTTTTGTTAATTTTGTCAACTTTAAGAATACTTACAGGTTGCAAGGACTTAGGTTTCAACTGAACTTAGTCATTTAACACAATCCTCAAATTCATTGCTGTATTTTTTTTCCAGTGAGCAATTTACTCTTCGTAAAAGCACTTGTTCCAGTACAAGCTAGTGTGCATGACTTCTTTATTCCATTCCTCTTGGGAAGCATTCCCCATCTATTTAGAAAACAAAGAAGTTGTCACAATGGTTGCAGAAAAATATTTTTAAATTTAGACCCTTTCATTCCACTGAATCAAACAAGATCCAAATATGAATAAAGACCAGTCACAAGATTATAAGCTTGAAGCATTTACTCATATGTAGCACATATTCAATACTCAATAATTTTATTTTCTCTGAGAAATGAAAGAATTTCAACACTCACTGGCTATACCTCTTTTTGGAGGTCTTCAGCAGTCATTTCTATTCTAAAATCTACTCCATAAAATGTTCAGCTGTATCAAAATAATAGATGAAACCATATCAAGCTCTATTTAGTGGCCAAGATTTGCACACCTACAATACTCAGCAACATGCAAACATTTTAGTCTCTCCTGTCAGAATGAAGCAATGTGAAAAACCTGAGCTAATTTATTTGAGCTGTAGACAGCTGTGGATGAGAACTAATTTCTGGTCAGATTTGAAATCATGCCAGCACTTACTCCTAAACAGATGCTCCAGAATTTTATTAGGAAGGTCACATATCTCACACCATCAAATGATGGGAACCTGGTCAAAAGTCTCTTCTTCTCCTGCTACAGCTGTCCCTATGAAATAGCCAACATGTTTTCTGGTCATTGTGTGCTCTGTGAATCATTTCTCTAAAAGCTTATTTACAGAAAACTCAGGATCCATTTTCTTAACTCTAAAAACAGGGAGGTTGAACCAAATCATGTTTATTAAAAATCCTACAACACTCAGTGTGGTAAAATTCTGAATTTTTTATAATTTCAAAATGTTAAAATAATTTACAGATTAAAAAAATAAAAAGTCTCAAACCCACAAGGGATTCCTCTTTATTAATCCTTTGGCTTTGAAAAAATATATATAAAAATTTAGAGATTGTATTTTTCCCTAGTGGGCATAAAACTGAGACAGACCAGAAATACACAGCAGAAGAATGCATGGAATGTGCCTTGTCTAGATGCTTTTTGTGTCTCTTAAGCCTCCATGAACACCAGGTCCCATTGCAACATTTCCCCTCAGGAAACATCATGGTTTATGCCAGAGATTTCTATCTCCCAAGAGCTTCATCTGTATCTGTCTTCAAGTGAGACAAATAGAAGGTGGATGTTTTTGGTAGGTTGTTCATGCTGTTGATAGTCAGCAGTGCCTGGAGTTTCATGAATGCTTTTGGTTCTGGTTTGAAAGAAATTGTCCATCCTCTCCCACCTTACAGCTACCTGCTGGCATCCTACCTTCCCGTGTTTGCAGGAGCCCTTTTTGTGATCATGTGGGGCACTGGTTGTGCTTAAACCCAGGAAAAACTCAGAAAGGTTGGTACATCATCTGTGAAAAGATGGTAAGGGCCAGGAGCAGGGTCTGGGCTCAGCCATGGCTCAGTGCAGTACCTGAAGGTCAGGCATCAGCTCTGGGGCTGGAACTCCCCACACTGAAGTAAGTGCTGGAAAGGGCAACTAAATCAACCCCTGGGAGAGACTCCAGCAGGGCAGCCCTGGGACTCAGAGCCCAAGTTCACCTCTGCTGTCTGGCTGCCTACACGTGCACAGAAGGGGAATGTGCACGTAGGTTATATTTTGCAAGAACTGCCCAAAAAAGGTGCAGTGAATATTTTTTGCTTGTGGTGTGATTTGACACATGGCATGCCACAGCAACCTTCCAGGGCACAGAATGTGATCCCAGTATGTATCTGATATAATTAAGGATGTATGACTTAAGTATCAGCTCATGGCTGTGGCCTGAAGTGATACCATTGGACTGAGATACAACATTGTGGTTTGGCTTCCCATCTAGGGAATTGTAATGTGTGCTAAAAATACTGTTGGGCACATGGAAATGCAGAGTGTTATCATGTGCAGAGGGGGACATGGAATGTCAGTCCCAGTAGAAGTCACCACAGAAGAGGGAAAATGGACATTTTAAGGAGGCCTTCTTGTGTTGCCAGCAAGATAAGCTGGGGCTGGATTGACATTCTTTATCCCTCTCTCCACTCTGTCCCTTGCAGGATGAGGAATGATCTGTTTAGAAGTGAGTCATAGCTAAATAAAACATGCATAGGTAATCATTTGCACCATATTAGGCATCAATTTTCTACCACATATTGTATCTATGTAGCTACTGGAGATGTTGTTTTCTTCCCTGTGTTTTTTCATGGCAAGATGCATTTATTTTTAAGCGGTATTTAAAGTCACTCATCTCTAGGGAAACATGGGATACTTGACAGGAAAGGACCTCATCTTCTCTCCAAAGCTACTCTGTGCCCAGGCTCTGCCATCCCAACTCTGGGTGGCACACCATGACTGTAGTTTAGGAGAGCATCCAGGAGAGAAGACTAATTCTGACAATCTTTTTAGGAAAAGTATCTAAGATCCTGTCTGAAATTATGGTTACAGACAGCAGCATCTGCTGAATTATTTAAATTGATATCTTCAGGTTCTACAATCATAGAATCAGAAAAGGGGGAGCAGAGAAATGTACACACTGAGTTACTTGCGAAGGACAGTAAGGTAATAAACAAAATATTCTGGATAAATAACAAATTAACCAAAGTGATTAAATTTCAGCCTTAGAGAGCTGTAGAGCCAACTCCCACCCATTTTACCCATGTGAGTGGTTTCATTAACAGCAATCTGCTTCTTAGTAAATTGCCAGTTATAATAAAAACAAATAACTTGTTCTTTTGTTTCTCTGCTGCCATGCATTTTAATAATTCCAGACATACTCATTAAAACTGGCGCTTTTATACTCACATGTTGTAAAACACTCTTGCATTACTGTTAAACCACTCCATCTCCCTTTTCTGTCTGAGCATCAATATAGCCACAGAAGAGGCAGAGGAAAATAAATACCTCCAGAACAGGTGCAAGAGCAAGATGATGCAACTGTCTGCTCAGTCTGCTCACAGGAGCAATGTGGCACCTCGGGGCCATGAGCACGGATCCAGAAAGTGGCACTGAGTGAATTCCATGCCAAAATGTTGACAACTGATATGTACAAGAGGACCACTGTGTGCATAGAACTGCGTGTCCAGCAGAACATAACACCATGCAAACTCCACTGGGGTTAGATTTGCACACAGTAATCATTTATTTGCTATAAAACCAGATGTGCCTTATAATTGCATCTAGAAGGTGTGCTCCCAAAATTAACAATCCAAAACCTGTATGAAGATAAAGGTTTCATCACCTTTAGAATTAATTTGAAAAACTTGCTCTCCATTATCTTATAAGTACCAATTGTAATAAAGTACTGAGTGACATCTATGTAGGGGGTTTTATATATTTTTTACTTTCTCACACTTTTATGTTTATGACTGTATGTTTGTATTATGTTTATAATGACTATGAGGACAAAGGGTGACAGAGAACCAAGTTTGCTTTAAAAGTGTTGTTTGTTCTTTTATATTATTCACAAACTACTTAAGGCTATTCAGGAGAATCATGATGTTTAATATACACGTGTGCAATACTTAGTCTGCAAAAAGAAGTTGGCAGACATTTGCATGGAGCTGTTGGTAATGTGTCTTTCCTGAGCCATGGTACATTTAGGAATCTGTTGGCAGTTTTTTATTCTGCCCATGAGAAGTGACACCCCAAAAGACTCACTTTGTGCCCATTCTTCTCAGGAGCATTACTGAGAGGGCAACTGGCTCAGCACCACAACAACTTTGGAGAAACAGATTTCATTTTGCTGGCCCTGTGAATGGGGAAAATTGTGGTAAAATAATATGAATTTGGATTTCTGTCCACACTTCCAAGAGCTACACTTCAGAAGCTAGTAGAGTTCTCTACAGACATTAATCATCCCTCTTTCTGGAGTCCCTGAATCTGTCATGCTCAGTGTTGTTCAGAACTGGAATAGAAAGGCCCAAAGACAGCTGGCAATCTGTGTGTGATACAACAGATGATAAATGAGTGTTAATAGATAGAAATAAGCAAATAACTGTTATGGGCTGCTCAGCCATTTGAAGAATTGGTATGCGGGGAAGGTGAGAGAGGGTGAAAACTTACTGTTTTCTAGAAAAAACATTGTTTCCAAATAGAAGGACTTTGCTCACTGTCTTTTTCCAGCCTAGTTGAAGATTCATCTTAACACTGATGGGTATCTAGTGAATTTGAAGTATTTCCTCTTACACTATGAGCGCTTTTGCTGAATTATTGTGGAACCCTGTTGGATGGCTAAAGACTTGTGACCTCTGGGTTAAGGAGGGTCTCCTTAACCTTAGGGACCTGTCCTATGGTTGAACATGGTCCCATCAGAGTTCAGCATTGCAGTGGTACTCTGCAGACAGTAATCCAGCAGCTCTGGCTCTCGTATAGATTTATCAAGAGAATAAAACAGAGACTAGTCTGCTGCCAGTGTCCACAGGCAGACGCATTTCAAGCAGGAAAAAAAATCACTTGAGTCTTTGTACTGCACCAAGGATAACACAGTCCCAACCCAAACAAGTGAGAATTATTAATGGTAACAGACAGCTGGAAACACAGGTCAAGGACAGAAGATGTCCCTGCTTCAGTTTGTCCTCAGATGTCCCTGCCATTTGCTTGTGATGCAAAGGTCTCCAGCGACCACCTGACTGTTCTCCTGGCTTCTTGTAGTCTCGTGGGCAAAGCACTAACTGTGATGAACGTGTGGTTCATGTGAGCTGAGCTCACGTGGTAGGTCAGACTCCAGACTCCCAGTCTGTGGGTGAAACTCCTCTGACAGCCTTTCCTTTAAAGCTGTAAATGCCCTTTCCTCTCTGCTGCATAAGCTTGGGCCCCCTTAATCTAAGGCATCCTGCTTAAAATTGGTTGGCGTGGTTGAGTTTCTGCCTAAAGATGATTGAAAAAAGAGAGAACTGATTGATAGGAAGTGAAGCCAAACTACAAGTGGTGTGAACCTTGTTGTTTAAGTAGAACTAAATGCATGTGATCTAATTTAAAATTATATATATATATATTTACACACTGAAATGTTTCATTTCAGTAAGAAGAAATGCTGAAAATGCTTTTACTACGAAGCAGATGTGGATGACATTGGCTGGCAACACAGTAGTACAATGGGAATTTTGTCAAACATTGCCACAGTACATGCTTTCTTTCTATTGAGATCTCACTACTATAATGCCAGTTAACTGAGAAGAATTTCTCATGTTTTGGGTGGTAATAAATCTTCCACAAAGTGCTAGCCAACACCTTGGGCAGTTTTCATGGTTGATACTACTCTAGATCCCACAGTACAAACTGGTGAAACAGGAGAAGGGGCTTAGGTACACATTTCAAACATTTCTTTCCTAGTTTTGGTCAGCATCTATGACTACATGAGTGAAATAGCAAGGGATTCATCAATAACAATGCCAAACTACAGCTCAGGCTTTGAGTTAAAAAAGAAAACAAAACCAAAACAACTTTTCCTTCTCCACTCCTCCTCCTTATTCCCATCTAACAGTTCAACAGACTGTGAGAAATCTTGGAATAATTCCTCTTTTCAATGCTTCTAATTTAAATGACTTACTAGAAATAAATATTTCATGGCATACTGTGACTCTCCAAAGCTCCATCTCTTTAGTGCTAATTATTTAAACAGGACCTATACAAAAGGCAAATACTGCCACTTTTCTATATTGTCTGTATGAACACTATAAAACTCTTCATTTCACAGTTAAAGTTCTCATTTGTGTATTTCCTCATTTTTACTTTTTAGTGTCTCCTACAGAAAGAAGTGACACAGTTTGTGGCATCATAGGATTAACCCCACAGTCAACCAGTTATGTCCTCTTTAGTAAAAAAGAAGCAAGACTGCTAACACTTAATCCTTAGTTTTCTTTCTCTTCAAGCCGAAGACACCTTTGATTTCCATGCTGGAAATTCTCACGGCAGTACCCCTAAACAAAGTACTGTTTAATCCTCCAGGTCAGCTTGACATAGTAGCCATTGCCTGAGCAAGGAAGCCAGGTCTACTTAGGCACCCACATGTCTGCAGCTACGAAAGTTTCCACTTTGGAGTAAATAGTTTCCACTGGACCTCACTTCTAATTAAAAAAAAAAAACAAACCCAAAACAAATCGACCTTCCATCTGCATTCCTTTCACATTCTGATGGCCGCAAACAAATTAAGATAAGCTCCCAAAACCAGCCTTATGTCATTTGATCAAATGCAAGAGCATGCAGTATGAAGCCGGAAATCTTTTCCATGTACCTTAGCCAAGGTCAGGACAACCCTGTGCCCAACCTGTTGCCTGGGGTGTCAGCATTTCAAATGTGCTTTCATCAACATCCGTACTGAGGAAAATAACCTGCAAGTCCAGGCTCTTCACCCTTTGAAGTTCTCTCCTGTTCCTTTACTCATACTCAACCTTTAGCAGCCCATCTCTCATAAGGTGCAATTTGCAGTGAGAGTCTTTGTCTCTCCTGGCTTCTGCCTGACTCTAGAAGTCTGGCTCGGTGTTCAGGTGGACCCTCAGCTTGAGAACTCGAATAACAAAAGTCACTGGGAATGGGCTACAAGACATCAGCACGGGGGCTCACGGTGGCCTCTGCCTGCCCCTCGCTGATGTAATCCCCCAGTGAGGGCACTGAGAACTGCTCTGTGATCAGAGCAGCATCAAGCAAGACCAGTGCAGCCAGAGAGTGAACGCTATGAGCACGTAGCAATAATTTCTCCAGCCCACTCTGTGTCATTGAGCAGCCCAAAGGTGGGGGACACCTCAAAGGAGGAAAGAACCAGAATTTCCGACTTCCACTGCTCCTCCTCCAACTTCTGAGCTGAATGACCTAGAAAATTTTGACTTTCTAAACTTGGTATTCACAAGTGTGGCACATCACTGCTCTAAATACTCAGGGCAGCTTTTCCCTCAATGCATCCATATGGCCTTTTGTCACCCACACTGAATTTTCTGACTGAGAACTAGGTGACTTTGCATGCTGTGGTCCATTCCCTCAACCAGTCTCCTGAGTATCCTTGTTCACAGTAATCAGATGCACAAATCTAACAACTCATTTCCCGTTTTATGAAGTGCAGATTTCTGTAAAGATGGAATTATTATCACAAAAGAACCTGATGTTTATTGTCAGACCCTATAGGTTTTGACAAGTTTATTAGTTTTAGATGTGGATCTTAACTAACTTCCACTCTTTGGGTGTTACAAGACACTGACCTCTTAAACATTTAATTAACATGATGAAACAATAAACTAGATGAAATGAAATGTTGTGGAATTAGCTCTGCATTTGAACTGAAATTTTATAGTATCATCTAGCAACCAGGATAAGCTTTTAAAGTGGTTCTTTTGAAACAGCCAAACAAGTAGGATGAATTCTTATAAAGGAAAATCCTTCATGACATTGTATCTGAATAAAGCAAAGGCATAATAATTTCCATTTGCCCATACAAGCTGCTAGCACAATTTCTACAACAGAGCTGAAATGGTATCTGCAGATGGCCATTGGGGTGCAAAGTGAATGTTTTTATGAATGAAGCATCCTGGCATGCACAGGTGATATTCAAATGCCAAGGATTGCCTCTCCCTTTTGCAGCACAAAACATCTGTAACAGTCCTATAGCATTCAACGACACTGTTTACGAACAAGAGCCAGATTGTGATATTTGTGTTCACAACTATTTTGCTTTTACCCTAGATTTCCTTCCCAAATTTTCCTTCATTTTATCCTGCTCCTGTTGGGCTTGTAACCATATTAATTATATGAACAACTGTATTTCTGTCAGGCTAGTCACCCTGTTGGAGCTGCCAGAATCTCACTGGGCTGGTAAATCACAGTTTGGTAACTGCTGCCAGACATAACAAGGACATTCACTGGTGTCCAGGAAGATTTTGGGAAGCAAGACACTTCTCAGATGGAATATGGATATCTCACCTGCTATGGATATCTCAGCTGGATGACCTGCTTGCTAGGAATGTGGAAATAAGGGGAGCAAAACTAGGCAGAAATATTAAAAATATTTTGTATGGTTAAATACTTATTTTTGTATGGTTAAATACTTATTTTGGGATTGTAAAATAAAGGAGAATAGGGAACATAAATATATGAATCCAATAAAAACTAGATCGGTGAACAGGGTTCCTCATGTAAAAGCTGAAGCACAGTGATGAAAAAAGTATATATTCCAGAAAAAACTCCATCACTATTTACTTCCCTCTATTAATATAATCATGGCTTAGTGTAAATCCAATATAAAACTGAAATGAACTGGAAATGAGAGCATTCTGTTTTGCTACTGTTAGAAACAATTGAATGTGATGATAAGATCACCACAGGTTTTGTCAGCAAGTCCTTGCTCCTTTAAACTCCTATGTACAGGCTTTCTACTCTTTTGGAGTGGGGATTAAAAACCAGAAAGTCATTAGTTTGGCTTAATTTGCCTGGGAATTATGCAATCTGGACAATGTGGAGAGCAGCATTTGAAAGACATTTTTGCAAGGTTGTGCTGGGTGACAGCCACACTTCCATCTGGCAAATGCCTGAAATGTGAACTCACTGTGGGAAAGGCTGGAATAAAAGAGGAAAATAAGGTGATATTGGCCATTCAGCTGCAGTTACAAAGCAAGTCACAAGCTCTGGCATGCTCAGAGTGTACCAGTGTTGTACAACAACAGAAAACCCAGAAATAATTCTCACTTTGTCTGCAGTGCTTAGCAAACAAATAAATTTCACTAATTTTTCTTTAATCAGATTCATAACTAAAATATTCCTTGCTTTAGTGAAACTGGAATAAATCTTCTAAAAGCATGACCAACTGATAAGACATAAATAAAATTACTTCCATGTGTATGAGATTATTATAAATGGGACTTCTCTTTTAAAAGAAGAATACTGTAAACAAATACACAATCCAGTTTATTAACTGAGATTGGCTGGATTACAGTTTGAAAATAAGATACACATGTTGGCAATTATCACACTTCACTGTAGCTAGGCCTTTGAAAGACATACCTCATGTGTTTTTTTCCTGTGGAAATCATAGCTTTTTAGCTTGCCTTACTAGAAGATTTTGAGAAGATTGTTTTCTTGATATTACAAAATGAAAGCCAGCCCTGCCCTGTTTTGTTAGGAAGTGTTGATCTTTTTACATCAGCTACCTGCCCAGAGAAGCAGAAAATTTCAGATAAATCCTTTTAACAGGCTCTCTTTTTCTACTGTAAGGCCAAATTAATGGATGAGGCATTTATTTTTTTGGAAGAATGAGAGAAGCATTTCTGCTCCGCCTCTGTGTTTGTGGCCACTCACTGGTGACAGCAATTAGAAATTACTGCCTTGTAAATTCCCTTCCACTCCCAGCCCAGTCCATGTGCAGGAGGCAGGCAGAGATGAGCAGAGCCCCAGTCAGTGGATTCCCCCATAGCTGCAGTGCCTTTATTCCAGCCTGTTCCTGCGCTGGGGCAGGGACCCATCGGCCTTGCAGCGGGCAGGGCGCTGTGCAGCTCGTGCCAGAGCAGCCCCTGGGGCTGACATGGCTGTCTTTACTTTCATGTTCCCATTTTTCTGCATGTAAAGCTAAGCCACAGGCCAGCTCAGGGCTTTATCAGCCACCTGCAGAGGATTAGGTGGCCAGCCCTGGCCTGAGGTTTCACAGCAAGCCCAGGCAGCAGCAGCAGCAGCTCTGCCATGCGGGGAGCTGAACCGAGGTGTCCCACGGCCCCAGCAGAGATCAGCCTGCATTTGTGCACCCAGGCTTTACAAAGCAGCCATCTGTCACTGTGCAGCCACAGGGGACTCAGAGGGGCTTTGGCAGCTGGATCCTGTCCCCAAGCACTGTACAGCCTAGATGGGACCAGACAACGTGATACAAGTCAGTGATGGAGACCTGGGGAGCTGCTCCTGAGACAGACCCTCTATCACAGCAAAGCCCGTGCCAAGAACTGCAGCAGTGGAAGGATAGAAACCTTATCTTACTACCTAGAAGGCATTAAGTCTGTGCTTCATAAAGTAAGAAAGTTATTATCACCAGCAAATCTGTCCCTTTCTCTCAGACATAAAATTTGCAAAGCTATAAAGCCAGGTGTCTGATAACATGGAAATCAAATCAGAGATGAACACCATCAAAACTGTTTTTAACTGCCATTCTGGAGGTGCTTCCAGGTTTTAAAATGATTGTTTAGGGAAAACTGCTAAATTTTCAGGTGACAATAAGATTACCTAAAATAAAATTTAGAGTTTGGGTGCCTGGTACAAAAAGAAACAGATAGGATAATGAATCTATCTTATGCTAGATACCTCTCTGTATTATTCAGGGACCCCTACATTTTAATTTTTATATTTTCTAATGCTTCCATTCTGGCAGGAATTATACTGCTGTAATTTGATCAGCTAGCAGCTATTACTTTCAATAAAACCAATGGAAACAAGATTACAGCAAAGCCAACCAACCCACCCAAACAAACCTCAAAACTTGTAATTTATAAAGCACTCTCTCTAATGCAGCTCATGCCCAGCTCCATGGAAACCACAAGGGAGTATATTAATTCCTCTGCGAGGCCAAAGAAGGCAAGCATCTGATGGAAGACACTTTATAGTGGATCTACTCTAAGTCATTCAAACTTCAGTAGCTGTTTGAGATATCTTCTGGTTCTCTGACTATAGCCTGTGCTTTGCAGACCAAACATGAGAATTCTCAAATCAAAACGTTTTTCTAATCAACATCAAAAAGGATTTAAAAAAAATAAACCCACCCAAAACCTTTCTCCCCTACAGAGTTAAAGGAAAGATCACAACAAGGAACTGAAACCCAACATGCTGCTTTTATGCAGAATTTCCAAGAAAACAGGCTTGGGGAAGCAAGTATAATGAACAGCCAAGGAATGGTCTTTAAGAAGGATGAAATGTTGGAGAGTTTTCAAGCTTATCTTAAGCAGGTATCACTGTAAAAGCAGCTATAAAGAGCTTTTGTTGGTGTTACAAGTGTAACAAGAACAGAATTCTGTTACAGTATTAAAGCTGCTACTACAAATATTTTACAATGGAGAAATAAGCTTTTTGTAGCTAATAAAAACATATCTATTTAAAGAAATGGTGCATTATGCAGGTCAGCATTATGTTTCACCTCTGATTTCCTTTTTTTTTCACACCCCCTGCATGCTTCTTCCTCACCAAAACTGTAATCCTTGAAGAGGAGGTAGTCATGCTCTGCACAAGTGCAATGGTCTAAACACGTCTTTTTTTTTCTGCAGATTGAGACCTGAGAATTTAATGATTTACAGAACACCTTTGCTTGAGGCCTTCTATCAGTTTTTATTAATTAAGAGTACATGTCTTTGATATAAAGTAGAATCTCTGAGAGGCGAGAGGCGTTGCGTTCTCAGGTATATTTAACACTGAGCAATGTGATGGATGCAGTTCAGGGTTCTATGCTGCCTGTCTCTTTGCTACCATAAATTTAGAAAGTGTTAAAAGGTCTAATGCCTATAAAAGTTAAGCAAGTTACAGCAAGCCAAGAAAAGGGAGATGATGCATTCTCTCAGGAATCTGTCTAAGGAAGTTTTGGGTGTAGCTGCTGCGCTCTTTGGCTTTGGTGAAAGTCTAGAGCAGGAAGTGTTGTGGGATGTCCCTGGCAAAATTTACTGAAACAACAGCTCTAAAGTAAGTGGGAAATTTAGATAAGAGAACTGACATGAATCCTAAGGACAAACAAATCTCCTATTGGACTGAGAATCTAGAAGAGTAATATCTTCCTCCTGGAATTAACAGTTTATTGCAGAAAAAGGAATGAAATTCTATAGCAATGATAGATTCCCCCAGACTAGCTACTGTGACTTCTCACTTGGAGAAGAAATTAGAGGAATTTTCTTTTTTTATTCTGCTATTTTGTTAGTTATAGCTGTAACAGGAATTTAGAAAACAGAAAAATGTTCTAAACAAGTTGGGGAACTTGTCAGCCTTTTGTAATTTATACAAAATAAGTAAGACTGAATGCAGTGGGACTCCAAATCTTGGCCTCCTCACCACTGACCCCAGAGCCACTCCTAAGGTGGTGCTGTAAAAGCCTACACTTACTACTGGAAAGAGCCATTACTGAAAAATGTGGTCTCAGAAAATGTTCAAAGGAGTCGTGTGTCTGACTTCTTTTTCTAAAAGCAGAAGTTACCCTCGTTAAGTCTATTCTGGAGCAATACTGTCAGTTGTTTTCTGAGAATTCAGAAAGTCCTGCTTTGTTTGCAAAATTAGATCAAACAAGAGTAAATTGTCAGCTTCAGCAAAACCATCTATTTGAAGCTGGAGGCAAATATACCTTCTTTCTTGAACATTTTGGGCCAGGCTGCCTCAAATGGTGGAAATCAGAGTCAAGTTCAACACCTCTTTCTAGCCCATTTTCAGTAGCAAACTGGCTCCTTGCTGAGCTGCCAGACTCCAGCCCTTGCACCCACAGACCTGCAGAAGTGCCCAGCTGCCCTGTGGCTGCACGTTAAATGTGCTTCAGTGCCTGCCAGTGGCGACCAACGCCGTCACTTGCATAATGCACAGGCTCTGCTCAGTGCTGAAAAAACCCATGTTTAGCATGCTGTGTTTCTTTAGGGAAATGGGTGACTACAGCTAACCTCCTTAAAGTTTTTTTTTCTGCTGCAGTATCTTTTTAAAGTAAAGAATTTATTGGTGTAAAAAACCAGACATGCTCTTAATGCCAAAGTTGCAGTGCCTGTGTTTCATATCTGTGTTTACTTCACAGCACCATTCAAGCCCTAGTCCAAGTAGTCTCAATAATAATCTCTTGTTAATACTAGAGTGGTTCCTCAGGAAATTCCTATGTGAAAAAAAACCACTTTTGAGAGATTGAGAAGGGAAGAGGTTCAGGTAGATTTCCCCTCCTGTACCATCACTTTAGTATTTGCTGTGAACTTAAATATGTGAAGAATATAGCTTTCACCCACAGATGGCGATGAACACAGTCTGTGCCTTCCCAAGATAGAAACTGCAGATTTAGGCTGTAAGAAATGCCAACATACAGCTTTAAAGAAAGGGGCTCTCGTTTGTGTTAAAACAGGATAACCAGTTTGGCATGAAAAAGGTGAGAGTCAGATCGGTACCCACCCATTCATGAGGCTCTGAAAAACCCAGGAAGGCGCAGGCTCAGAAGAAAAGGGCCTCATCCTAATAAGGCAGAGCTGTCTGGCAGTGACATAGTCTGGATGCCTTCTGTATGAACTCATGCCCGCCATCGGGGAGCCGCTGCTGCGCGCCTCGGGAGCCCCGTCATCTTTCCATCAATAACAAAGTGTGGTCACCTCTGCAGGATTGCTTGGGCTGGCTTGCACACAAGTGCTGTGCTCGCCTGTGTGCTGCAGGGAAATCTCATGTTACAAGAAAAGCCACTTACCGATGTCCCGGGTTACCCTCTGCCTCTCCTTCAGCACCAAAGTGGAGGGAAAAGAAAACAGTCACCATGTCTGAGTAGCCAGCGTTTCTTTCTGCACAGGGGATAAAAATTAGCAAGCATTTTATTTTTTTTTTTTTTTTGACTCTGCAGTAAATGATACTGCTGCTTCGTTTGACTTTTCAAGACCTTTCTTTGTTTAGATTTAACTTGATATGACTGAATCCTTTAGAACTAATAGATTTGAAATGAAAGGCAACAGCTCAGAAGGATGGGCATCTATGCAAAAGCCATGTTTCTGCCTATTGCTGAGTGGAGGTGGCAAGGTGTCTGCTGAGGTAGGAGGTGCTGCTCACTTCTTCTGAAGAAATGTCTTTATTTCTTCATATATTTATAACATTCATGTCCACTGTTTTAATGCATTCCAGGGAGAGGCAGATGTCTCTACTTATGTCAAGGGAATCAGCTGAAAACAGGCCAATAACAATTTCTGGACTTTAAAGCAAGCTCTGTGGCTCTGCAGGAAGGAGGAGATTTAGCATTATAAGCACAAATGAAAAACAAGTAATTTACAATGAAGAAAGTAAGTGTATCATGTCAAAATTTATTAATGTAGCTTCTGTTCTTCTTAGCCAAAAAATAATCCTTCCTGCAGCAAGATTTCCATCTGATTTTTTAGGATATTTGCTTGATTAAATGCTGTAAGATGTGCCTTTTGTGCCAAAAACTTCATTTTGGTCTATTGGCATTGGGTACTTTTGTCATTCAATCAAAAATACCCCATGTATTAAAATGAAAATCAACACTCAGCTACCTCTACTACATCGTACTCTTTTCTTTCAATAGTTTTAAATATTGACCCAAAATATGGTGGCACGTTGATATTTCATACTTTTGCAAGGCAGCAAAATTAAAGCAAGTGATGACCTTTTGTTACCACCTGCAATAATCAAGTATGGCTCTACTGGCCTCTTAATCCCCCTCCATGCCCTCCTTCTGGGTTTGTTACTACAGTCAGGCATTAGTGACTAAAAAGGGAGCAAGAAATTGTGGTGAGGGACAGAAAACATGCTGAGGTGCTCTTGGGTGAATGAACAGTCCAACTGAAAAGATCTTGTTTAAACACAGGCATTTCTTTCTTAGCAGAACAAAGTATGAGCTTATTCAATTCTCAATTTATGAGATAGTTTGGGTTTGTTTAATCATCATTGGGACTCCCTAAATTTCAGCTAAAATTAATTTTCAGTTTGGAGGAGGTGCTCTCATTTGCTCATCAATTACTCAGGAAATGAAGGTAACCCCAACATCCACACACAGAGAGGAGCTTCCACCATAAACCTCCCAGTCACTGCAAGAAGCTCCTTTAACAGCCAACTTCTGCAAAAACATAAGGTACTCAAGAGGTACATCAGACCAAGCATAAATACCTAGAGGCAATAGCCTCTATGCTAATAATGCAGAAAAGAAGTTGAAAGTTTGAAAGGTACTCCCAAAAGCCCTTCTAGCTGATGTACATACACATTGCCAATGAAAAAGGCAACGGACCCCTTTGACATCCCATCTCCTACAGACAGACCTTTTCTTTGCCATGTCACACTCCACCTGTGGCAGGAATGAAACTGGGTCTGGCTAGAGATCTACAATTCACTTACAAGGTTCCTATTTCACTTGCAATTCTTTAATAGTTTTAAGGTTCTAGGCATATGGTTTCAACAGTGTGCAACTTCCCTGCATGATCTATGGCTTCCACTTCAAATTGCCACATTGGAGTAAGTGGACAGAACCAGTCAGTTGAATTCATAGACCTTGGAACACTCCATTAATGCTGTTTGAGCAACAGAGAAGGGGACTGAAGTACACCCAGCAAAGAGACCAAAAGTGTGAGCAAGTGTGAGGCAGTGCCACCAAAGCACTGTCAGGGTGCCCTGCCAAGCCATTGTAGGTGTAGTCAGTATAGAAACCCATCTGAAAATTTCCAGAAAACACTTTCCACATGACTGACATCTTCTACAGGTCAAAACCAACAAAATGTTCATTATCTCAGCTCTCTGTCCCAAGCAGGCAGGACAAGAACACATGCTGACACATCAGCATTTCACAGGGGAGAGAAATTGTCATTTATGGCCACCTCTGCATTTTCCCCCTTTAGATAAAGGATTCCTTCCCTCTGCACCAGAATCTGCCTGCACTCACCAAACAATAATGATGTATTTAAGTGTGGTTACTCAGCACTATGTACCCAAGCACCTACAGCTGAGAAAGCTGTTCATTTAGTAAGCCAAATTTGGAGCCTCATTCTGCTTACCCTGAAGAAATGCTTCCATCATCATTCCACTGCTTATGCTCTTGTTCTGGCATCCACAGAAAGCCTGGTGACTCAGAAGTGCCCACTCTTGGGCAAAAGAAAATGGAGGACACCCCAAAATGTAAGTACAAGGAAAGAAGTCTCTCCAAGAGAGGGAGATCACTCATCTCCAACGTCAGTTGTAATGCAGGTTTGCTAGCCTGAGCTCCTTCATTCTGACTGAGAAATTGGTCCTTCATTTCACTACTTCCTTTACTCTTAAGTTTCTCTTTGCTCTCTCCATGTCACTGTAATGAAAGAATAGTCAGTCCAGTCCAAAGCAACCATTCTGAGTATGTATTTCAACATTGTTGTGGTTAATTAGCTCGTCAGATAGCAATCTGGGAGCAGTGGATACATAGGACCCTCAGGCACGTTGCATATTTTATCTTTGCCCTATCACTAATTATAACCATGGTTGTGATTAGAATGCTGAGATATACGATTTTACACGTCACTCTTTCCTTGCCTATCCTAACTTTCCCTTCAGCCTCCTCTCCCTGGCTCCAACAGCAGAGACATCAGTAACATGGAATGCCTGCCAGTGAGCAGGAGTGAGCCAATGCTGATCCCTCTTCCTGTAACATGTCCTGGCTGAGCATGTCCAGGCTAAAACATCATTACAGCCAAATTTTCACATCCCCAAAAGCAGTATTACTTTGTATCACTACATACTAGTATGAACAGCACTCCTCACAAGCTTCTTGCACAGACAACCTTTGGATTAAACAGAGGAACTGGAAGCAGGTTTTAAAATAGCTTTTCCATATACTGGAGGACACTTTGAATGTTTAGTTGCACTAGAAGTACCTAATCCCTTTAAATTCTTATCCTTTCAGAGACCTGTTAGGATTCTTGAAATGAGAGAATTCAGACCAAGAGACCTAGGACAAGTAAAAAACAAACAAACAAACAAACAAAAAACAGTGAGAGAGAGGGAGAAAAAAAACCCCTCAAGGCCATAAAAAAGAGTTGTGCAGGACTCAAATACCTGATCCCAAACTCTCTTTGCCTGATTGCCTCCTAGCACTGGAGAAAACTCAATTTGACAGATACCTACTTTTTCCACTTCCCCATCCAGGTGGCCCTGAGCTTTATACATCCAGAACTGCCTCAGCTGAGGGTAAGCAGAGATGCTCAGCATCTCACTCTGTGTCACTCTGCTCCACACCCTGAAGCAGGGCTTTAGTTCAGCCCGTGGCAGGAAACACTCAGCAATGGGGCAGTTGGTTTCCAAGCCTCAGAGATGCAGACAGATGCCATAGCAGCTCCTGTCTTTCTGTAGAACAGAGGATGAGGTGGGGTTCTCTCAATTCCTTAATCTGATGCTTGGCTGCTTCTGCCTGTGGGCAAGAAAGCTGTGATTCTGAGCAGGATGTCTTTGTCACTGGTGACATCTTCACCTTCTGTGAGGCAACACTCCAGATCTGACCAGCTGAAGCCATGGCACTGCTCAGGGAAGCACTCACCATGCTCAGGGCACTCCAGGGTGAGCAGGGAGTTCTGGTTACTCTCCTTGCTGCCAGAAATGCTGGCATACATTACTGTTCAAGCGCCAAACACAGCTCATCTTGGGGGCAGGAACCATGGCTCACAACTCCCCTCTTCTTCATGACTGCCCTGAGCTGTAGCCCACAGCCCTGCAGCCTTTTTGTGTCTTTGTATTCATGCTTTCTTTCCATTTAATTAATTTTGGTTTGGCAGCACTCATTCAAAAGGAGAGAAGGGTGTTCTTCCAGGATAAATGGTTGCCTTGGAAATAGAACACGTGGATTTGAATTCTCTCAAGTTGAGAAGAGAACTAAATGTAAAGTCCCTGCTTTATCTGCAAGGGCAGTAACCACCCACTGCCAGGGGAAAGGTGCACCTTGGGGACATTCAGCAAGCTGTAGCCCACTCTTCGAAGAAAGGGACCATGGAAGTGTCCTCAGGAGCCAGGACCAGGCTCCTGCAAGAAGACTTTTCCCTGAAGCTTGAAGCCTGTAGTAGGACATTTTACTCAGGTAATCGTCCAGGGAACTTCTTGCTGAGCATACAGACTTTGCATGACGCTTTCCTCAGGCTTTCTGACTGCTAATCTAATTTGTCAGGGAGAGAAAAAGAAAATCAATGATTTTGCCTAAAAGTTGGTATGATAATAATGACGCTTCCTGGATTGAGCCAGTAGGTACAAGTTCAAGTAAAATGGTCTTATACCTGGTTTAGTTGGGGTTTTTTTGGCTGAAAAGTTCTTTCCTTCATAGCCTCTTTTCAAGCAAAATTAGCATTAGGTCTGGGTTATTTACAGCTAGTCAAACTGTAAAAAGGTTGTCTCAGAGCATGATCTTTCTGAAAAGATGCCAAGAGATTCACAAGCTGGACATAGATCATTTGCTGAGTGTTTCAGGCTACTGAGAAGGTGTCAAATGAGGACCAATTCAGGCATCTACAGCAAAGGCCCAGGGGCCATCGAGACTGTGACCCTGCCCAACCTTGAAGCTGTACTGTCTTGTGTGCTGAAGATCAAAGGCAACAGAAATAACAATTATCATGTTACATCATCCTGTTTCAATAAACAAATGCACATATTTTCACTTGAGCTTTTCTCGTGCTTTAAGAAAAGTGAAGTTTTAAAAACAAACTCCAAAAGGCTATGAATTAAACTGTGTATGTCTAAAAGCCAAGCCTGTTATGTTTTGCTACTTTCAGTTAGTTTACACGAAGAGGATTTTTAGGAGTTCAACATACCACTGCTGTCCTGTAACAATATTTCACAGTGTAGTAAGAGAAGCTGTCTTATTTTTCTTCTTGGTCCAGAGTGAATAATTCAGCACTGCATGTTTCATAGTCTGAGTCATAAATGTTGAAATTCATTACATAGAGGCATTGGAGCAGTTTCTCATTTTGCTTGCTTAAAGAACCACTGAAATTCATTGAGATTTTTACAGTTCCCATGAAACTCAGGCTTCTAACTTGAGGCTTTTTATTTCCCCCCACCACTATCAGGACAGCAACTCCAAGGGCACAGTACATGTTCAGAAAACACAAGAGCACTTACCTCCAAAATTCTGAGAAGGGAATATATGGGGAACATTGCTTAATCTGGCTTGCTTCTAGAAGTGAACAGGTATTACCAGTACAGAGGTATATCCTAATTCTTAGTGCTGTGTAACTTCAGTGGCAGTCCCTGTTCTTTTGCCTCCAAAGAATTTTACTATTTAACAAAGTTTCTGTTAACTAAAATTACTTTTTAAATCTCTTACACCCCTTTTGATAGCAGAAGAATGCAACCAGATCCTCCCAACCCCTTCTGCCTCAGGACAAACAAACCCACCCTCCTTTGCTTCTCTTCTCCTCTGTCATATGCTCAGCCTCCTCCTCACAGCCCCATTTTAATGGCTTGCCGTTGAATTAATATATTTGTCAATAACAGCACTTGATTAAGAAGAAATATGTATTAATAGTCTTCCCACCAGGAGTAAGCCCAAATGCACCAGAATGCAGAATGAAAGACATTAAAGTCTTTTTTTTTTCAAAAAAAAAGGGATTTTGCTTCTTGCCTGTTGAACTGGTTGTGGTCCACTCTACAAGAGCCATTTGTGCCCCTGTTGAAGACCAGACAGAGCTGGAGCAAATCTACTACAGAAAATGCAGCGAATCCAGCACTGTTGGATGTCGTACTTCGAACAGGTATAACTGACCTGATCCTTTACACCAAATCCAACACAAAGCAGATCAGTGTTTGCTATTTTGGTATGGAGATCAGAACTGACACTTGTTGGACTCCCCCAAGACACTCCCAGTGTAAGAGCTCCCTAACATATAACTAGAGTCTAACAGAAAGGGTGCAGCTGAAGGTAACATGGCTGGCATGAAAAGGGCACTAGCAACACCTCTTTCAATTCTGAAGATGCTGCCTCTGGAAAAAAAGACAGTGGCAGACTAGGACACGTTGCCCCATTTAAACAATTGAGTTACATTACACTCAGTAGTGCAGATCTTCATCTACCTGTAAGTACTATGGAAACTTTTATTGCAATGCTTAATTATTTTCTCTTCTGCAAGCTGATGGAGGCTCTGGGGCAGATCAAGGGAGCTGATGGAACAACCTCAGCAGCCCATTCATTAGACCTCCTGTATGACCTGGACTGGGCAGGATTTTCTGCACAGAATGTTCCTCTTTCCCAGCCTCACAGGGCAAATTAAAGTACATCCAATTAAGATACAGAGAAAACTTGTGTTAGGAGGAAATAAACTAATTCATATTTCCCTGGGACAGAGTGATACATCCATCTTTATTAAAACAAACAGAACAAGGATAAAAACACTCCACAATCCAGGGCCAGAAAACAACCCTTACTGTAAACAGAGGGTTTCAATATTGTTCTTATAAGGATTATCTTTTAAAGGGTTGCCAAAATGTTCATTGGCCAGAGAGCTAGTACCCTCTGACTTGTAGGGAGTTGTATTTTTTAAAATGTCTTGTCTTTGCGATAATCTTAGGAAGGGCCATTGCACACCTCATTACAGTCTTACTGATCATTCTGTGCTTGTTTCACACCTTGCAGCCCTCCCTTCGTTGGGGGTATTTACAGCACTGTATTTCAGTACTGCTCTGCTCAACTGATCCCCTGTGGAACATTTGGAATTAGAATCATGGAATTGTTTAGGTTAGGAAAGAGCTTTAAGATCATCAAATCCAGCAGTTACCCTAACACTGCCAAGTCCACCACTGAACCATGTTCCCAAGTGCCACATCTACACCTCTTAGATACCTCCAGGGACAGAGACTCACAGGCTTCCCTGGTCACTCTGTTCTAATGCATGACAACATTTCCCATGGAGAAACGTTTCCTAATATCCAACCTAAACTTCCCCCAGTGTAACTTGAATCCCGTCACTAGTTGCCTGGGAGAAGAGACTGATCCCCACCTTGCCATAATCTCCTTTCAAGCAGTTGTAAAGAGCACTAAGGTCTCCCTGAGCCTCCTTTTCTCCAGGCTAAACACACCCAGCTCTCTCAGCTGCTCCAGACCCTTCACCAGCTTTGTTGCACTTCTTTGGACACGCTCCAGCACCTCAAACTTTTTCTTGCAGTGAGGGGCCCAAAACTGAACACAGGATTCGAGGTGCAGCCTCACCAGTGCCGAGTACAGAGACTTACATCTTTGAAAAATCATACAGCAAAACCACTCCAGAGAGAAGCATTTTCAGGTGGGCTAGATAATCTCATTGCAATGATGAGACTGGGGAATGCCATGGAAAGGAGCACAGGCACGAGGCAGTGCCTGTCAGGAGGGAAGGGGAGGGCAGGTGCTGCCAGTGGGGCACTGCCAAACCACGCAGTCTCTCCTGGTGCTGTGTATCAGCTCTGCAAAGCCCCAGATGCTCAGAGGGCTTGCCTTGCTTGCTGCATGCTTTACAAACCGTGTTAGAGAAGTGCTGGGGAGGCATTTGCAGTGAGAACTGGTAACCACCAGTAGCACTGGTGTACACCTTTCATACCTTCCAGCCCACGGGCTCAGAGCATTTCCCAGCTGCCAGGGTGTGTCAGGGGGAGCACAGCAGCTCCCCTGGCACGGCTGCTCGCCCCCAGCATCTCTCTGCACACATCTCTCTGGTGCTGAGCTGCTTTGGCTTTAGCTCTGCCAGGGAGCAATTCAGTTGCATCAGTGCAGAGTTATTCTGTTCCACGAGCAGCCTCCCAGGCTAAAACAAGAGTTTTAAAGACTTACTTAGTAAATATCAGATTTTATATTGTTTCATCTACTGCTGCCCACCCCAGCCTCAAGGCTAAGGACAAAGGCAGTAATTTAACTTCACATCAATCTGCTGCTGGTCTCCTCTCCCCTTCCCCAAGATTTCCAAATAACAAGCATTACCATTTCCCTAGCAAGCACTCCAAGCCCACAGCGACATAAAAGCCAAGTGAGGCCACAGCATCTCTTCAGGAACACAAGAGGAAATGAGACCCAAGACACCCACGAACTGGTAGAAAGCAGAAACTATTTCAGTCTGCTCCTGGGTTTAAAGAGTCAGCTGCAAGGACAAAAGACTGTAGAAAATGTTCTCTTACAAAGACTCCTAGTAAATGAGAGAGGTCAGCACTGACAAAGCTGCTAAAGAGACAGTAACTGTAGCTAATTAGATGGGCTGCTGCCCTGCTGGCTAAAACCTGAGGAGTTGCCCGTCAGGTATTTTAAGTTTTTAGAGCCTTGCCACCCTTGTGTAGTATGCTGAAGTAGTTCATACAACAAAAAGATGTTTCTTTTCCCTTTCTTTTATCGTTAATGCCTTAAATACATGATTGTGTTCTCTTCTATTTTTTTTTTTTTTAGAAAAAGCAGGTGAAGGTCAGTGAAGGACAGAGCTGCAAAACCTTGCACACTCAGCATTAATGTGAACTTAAACATATTTTACAGATGGGCAATTATTTCCATACAATTTTTTTTCACTAGAAGAAGTTTTAGCATTTGGAATGCCCAGTTATAATATTTTCCTAATGTATTTTTAGTGAAAAATTAAACAAAATTCCTATTAGGGTCATTTTAACTTGTCATCTCCAAGTCAGCATCTATCTTCATTTCTTAGCACATCTCTGTTCTTTCCCTGCTGGAGATAAGCTGGGGGATTTGCATGCTATTTTCTCACTGACTCATTTTCCAAATATGGCCATTTAACAAATATTATTTCTGCAGGCAGCCATCCCCTTCAGAGCCTTCATAAAGGAAATTACTCAATCAATAAAGTTAATTTTCCCTACCCCTTGAAGCAGCCACCCACCTCAGCAGATGTTCAGAAACAGACTAAAACAAAGCAGGAAACCTACTCAGATTCAAACATCTCTTACCAATGTCCTCCTGCAGCTAAGGTTGAAATTAATGCTTTATACTAGGAAGCAATGCAAAAAGCAAGACCTTGTTCTGCTTCTTTAATTAGCTGACTGAAAGATTAATAAAAGAGTGATGAGCTCTGGTCCATTCTTGCTATGTTTAGAGTCAACCCACTTCTATGATAAATTCTGTTTTCATGTTGAAACAAATTCAAAGTTGACAGCAAGTCCTACTAATAAAGCCTAGTGAAATGCACAACACAAATTATCACCATGCTAAAACTGTCCCAGTGGGACAGAAGGAACCAGTCCCATTGTTTAAATTTCTGTGTGAATCACACTTAGGTAGAATGGGCACAGATTTAGTGAGTACATTAGCTGGTCTTAGATAAAGTTTGTAAGGAAATGGAAAAATGAAGGTTTCAGTTTAATGTTTAAGAAAAACCAAAAAATATAGATGATCTCAGGAATAATATCAAGACAACTTGTTGACAGCTCAAGCAGGTCTCCACAGAGGCAGGAGGCTCAGGGAGGAAAAAAAAAGAGCACCCAGTTAAGGACAAGAGGATTTCAAGGGTGAAACATGCATCAGAAATTACTCAGAAATGAAATATCAGTGTAAAGCATTTCTCCTTGCAGTGTGTAAATCATAATGTATGAAAGGCATGAAGGAACTGGGACCATCAAGTGTAAGTCTATGATATGAACTAAAACCAAGAGAAAAACACTTTTAATAGTTATTGGAGAGAGAATGAAAGGAGAAACTGATTTATCTACCTAGCATTTAGCAGGATATTAAATTAAAATATTGCATTCTTAACAGAGCACTGCCAGTCAGGGCACTTACAGAACAGATCTACTCACATACCTAGAACAACCCTCCTGTCTCTGCAACATCAAGGGTCTCACTACCAAGGGCACTATTTATGTTACAGGTGTCACCAGTTAAGAGACAAAATTAGCCCATCTCCCAGAGTTTATCTCCTGGGAATCTTCTGAGCTGAAAGACACAGGGGAGGCAAATCAACTTGCCCCATGATCCAGGGTAGGGCTGGGTGGGGGATGCTGCAGATGTCCCAGCAACCTTCCTGTGAGTTCATGCCACCTCATGCAGGTGGGATGGGAATTTTCCAGAGTATGGGCTACTGGGGCAGGATGGCCCATGCTCTGATGTTGTGCTAGTAAGGAAGTGGTTGAGAGAGACCACTTTGCATTCAGACCTTAGCAACTGCACGTACCTGTGGCTGCTGGTTTAACAGCAATTTCCATCCTGCTGACACAACACGCCCTGGGAGAGCTGGGTGCAAAAAATTAACCCCTGCAATTTCAAGCAGAGCTGTTGCTGTTAAGGACAAAGGCAGGTTAATGATGAACAGAGGACAATCTCTAAGAAGATCTGATAAGTCAGTACCTGATTTGATAGGAGATCCAACCTGAAAGGATGGAAGCAGGTTCACACAATGCAGCTGGCTTCTTGGATGGGACTCCAGGTGTGGAGAGCAAACAGAACAGTCACTGCTGCTGGTAAATTCATGGCAAAGCTTCTGCCTTCACAAGCCCGTGGGCTGCTTCAACCAAATTAATAAAAGTTGGTGGGCAAAATCCTTCTGTGATTTAAACAGATATCTGTGACATGTATCATATTTAATGAACTTGAAATATGGAGGTCCAGCACATTCATACCTATAGCTCTGGAATATGAGTAACTCTTCTGCTTATTGCTGGGCAGCAGAGCACCAGGTCAATTTACCTTTGTTTTTATACATAACTACCTGGTATAAATGTTCTCAGAAGAGTCCAGCTCCAGCTGTGTCACATATTGAAAAGAACAAAGATTAAGGATATTGCTAGAAATGTGACATTTTAAGCATTCTTAGTGCAGCATTCATTAATCATAATTCTCAATATTATTGATGCATGAAGAGATAGGGATTCAGTTCAGCTTCGGTTCCTCACATTAAAAATGTGTATGTGCCTTGTGGTCTGCTGCAGTAGAGGTGCTTGTACCAGGAGGCTTTTAGAGATGTTTATAATTGATCCTCTGCTGAAGTGGAAGAAAACACATTTGACTTACAGAGTCAATGGAAATAATCCTCTGTGAGGACTACATTTGGATGAGTTCTCTGAGCAGCAGGCGACAACCCATGATACTTTTGCTCTTGGGACATTCTATCTTTTCTTAAAAGCTATTAATAGTATGAAGCACTGTTTCATACTTACTTTCCCACAGAAATCTTTGATTTGTATCACAACTATGCACGCCTTACCACAGTACTTTCCTTACCACTATTCTTGTTCCAGTGGTTGCTTGTGGGTAAATAAAAGCAGAGCAGATGATACAAGTGGTTTTCTTTGCCCATGACCTGTGCTCCCAAAGAGTTTAACAAGAAGCCTGTGAATCCACAGCCTCAGTCTCAAGCTGATGGCCACACCAACAAGCCTCCTGTTTTCTGCCAGAACTTCTGCCTGCAGTTCTATAGAAAGGCTCCAGGATGCTCTTCTGCTGTTTTCCAAGGTCAAGCTCTTTGCTAACTCTTAATGTCAGGCTGCAAACAGCAGCTGAGTCTACGCTTCCTAGTAGTGAAATGTGAGGACATTTAGAAAATACAGTTTATCTGATGGCCACGTACTTTAACCTGGCAGCAATTAAGAATATTGGTGAAAGGTCACATACAGTATTTTCTATATAACCCATGGGCAGACACCTTGTCTACAGTGAAGGGTGGTGTGCAGGCTGTCTGGCTGGCAGTGACCTGAAATGCTCAAGAGTTCAAAGCCCACAGCCACTGCCTCTCTGCTGCCAGTTCCCTCACACAGAGCTGCAAATAGCTCAAAGCGTGCTCACCAATGCAGCTGTGGAGCTTGTGCTCAGCTGGTTGTCTCACCACTGCTCCGTGGCTGCTTGGCACACCCTTGTGTTGGTGTGCTGAGCAATTTCCTCCACATGGTGCTCTCTGTGATGTTACATCTCTGGAAATTCTTGTCCTCACCTGCTGCTGTGCAATTGAGAGAGATAACTATGAGAGCTGAAAACTGAATTTCTTATGGGCTATTCAAATACAGTGTTAGCCAGTCTCCTCTTGTGACTAGCAGTAGATGACATCAGAATTAAAAAAATTGCTGTACAGCCCTCTTCCTTAGAAAGACAAGCAGGGTCTCCTATCACACCCACCCCCTTTCTCAACATCTAGAAGAAGCAACAAGGAACTCAGAATAATTTAGCTTCTTTAAGCGGTGATTCTTGCAGTTTCCCCATGCTGGGAATTGAGAATATATTAAGGCTCATAGGGATAAAGCATTTTACTCTGATTTTTTTTACCCCTGAGAACTTGTTTGCCATAGAATAGTCTTGGCCAGGAGCTGCAGGCAGAAATCAGTGTTTTAAGGCTGAATGCAGATGGTAGGCAGCTCACTGTGCAGTCTCTGAAAGGGTTTACCAGCACTTTTATCCAAAGTGAGGGAACAGACCTGAATAGATTTAGGTGAATTCTGATTTCACATAACTGTTACCTTGAACACTTCTCTTGCACTTGAATTACTTTCTTGGGCTGAGTTGCTTTATTCTGCTTTTACCTATGGCCACGTTGCCATGGCAAAGTCACTCCTGCATGTGTAAGTTTTAAATACATAACTGACAAAGCACTTTGGGTTCCTTTGAAATGGTAGGCATCTATTCTCCAAGTGATTTTCTTGTTTTAAATACAACCTATAAAACAAATGGAGAACATGCTACCAGCAGGCCAATTTGTATTTCCACAACAGGTTCCCTAAATACCTATGTACACATCTTGCTTGTTATTCATGTGAGTATACTTTCAGCACATGCCTTTATAGGATCAGGCAGCTACACAACACGTTTGGTTTCATGCTGTTATTATGATGTGACACAACACCTTGTTTTTATAGCAAGTGTAGAAAATTAAACTATAGCAGCCCTGGGTTGAAAACAACAGTGCAGATTTTTCTCTTCATAGTATCAGTTCTCTAAATAAGCTATTCCATTATTTATGTATTTATTATTATATTAACAAAAATATTGATTAAATTAACAAAAATTATTGATTTTATATGTGTCTGAATAGATTTTTTAAAAAAGCCAAATTACATGGGTAATGCTCTGAACATCCATCCATGCAAAGTATTAGCCAGAGAGCCCTTTAATAGCAATTTTTCCAAATAAAGATTAAAAAACAAGTTGTATATTGCTTACCTCAAGCAGCGTGGTAATTTTTTTTTTTTGTTATTTATAAGGCACTCCGGAAGCACCTTTTCAGTCCAAGAAGAAAGATTCTGGTAATCAGCAGAACATGGCAAGAGGGGTAGGAGGACTGCTGCAAGTTCCAGAACTATTCAGCAGTACAAATCCATGCCTTTTTTTTCTCTTGTTCCAGGGATTTTGATTACCAGAGAATAACAACCTGAGCTGAACACTTGGAGAAAGAGAAAGGGTCTGGAAGAAGTTGTTGGAATTGCTGTTTAACATTATAAAGCAATCCACTCTGGTGATGAGGGCAGTACTCACACAAGTACAGGTGCTATTCTGGGTGCTGTTTGCTTCCAAGGGGAGCATTTTGGGAGTATGTCCCTTTCTCTTTCCCTGTTTTTGGTTACAAATACACTCCACGAGTTCTTTGTGAGTACTAAGGTGCTTTACAAATCCAACATCATAAACTAGCAAAGCACAGGAGCAGCAGTGGACTTTCCTGAGCCCACAACTTAGGATGTTTAGAACTCCTAATGTTGGGTGTAGCACAAGGACATGAGGAGCACACAGAGCACTCCCTCTATATGTCTGCATCACTTCCAGCAGGTTATAGGGAGGAGCATGGGAATAAAACACATTTTAGAAACTAGTCAAGACAAAATCACACTACTTTGAGAAGGACATGGACAGAGAAATTAAAGGAAGAATACTGGCTAGTAACAAGTTCTGCTGGTTCTGGAGGCTAGGACACTTGAATCTGTAGAGGATACCTGTATGCAGCAGGACTGGAAGTCTTCAGGGGCACGGGACACATATGCAAAAGGATGACATTAAATCCAAGGCATTTAAAGTGTCTTCAAAACTGGTACTAAGTACAGCTGTTCTTGAGTTCCTTTTTGTAATTATTTTCCCTATCTAGAAGTGCATTTACTGTCATTATTTGTGTACTACAGGAAAGGACAGAACATTACCTATAAATAGTTCAGGAAAGAGAGGGTGTTTTTGCATATACGAATGTTTTCTTTTCCTGTGTGAGTTTAATGGGATAGATGCCAATGCTTTTATGAATTATGAATGCAGCAGTCTTCTTTCCAAATGAAGATGTTGGAAGTGTGCCACTGGAACGAGGTGCTCATATTACATACTGCCAGCAAATTTCTGTTGCTTTAATGAAACCTAAATTACTAAAGCATTTTTCTTCTGAAAAACATTACTCTTGCCTATAATGACATTGCATTGCATTTTCTCCTCTAGAATAAAAGAGGACAAAATAATTAGGGTAGAAAGCAATGTGAATCACAGTTCTAACAGGGAAATTCATGTGCTACACCCCGATGTAAACAGCTGTTTGTATACCACCTACCTTCCTCCTGCAATAAAACATAATCCAGCTTTATGACTTATCAGGCATTCCTTACTATTCTTATGCATGGTGTTTTTTCCCCCACAATGATTCTCTTTTTAGCTACCTGAAACAAAGTAATTATTTAGAATAATTTAATCACCGCATTTTAAATGGAAATCTTGCTTAATGAAATGCTTCCTATTTAGGAGCAGAATTTTGCACTTATATACAATTCAATTTCTATTTTATAAAGAATGTAATGAGATTACGTAAAATTTGGTGGGTTTTTTTTTTTTTTTTTCACTGAGTGACGTAAAGTTTTGAGAACACTTTTAGAAGAAGGGAAAGTATTAATTTATGACCTTTGACAAATCTGGAGGTCAAATGTCCCACGTTAAAAAGGTTCAGAGAAAGCCACTGAGGCTGCAGAGCTTCATCTGCACAGGTTAGAGAGCAGCCAGTGGTGCTACAGCTGCTCTTAGCCTGTTAACAGCCAATTGCACTGTAACTAACAACTCCTGTTTAATCACATGTATGTATTGCAATGTTCTACACATACCTCCACAGTTTGTGCTCATGAGCGATTGGGTTTTTCTCTGCTAACATGTAGAAGGATTTAACAAGAGGACACAAAATGTTGTCTCAGATCATTTTAGTTCAATCAGCAATCCTCTCTATTATTTCAAAATCTGAGCCACATCTCAGAGCTCATTTGGTGCCATTGCAGGTTTTGTAGGAGCATCTCAGACAAAAGGAAGGAGTTCTCTTGAATAACAGGGCTCCCTCCATTGTTTTTCTTTGCAGTAAATCAATATATAGTATGAACAACATTACTTCAAGGGCTCAGCTGTAAGGATATCCCCTAGCTTCCAATTTGCATGCACGTTTATTTTACACTACCTTAGAGTTAAAACAACTCAACAACATAATAAAAGTAAGTGCACAGAATAATAAATACTACTGAAACCATATTAACTCAGAAAAACATCAAAAAGGGAGAGAACAACAAGCAGTGAAATTAGGTTAAAACAAAAACTTGCAGAAGTTCTATGGGATTTTTTTTTTAAAAAAAAAAGCCTCAAGCACACAGTCACACTGTAACCCACCAGGTTATATGTCACAAATGGGGTGCCAAGTCCAAACAATTTTAACGTTAGGCAGAACTCTACACCTTTGAAAACTAATGGTAGCACTCTATGACATTAACTAGAACAAAATCAGGCCATGTGAGTACCTTCTGTTTTTTCTATAATGCATATTTTTGCATCGTGTTTTCCACTTGCCTTTCTGAGTTGACAGTATCCTTGCATGATTAAGATATAAAGCTAGCAAATGTTTTAATTCAAATATTATTACAAACTAGAGAGAAGTCAGATAAAACCAGAGATTTTTTTATTGCACAAAATAAATTATATAGAAACAATGCAACAAAACAACTCGTATTGTAGGCTGCACAACAGATGTTACAACATGAATATATTTATTGCTTTGAGAAAGGAGCAATTCAGTGCTAGTAAGCAGATTAGTTATACTTCTTGATCATCTAGATTTTTCTTAAAATTAATCCAACTGGGCTAGAGGCATCTTGCAGCATACAGGTCAGGCCAAATCGTCATTTGTTATCAACCAGTATAAAGGTGCTGTAAATCTTCTTGACATTAGCATGAAACATGTAATTTAACATCACCAGTACTGAGCCATACAGGTAGTTCATTGTTAGAAATATCATTACATACCTGATACATTTATAAACAAGATTCTGGAGGCCCATTTACAGGGCTTCCATGAGCTTCTGTTTCAAAATAAATCTTGCTTACAAATGTTGATGCAGATTTGAACAGGCTTCACTCTACATCAAGAGGCACGACCACGGGGTTTTGCCAAAAAACCCCCAAGTACCAGCACTTCCCCTCCCTAAAAGTAAAATTGATCACTAGTGCTGATTCAGTTATAAGTGTCTCATTTTTTCTAGGGCCACACTCAGATTATAGATTAAAAAACCCCTCACATTCCTTTGGTAGAACTGGGTGAAATTTACAGTGCTTTTTTAAGTACTTCAAAACACAACATATTTGGTTCTTCAAAAGATACAAGCCTGCAGTACTGATATTGCACTCAGATCAAATGGATTTTAAACTGCTACTCTGTGGACCCTGAGGTGTTGACCCTAATGAATTACTACAGAAATTAGCTCTTAACAGAAATTATAAAAATGGACAATGTTCATTGAATAAAACACATCAAATCCTGATCAACTGCAGATCTTTGTGAAGCATGAACATAAATGAGAGAATGCCATTTCAAGTGTTCATAATCTGAGTCAAATTCTCCCCGAATTAGTCAAGGACACAAGTATTTACTCAGTTGAGTTCCTACCAATGAATTCTACTGCTAGTGTACACACCTATTATTGCAAAACTTACTTATGAGAAGGTTAATATAATAAGAATAAATTTAAACAATATTAGTCACCCATGAAAGGAAATTAAGTGAGGAAGTGGGAAGTCTGGCTCATTTCAAGTCTCAGCTACAAGGACAATTATAGAAAGTCACTCCACTGAGGTCAAGCTGAAGAACTTTACTGAGCATCAGACCCATGGAATAGATCCCTGTAGAATCCCCCTGAAATAAGTAAAGGTATTTTGGATTGTACACTAATAACTACAAACAAATATGGTTGCCACTCTTTACTCTAATAGAATTATTTACTCTTTTCTTTCTTCCCTGAAACTGTGTTAATGCATCATGATGACTCAAAATACAGTTTAAAGTGAGGTTTCAAATAACTGCAAAGTATTACAAGAGGTGAATTATTCTGAATTTAAAAATTAGTGTTTGTACAAATTCTCAGACACTTTAGCGATGCAATCATGTTCCACACATGTACCCCGCAGCAGTTTCCTTTCAAGGAAGATAAGTATTAAACTTGACTAATCTTGCATACTTTTTCATCCAGGGGACTATTAGTTAAACACTGCATGTAAAATCCTGTCATCTTATAAAAATGTTAGTAATCATAGTAAGATTCAACCAAAAAACCCAGATATACCCTGAAATGTCCATTGAAACACATGCATCACAAAAAGTGGTTAGCATTTTTTATACTTATTAGGAAGTAGAAAAGTTCTAAGGCAGGATGAAGCTAATATCGAAGGTGAAGAACAGCACCACAAGCCTGTGTTTTGCCATTGCTTTCTGATTGGACACAGAACACATCATAGTCAGATACAACTGATTAAGGTGAGAAATGCATTTAGCCCAGCTGTACTAACTATACAGCTTCACACAGAATAAACATTCCATAAATCATCAGCAAATGCATTTGAGCACAAAAAATAAAAATATGTGATTCTCTAAGCAGCATTTTGTTTTCTTTTTTTTTTTCCCCAAAACATTAACATAGATAGATATTGGACTGATTAAATATCTACAAGTGCTTTTCCTTTACAAAAATACATATATTCTTAATAGTAGGATAGACTGTCATTAACAATGACCTGTGTTTTTTTCACTTCAATTTGAATGATTTATAAGCTAAATTTTACAACCACAAAAAGGTTTATTTGTAATAGGATGTTATCACTTTTGACAAAAAGCTTAAAACATTTTATATTTTAAAACAAATTAGCAACTTAAAATCACAATATGTTCTGTGAGCTCCTAAGTACTGGGAGGGCTGCTTTATTAAAAACTGGTAACTACTGATCAAATGCAAGGAAGCATTAGAACATTACTACTGCTCACCATAGGCTCCTTTCTTTTAACTTGGATCACAGCTTATATAAGGACACTTAGGCCCCCACCCCCAAAAAATCCATTGAGAGTAACTCTATATCATCTGTTCAGTAGCCTGGAACATCCAACAATTCAGGCTTTGCAATAATTTAAAAAAAATGCAAAATACTTTCCTTTCAATAGTCAAGTCTGCAATAAGGGAAAAAAATGATGCATTGCTTCATGTTGATGCTAATAAGCTTCTATTTGAGAAAAAAAAAATAAGTTCAGTAAGTATTTAGAATGAAATCTTTCAGCCATCAAAATAATTAAATTGACCTCATACTTTCCAGTTTAGTTAATCACTATCCTGGAAAAAGGAATCAAGATAACTTGGATTTTTTATTCTCTCTGTTTTATACTGCACAAGTAAAATAATTACTTCTTGCTAATCAATGGTCTCATGTCATGGACAGCAATGCCATTTGCTAAAAAAATAGCTATAAAAATCTGTAAAACATACTTAATATCTTCTCATTATCTTCCAAATCTGTCCTTTCCACCCTCCAAAATATCACTGAACTATGACTAGAAACCCCAAAAGTAGCTTGGTGACTATTTTGTGCTTTGGAAGGTTTACAGGATTGACAGCACACTGAGTTTTTTGTTAGTTCACAGGCCAGGTATAGCAGACACATCAGTAAATGCAAGCCTTTGTGCTTTTCTTCAGGAACATGAGCAAGGACTCAGAGCTACTCTCTGTCTGTTAACTCAAACTGTAGGCTATTCCTGTTGTTTCTTTCCTTTTCTAATTTGTTTTGGAAACTGCTAGGTGTGCCTAACCCCTTAGCTTGGTGACACAGACAACTACCACTGGTTCAGTTCTATTTGATTGACTCCAGGTGTACCTCTTGACCTCCTAGGCACTCCAGAAAAGTGTCAATGTCATATTCCAAGTCCATTTCTGGGTGGCGTTACCTTTGGTATTAAATAGGTCCCTTAAAACTATTAGGCAATCAGATTATTCATAAAAATAGTTTATTTTTTTTTAAAAAACTAAGTTTTTAAGAACAAACTAAGTATCTGACAACAAAGACTAATTTTGAATCAATTAGTATGTGATATTTTTCAGTAAAAATGGAGCATGTTTCATTTTACCACATCAAAATTTGGGAGACAATAGGAACAATATCTACTATACCCAGTATAATACAAAACTGAATTTTAAGAGTAGAACACCATCATAAAATATGCGACTTGCACTTTGACAATAAACATCTTCATTAAAACTTCGTTTGTAATAAAACCCTCAGTATGTTAACTAGCAGCAAAAACATTTTACTGTGCAGCCACTTTGTATACTGTATAGTAACCTTCTCTCAACTCTTTGCTTTACACTCACTGTCATGAGGAAAAAGGAAAATGCACAACAGCTACTTCTGTTCACCTCATCCTGTCAACTGTCAGCCACGTTAGAAATATTTCCTAAAAATACATGTAAAAGTTACTTCAAAGAAAAGTACCTAATGGTCCAGAAAAACATGCAAAGTCAAGCCAATGCCTATTTTTGGTTAAAAATTAATGTAACAGCAAAACCCACCACTTACAGACATTTTTCATTCCAGAATTTCTCCTCCATTCTGAGCTTACAGAACTTGGTCTCCTTCTGAAAATACAAAAGATAACCTGGACATTTCTACCCATGGATAGAGCTCCTCTGCCTCACTGCCCCACTCCAGAATTATAGAGACCTAAATTGGTTACTACAGAATGAAACAACATCCTTACTCAGCTTTAGTGGAAAGCACCTGAATGCAAAAGACTTATGGCACATACCTTGGATGGAAGAATCTGTCAGGAGTTCATTAATTAATCAATCTCCTATTCTGAAATATAAGTTTTTAATCTGACCTACAGACAGTGTAGACAGTAGGTAGAAAAGAAAATCAACAGGTAGATCTTCTTATGAAGAAAAATATATTAACATTACAAGACCATCATTTGCAATGATGTTTCAGCTGAGGTCTGAAGGTCAGACAACCCTTATGTGACAAAATTAGAGGTAAATTTGCAGTTGGAAGATTTCACATTTCCTTCAGGTGAATCAATCCCTTGGTGTCTTGGAGCTCATCCTGGAACACACTCCAGTAGACTACAATCCCTCCTCAAACAGGTGCCTTCAGCTGAAACCCTTGTGGAAGCGTGACCTTGCTCAAACTGGCTACAAAGGACTGAAAATGCAGAACTGTGAAAACTTTGCTGAAATCCATGAGAGGCACCTGGTTAATGAAACCTATGAGTAGATACCTCATGGGCAATTTCACCTTTATAAATCCTCAATGTTTTGACTTTTGGGTAGGGAATGGTCAAAACGTGCAAGAACCTAGAATTAATTACAGGAGAGAGGGTGCCTGTTGAGACATTTTAACTGAGAAAAATAGTAAGATAACAAAGCATGAAGTAAAATGAGAGGGGAATATGCAGCATGATATATGCATTTTTGTCGGAAGCAAAGAGATGCCTTCCATCTGCCAGATAAAGTGAAAAAACGGGACCAAACTCTTGGATAAAGATGCAAGTCAAAATTCCAGGACAAAAATGACTTTGATCAGTGAATGTTATCGACCAGTATTTTATGTAGCCCCTCTAAAACAATTCTCAGTCTATTTATTTTGAGATTTAAGACTGGTTTTGAACAGCTACCTGTTCTCCAGTATTTCTACCAGGCACAGTATCTGGCTGAGCTGGAAGCCTTTTGTTGCAAGTTGTCTCAAGAATGATTTTTTGGGGGGGAGTGAATAAATGCCCCTTGTCTTCAGTTACATGAAAATGTAAAAAACCCACAAACAATGCAACTCAGTGATTGGTTCAATTAAAGGACTAAGCCATGGCCTGTTTTGTTATTTGAGAAAACATCAGAGAAAGAAAAATTGTTTACTTCTCTCATAAAGTCATGTATAACAGCTATACATGGGAGAGATGAGATGAAACTCTGGACCATTACTTTGTCTGCAGTAAGAGCCTAACTTTTATCTAAACAGAATAGGATCAATCTCTTTTCTCCTGCAGATACACTAGAACTGTTTGTGATAACAGCAGAAAAGTCAAGTCAAATTGCTGAGAACTATGGAGAAAAAAAGACCAAGATCCAGAATTGAAGGGTTCCTCATAAAGAAAATGGAATATTTTCAACACAGAAGTACTTATTTTAATATACTTTCTACTGAGATAGGGCAGTTTTAATTTATCTAAAAAGAACACATTTCTTTTTATCCCTTTTTTCCATGAAAGCTTCTGAATAGAGTACATTTATGATATATTCTTGCTGAAAATATTAAGACCATAGATAAAATACAGAAGTAAATATTACCCTGTCCAATGCAAATAATGGGCTTAAAAGGTATTCTCTATTAGTAATCAGGCACTTCACTTTGTTTAACATTTTCAGTAAAGTCAAGATTATACTTTTGTAGTTTTTTTTTTTTTTGCATAACTGCAAGCTAGCTGAGTAAGCTCAATACACTTCTAGCACTGCATACTCCTGGGACCCAAATCCCCAAAGCTTTCATGTGAACAATACCTACTATAGTGATGAGTCACTTCAATTATTGTTGCAATCTTATTTGGTATTTCATTTAAAAAAATCCTTCATAGGACTAGGCCCTTAGCTACCAGGAGTGTAGTAAAGCATCATGGAAGATACATTTCTTCATTAATCACCTAATTCCATATTTGAGATATTACAGGATCTTGTTTCTAAATTCTAGCTTACGGTTTGTTACTAGATAAATGCAGCAACCAGCTATGCTGAACGAAAAGTTGTTTATGATTTTCATTAATGAGTTTTTCACTTCTAGGGAAAAAAACCCAAGCAGCACCAAATGTGCTAATTAAGAGACAGCAAGGTTAGGTAGTAGTGCAGAATTTTTTAGGTCCCTCTGCAGTTAGACACTGTTAATATGGGAAAGTCATAGAAACACAGTGGCAGCAACACTTATTTTATATTCCTATGCTTTACAAGCATGCAGTGGTGACACTTTGTCATGGAAATGCTCAGAAACTGTGACTCTATCCAGGCATCTGCTCTAGCATGGCATATGGTGCAGTCTGAAGGGGATGCTTAGGTACTCATTTCACTTTACTCCATCTTTGGCACACAGGAATCTGCACATGCATTCTCACATTCCTATGGTGCTCAGATACTCTGAATTGGCACAAATGAATTAAATATGCGTATCTGTAGAGACATGGCACATATGTACTATAAGAGAGAGAAATTTCCTGTAAAGAAGGCAATGCCTATGTTACACAAGCTGCCCACTTAAGATATGTATTTCACTGGCACTTCACTTTTACAAAAACTATTAAACTACAGCAGCACTCAGGCACTGTGCCATTAAATCAGAAATGCTTGAAGTGTAGGTGGTTAGTTCGTATGCATCTAATGCCACCATTCGCAGCTGGGAACATCAGTTCAGATCTGTCAGTCTTCTCCATGCTTAAAATGAAGATTTGCCTTTTGTAATCTAGCTTTAACTTGCATCAAGAAAATACCAGGAATCAAAAGCAATGTCCAACTCTGATTGTGAAAATTCATGGCTCCCTGAACTATGAATACAGGAAGTTATCAAAAAGTCAAAGAAAGCTTCTATTAGTTGCCATTCCAAAGCCAATGCAAAATAGTGCTGTTCCAAGGGTCCTGTTAGGTGGATGGATTAAAACTTATGTGTTCCTGTCTTTTTAAAACAAGTCTGTTCAAATTTGTCAAAACAGCAAACACAATTGTTGAGAAAAAAGTTGTGCCCTGAACCAAGCAGAAATTATGCTTAAGCATCCTAGCATTAATTTTGTGATAAACTGAAACAGGTATTTTATGTCAAGCAAATCTACAGTGAAAATTCTGGTATAAAAACACGTGAAAGATATAAAAACTGTAAGGTGTAATTTGTATGTGCATGTAAATATTTACAAATAATATCCTATTTCTACTGTACAAAACAAGTGTATATACTAAAGAGAAGAATGATTTTCAATTAGAAAGCACGCTCTGCTCTTCCAAGCTGCTCTGTGAGGAGGACCTCTATATATACAAAGAATCTATTTTTCCCTAGAGGCTTAGCAGAGAAGGGCCCTCCCTAGCTGGAGTATCTTCTTTCAGTCAAGTAGCACATCACAGACTGGGTGGGCAGCAGGATGTCTGCTCCCTGCAGCCAGCACGTGCACCCCTGCCTGTTTTTGGGCACACCAGTGCCTGTATCAGCCAGCATGCTGTGCCTGCAGAAAGGGGCAGCAGCTTCTTCCCAAACGTTCTCCTTCCCCAGTTCCACCAGCATCTGCACAATATGTGCAACCTTGACCTGCAATGGCAGGGTTCCTAAACACACTGCTACCAACAGCATCTTGATTTCTGCGTGTCATGTGGGCTTTGGAGTGCAATGGTAAAATTCAATCCAACTACATGTGATTCCTTGAGCCATCAGTGTTAGAACTCCTAACAACATTAAAGGGGTCAGATTTAATCCACAACATGCTTATTCCTCCTAAGAACATACTATTGACATGAACATAAACTAACACAGGAATTAAAGCCTTGCA
Organism: Rhipidura dahli; assembly: GCA_013399225.1. NCBI lineage: Eukaryota > Metazoa > Chordata > Aves > Passeriformes > Rhipiduridae > Rhipidura > Rhipidura dahli. The sequence continues at coordinate 47,045 of VXAC01003690.1, forward strand.
TCTATCTTTTATATTTGATCCCAAAAAAGAATTTTCGCTTTGTCTATCTAAGAATGATCAGTTCACTCTAAAGCTGCTTGTGAAAATTTGATTTGGTTCCTTCTTTGCTGTATGCAAAAGGCATAAAGAAAGTAAATAGATATCTACAACACTAGCAGGCATGTACAAAGTCGAAAGTATGTAATGAGACTGAACTATAAGTATCTCCAGAGAATCTGATTAGAAAAACTCAACTGACTTTTAAGCAAAGACAATGGAAGACAGAAAACATATGCATTGCTATGCTCCCTGCAACATTACCAAAAACCCCAATAAACATCCCATACTAGAACCATTATGCTTGCAATACCTAAGGCAACAATCACTTTTTATCCAGCACTTCCAGGTCCTACAAAAAAAACATGACCCGAACAATTATTTTGGTCAGACTGCTTATCTTCAGTATTGCATTACCTCTAATTTTATGGAAATAATTTTATGACATTACTTAAACTAATGAAAATTTCTGTAATGAATTCTAAACTCCAGATAGTCACAAGAGATACAGTATGTAGTTAAAGCTATATATTATTTTTGTCTTAGCATATTATAGACCTCTATTCAATCTTAAAAGGAAATGTTTATTATGAAAAGTAATAATTATGTAAAATTTTGCCTTGGTCATAATTTTGTAGTGGAATTTATTTTTTCCATAGACAATTGTATTATTTTAGCTTCATTTAAATGGAAGTTTTATTAGAAGAAATGTAATCTGACCAGAAGCCATTTTTCCAAAAATAGCTAGTATCCCATATTTCAAACTTTAGGGAAACTATCAGAAAGTGCAATCACAAAGGCTGCAATGCTTTTAAGCAACATTAGAAATTTAGAAGATTTAAAATTACTATTTTGAATTATCATGTTCTACATCTCTTGTTCAGTGTAATTAATCTTCATTCACTGCAAAAGGACTGTTGCACACTCATGAGTGAGCTATACCTGGACCCATGAGAACCTTACCAAGGAAAAGGTAGTGGCCCAACCACCACTTTTCTAAATATATTTTCTATACAAAATATTGTCAAGGTATAATCCTTAGTTATTTGTACAGTACTCTATGATTTAAACAACAATATTCAGTAAAATATTAAGTGTGTGAAACTGCAACACCACATGAATGAGCACTCTGCCATTTTGCTAGTGTAATCAATATTAGGACCAGAAAAATTTTCTAACACACAAGCAAAAATATTCCATAGTTTTTGAGTCTTGACTGTACACTTCATGATTTTGGCTATGATTTGCAGCACACTCTTAAGATACACAAATATCTTATGCACATTTCAGTAGCAGAATGGCACTTGGCTTGCTCTAATAGAAACAACAGAGATGCAACTGACAATTTTAAGAAAGACAATGTCCTTATTTGCATGCTGAAATTCTGGCTGTGTCCCCCCAATCCAGGCACATCCATTCATTGTGCAATCTGTCGATGGGTAAACAAATAGTGCAGGATTCATCTCAGTGGGATCTGGCCCTTTGGTCTAACCGAAGTCAATTCTAGGTCGATACTGAAGTACCATAGGGTAAGACTGAAAACAAAAGAAAGGGAAAAACAACAACAAAAACAGACAAGAAAACATGAAGACATGAATCATAAGCAATACAAAGAAAATGCAATTAAAGACTACTTTAAGAATAGCCAGACCTTATCTCTAAGACTGATGTGCATAACAATTTATATGAAATCATTCCATACATTTTAACAGTTAAATCCATCCCTGACTTCAAATCTATTAGGTATTTGTCACTGCTACACAATTTCCGTATCTGCTTTTATATCTTTCAATATTTATGTTTTTTTACATTTATACTTGGGAGCGCTCAAATAAGTCTTATTTCTGTGTTGCTGTGTTTGATAAAAAGCAATCTTGACATTTTACACTTTCTAAACCAAAGTATATTTACAGGTGACGTACTCTGGAATTTATATAGAGAGGTTCCATAGCTAAACTATAAAAAAAAGGTCATACTGCTGTCAGCTGGTTTTCTGAGAGATGAGGGCTACCTTCTCCCCAAATCCAAACTCCTTAGCCTCAGAATTAGTGATAAATTTTTATTAATTCCTACTGAGCAAAAAAAACAAAAACAAAAAAAGCAAGCCAAATCAGCTTCTTGGACAAATCAGCTAAACTGGACAAAACTGTTGTGGAATGGAAGGCAAGAGTGGATGGGTTTCCCAAAAGGGCTGCAGAATATCTGGGTGCTTGTTGCTCATACTGTTGTTTTACACCATCTCTTATTTTTCAATCTGTCAGCATTTCATTTAAGTCTCAAGTTTTCCTCTTAACTTTGTTAGCACACAGGATATTTTCTATAGCATAAAACCCTGGCAAATCTCATTGTCTCAGCAGCTGTATGGCCTTAAATATCTCTCTGCCCCAGGACAGAGAAACAAAGGCAATATAAGAGGTTTTTTTAACTGCAAATTTTGAAATACAAAGAATTATTACAGAAGCTATCATTAAAACCAGAAATAGTTTGCTGCATCCTTCAAATGCAACAGAGATGAAGAAACAAAGATTCAGCTCCAGGGACCTACAGGGTTAATAAACTCTCTATGGTAGTGAAATATCACCAGAACTAATTGTGATCACACTTGCAAGAGATTTACAAACTGGAGTGCAGAGAAATCACAAGGTAAACCCAGAGGTATTAACAGTATCAGGTGTGTTTAGGAGAGAAGACAGACTGCATGTGCAATTAACAAACATGTATCTGCAATATCATAGATTACTTGGTCTCTGATTAATTTTTTCTTTGCACAGGATATGACTAGCATATTATTTAAATGCTGTTTCATATGGTTTTCACTTTGAGTATATAAATTGTCTCTAGAAGTGTGCAGATCTAATTGGAAGTGCATGCAGGCAGAGACAGAGCAATCCCCATACTGAAACTGCTGAGTAAACCAGTGAGTCTCAGTGTTTTAGCAAAAAAAAAAAAAAAAAAAAAA
>VXAC01003690.1:50106-71958 GCA_013399225.1 Rhipidura dahli
TGCACTATGCTGGGACAATTCTAATTATTGAAGGAAGCATGAGTGCAGTAGTTCACATCCATCATTAGTGGGGAGTGACCCTCTATCACTAGCTTTAATTTTTTACTCAAGAAAAAAATAGTATTTCAAGCTTGCAAAGTAACTTTTAGAAATCTGTTCAAATCAAAATTCTCAACGAGGAAACTGAAATACTGTTTCAAATAGTATTGGGAACCAAACTGGTCAGTGAAACTTAGAACTCAGCTTCAGTTTGTAGGTTCTGGAAGTTTTGCTTCTAGAGATTATTCCATTTCTAATTTTAAAAATGTGAAAGGAACAGTTTAGAAAAATCTAATATTTGTTTACTCCATTAAAAAGGACATATGAATTCCCAAAAAGATATGAAACCAGTGTAGTCTCTTTTAATTCACACTCTTCAGTTTTGATCCCTTGCCAGTGACTGCCCGATGCTGCATAGTTAGAAGAATGAGATAAGAAGAGGTAGATAATCCTTTGAGGCTGGTATGGATATGAACCTATAAAATGGTATCTCTCAAAAAAAGCACAAAGAAAACCTGGGCAATGTAAAGTAAGAGAAAAACCCTAAGCCCTTTAAATAAAGTTTGTGCTGCAGTAATGAAAATGCTCAGGCCTTGCTCACAGAGTTTTAGCACTTTGTAGTGAGGAATTATAAAAATTCCCCAAGTTGAATTACAAAGGAGGTGCTGGCAGGATCTTAGTGACTGTAATATGTACAGTCGTGAGTGCCTCTTACCTGATAAAAAGTGCCATCCTGTGAGCAGACTTGCGAAGATGAGCAGTTCTGACACCGAAACTGCGAAGGAGATGATTTTCTGATCAGATAAGAGGCATCCACAGCTGGACATACACATTTACCATTTATTGATTTTTTTTTTTTTAATTTTTAAATGTAAAGGTTAAGATCAACTTACTTATTTAAAAACAGGAAAGATTTGTTTAATGAGTAAATTTAAAAGATTTGTTTAATGGACATTTTTCCCTTTACTTGTCTACTTCATATGAGGTCCACAGCTATGCCAGTAAAAGCTCATGGTCAATAGTACCAAAGATGAAGATACTGGATTCACCTGATCTTCATTCAGAAGAAGAGATTGTCAATTAATTACTATTGCAATTTCACTGAGGAAAACAAAATCATAGAAGCCTAGGTATTGCTGGATTTATTACCAGCACAACAAAATTTTTAGAGGTTTTACTCATCTCTGACTTCAGCGGAATGATTTAAAACTAAGTAAAAGAGAAGATGGACATGTACCATGCTGTATGTATATAAACACAACTTACAAACTTAACCAGGAGTTATCAGCTCTTGCATTCACTAAATGTTAAAAATTATAGTGCTGGGATATTTGAAAAATTTTCACCAGTTCAAATATCTTTTTGTCAAGATCATAGTTATGGTTGCTTCCAATTTTCATGCAGCTGCCAAAAGTCCATTTGTAGGCAAGGGCTGCAGGATGAAATGCCATGAAAAAATTCCATTGTTGCTGAAATTGTTGTCTCAACACTTCCTACTAGTACAGCCAATGCTAACGAAAATACAAGATGGCAAACCAAACAAAAATCCACTGGTTTCAAGGCAGTATTGGAAAAAATTCTAGTTAAAGCTCCCTTACTTGCACAATATTGGGGTTTCAGCAATCACCAAATTTCAGAGCAATATTACTCTCAAATTTAATGAATACTTGCCTATATACATTGAACTCCCTAATTCCTGTCAAAATCTATCCTTCCCCCTCCAGCTTCAGATTAAGGTAAAACTTAAGGAAACCTGTGAATTGTTAACTCTAGAGTATGTTTAATCCTCTGTCTTCTCTGTCCGTGTCCCAGTGCCTTTTATTCTGAGCACTAGGAAGCTTAAAACAAAAAGAGAATAGAGGAAGTTTGGAATTTTCTTCAGATCAGCACATTAAGGTATGTTAATTCTTAACTTTAGCTGCACTCCAATTTAGGCTCCAGTAGTAACGATAGACAAACTTGCATATGCTACAAAGCGATAAAAAGTGAAGAACAATCAACATGCACACACAAATAAATGTATAAAAGAAAGAGAAGAACAGAGGATATGACCTCTAACCAACAAAATTAAATATACAAGGCAATACTAAATCAAACTGAGTATCAGTCCTGAAAAAAAAGGTCTTTTAAAAAGTTAAGTACTGCAATTCTAAAATATATGTACGCAGCAAGGAAAACCCATCTGGCTGTCATCTGAATGTTACTGTTACACAGCATATCTAAAAAGAATAGATGCATTATTAACAGAAATAAAACAATTAGTTATTGTTTAATTAATTAACAGTAATAAAACAATTAGATTTCACCAATAATTTTTCACTGTCACTTTCAGTTTATTGACTGAATAAAACAGGTTCTTACTGAAGAACTGCACAATGCAGATTGCCCAACTATTGCAATTCAAAAGGTCACCAAAAGCAAATTTGCTGAAAAAGAACAAGGGCTTGGGTTTTCAGTTACTTGACTTAAAACTCTGAGGAGAACTTGCATGTGCACATTGTATATCTGCTATTTTGAAGTTCCAGAATCTACACAATACATGTGCTGCAGGGTTGCACCCATAGGGTTTTACATAAGAAATTCAGAAAACATGCAAAAGGCATTTTGAAATAGGGTTTTTTTGAAGGGTCATAGAATATATTCTGGCCTAAGCTGTGAAATCATGTCTAGTCTCTATAATAAATATACCAAAACATCATTTATCAGTAATGTAACAGCATTTACGTTTTCGCCTCTTAGTCTCCATCTTGTCATATAGATGAATTCCATGGTGTGATCCTTCCCCATGATTTCTCCGTTGCATAGTACATCCAGCTTAAAACACAACAGAACAAACAGTAAGACAAAGGGATGCAAAATTTTAATGTCTAAATGAACTGCTAAGTGACTCTTTGGAGTTAATCCCTCCACTCCTACCATACAACAATTCCATCAGACATGGATATCAAACCAGGGTGAAGGCAACATGCTGACAATTTGCTATTTTGTACACTGGCATTCAACTGGCATTTTTTTACTTTTGCATTTTTATTTGAAGCGTGGAAAGAAGGAAGTCTGCTACCAAGGTATGAAATCAGCAGACAAACATTCCCTATATTTAGCTACATTACACAGTATCTGTTTGAAGAGAAAGCCTTGTGCTGTATTTTGAAGGCCATCTTGCTATGCCAGTGCTCTCTCTAACCCAAAGATATAAACCAGAAGTACTTTAATTTTCATTTTAAAAAACAGATTATAAAGAAATTTTTAAGAACTAGTTTAAAAATAATTATAAATTACAAGAAAAATGCACTTCCAAGTATGCAGACATTCATTAACTGAAAGCAAAATACAGAAAAAAATGATCTTACTGTGAAAAATTTCCAGTTTAAACTGTTATTATAGCATCTTACTGGTGCCCACCACTACAAATGTTTGTCAGTATTTTCATTACTAGAGCTATAATGCTTTCTGGTTTTAGACAAAAAAAAAAAGTCAAAATTTAGAAGTAAGCAGATTCTTTGTAACACAAGCCATTAAGGTACCAGACAGATTAAAAACCAAACAACACCAAAAAGTCTGGTCAGCGTGTCATGACACTGTGACAAACTCCTGTGTATAGCTACAAACCTGTGCACCAAACCTAACTCAGCTCTACCCCTGACCGAAGCTGGGAGGCTGCTGCTTGAGCTAAAGGCAACCTGCCCTTCATGGAGCCTTTGGCTCCTGTAAGAGAACAGGCTGAAGAAATAGTCTTGCTTCAGTCTGAATTCCTGTATCCCTGGAAAAAGGGGCAGAGGGTTTAAACATGTCATAGAAATGTATTATGTTGCAGGGAAATAAAATACAAGCATCTTTCTTTCAAATGTACCTCATAGGAACTTGGAAGTTTTAATTTTAAGCTGAGAAACTTTTTGATAGTTCCCACGGTCACTCGAGTAGAACAGCGGATAAATTTCTTCATTAAACCCTAAAACAACAGCAACAAATCAGAAAAAAAAATGTTAGAAATTATAAAAAATATGAGCATTTTTTAGGGCAAGAACAGCTGTAACTGATATTTTTTTCAATCAGGAACCAATTTTACTGCACTCTCTTCTAATTCATAATGATACCATAGGTCCATTTTTGGTCACTTGTTTTCAAAATTTAAAAGATGACAAGCAAGTTCATTTGACCCATCTCTGGTTCTAAAGACATTTCTAAAAGATAGAGAAGGGAGGAAAGGAAAAAACCAAAACCCAGCTACCACCAAAACCATCAAAAGCCCCAGAAGAACTGAAATAATCTATGTGTTTGTGTTAGTAATGCTGGGTGATCAAACAAATGTTGCATTTCTTAGAAGAGTTAAGAACCTCCAAAGTTATACGTGTAACATAATACACAGAAAATATAAATAGTTTAATTAGAAAAGTTCTTAAATATATTTTTCTTATTATTCTTCTATTTGCAATTTAATAAAACATTATTAAAATCTAAGGTGAGTTCTACAAATTTTTTAAGGACTTTTTCTAGACTCAGTATGTTAGGTAATCCCCTTCAGGAACAGAATCCAAATATCCCTGATTCTTAAAACAGCAATTGGCAGGTATTACTCTCCACACATTTTGCAGACTGAAGTGACCTCCCCAAGGCCATAGACAACATATCAGAGTCAGAATCAGGTCTACAGCTCAGAAAATCTGGATCCCACTCATTCAGTGCACAACACATTTGATAAGCAGGTTCATTCTGGCATGTTAAGACACTAATCCTGAAGGTGTGAGGCAGCTCACCTACAGCTACCTTCATAAGTACCTCTATGGTATGCTGTAATCTGCTGTGTAATGCACTTCTATACCATCGAGGCTGTAGACTACAAAACTATATAACCCAGACACAAAAAAAATTCCACTGTCACACATGGATTTCTGTATAGAACTGTATTTTTTACAAAATTCCAAAGATACACTGAAATGCCTCAAACAGAAGGACTAAATAAGCATGGAGTGGGAACAGGTCACCACAAAGAAGTTATTTTTAATGGTTATAAAATGATTTGGTTCCTATAAGAGGCTATTCTGTCATCAAAAACTACAGCACAGCTTGTTTGCTACTCACTTTGACGACATTATCTCCTGACTGCCCATTGTTGCGTAAACAGTCGAGGCAGATTGCAATCTGTGGGTCACTCCTGTGATAGTCTTTATCTTCTTCATTTTCATCACATTCCTCATCGACTTTAGGTTTATCAGCTTTTGGACTTTCATCTGTAAAATATGAAGATCATATTATTTAAGTATAAAGTAATTAAAAATCACATATTTGAGAAATATGGCATTTTATGAGCGGCAGTTTTTCTTCACATTAAATTTACACAATTATAATCAGTGCATTCTTAAACTGACCAATTAAAAAAACTCTGAAAACAAATTTTGCTATTGAAATTTTATTGCAATATGCAAGCAACGGATTTCTATGGAACTGAAAATAATTAGTCAATGGACTGTATCAGGTATGGCTGTCTACTGATATGTCCAATAATTAAAACCCTGCAACTGTGCATGCATCAGGATCACTCAGACATGTAAACCTAGTGTAAGGTGTGGAAGTTCACTGACAAAAATAATGTTTTAAAATAAACAATGGAATAACTAATCCCAACACTTGTATATCAAAGTAACACAGCGAATCAATTCATATTAAGTGTCACAATAATCCAGTGATCGCAAGTTTCTGTAATGTAATCATGAGGTAAATTAAAGCTTAGATTTCACCCACTTTTGACCTGATTTAAGTAATGTCATGGTAAGAACTCCAGGTGTTTCTCTCCAGAAGGATTTTACAACTATGTAGCCATTTATTTACTTATTCCCCCTTAGAAACAAAAAATACAAGAGGAAAGCTCTGTGTATTTTTCAGCAGAGCTTACATAAACTAGATAATCACATATAACATCTTATCCCCTTTCACTCATGCTGTTAACATGTTCTCTTGGTTTCTTGTTTAAAACTCCAACCCTTTGGAAAAGGAACCATCTCATACAGTTTAGAAAGGCTTAGCAAAGCTGAGGACTCAAATGCTAAGACTAGCAAGTACATCTAGATAAGGCTGCAATGTATGTAAATAATACCCATAAAATGGAGTAAGTTTTACAGATTTAGAATACAGGATACAATAATCTTATTGTATACATTTGGGTTTTTTTCTGTATCCCCAACTTACTTATTTTGATTTAAAACAAAGGCTGCTCTCTTTTGGAATAAAACATTATCACAATTAACTTGAATAAGCTGCTTTCACATTTTAAAAAAACTTTCAGATCAAGTTCTGTTGCTTTCCTAGACTTACAAGACTTCTAAAGGAATTTAGAAGAGTTCAGATGAGAAAATAGAATGTAAACTTTAATAAATACCAAGCCATGACTAAGTTTCTTGACACAGTAATTAGTTCCCTTTGTTCAGTTTACATATTCTAGATGAGTTTTAAGGTATATTCATTACTTTTCTCTCTTACAGTTTTCAAATTTTCAGTAATTATAAAAGACTTGTCCCCAAGTCTCTATTAGCTATTGATGCATTTAGTTGAATTTGTATCATACATACATTTTGTTCCTATCATCTTCCTATGAACAGAATTTACAGTATCAAACTAGATTTTTTTCCTTTATTTTTCTTTAAGTCCAGGAAGCAAACTCTACAAATCCAGCAGGTACAGTCTACCTATCACAAGCACTTGTTCAGTTCAAGCTGGAGAGTACCAATAAATATTTTTTTCTCTGTACCATGGTTTGTTTCATCATTCAGTTCTTTCTGGCAACCACTCTCCTCCTGGAGTCACCAATGCCTTTATTGTTTGGGGTTTTTTTCCCTTCTGGTATGTGAAAATTTTAAGTCCTGGGATTTTTTTACAGATCTTAGATGCTTAGGTTGGGAACTGTGCTGTGACCTGTGGCACAGGACACAACTGCCAGAATTAAACTGCACTGGCAATGTGATTGCAGGGCATGGTATTGACAAATGAAAGAGTCTCTTCTAAATGAAATTATTCTCAGCAAATAATTTATTCCCAGGCAAGATTCTAAATGGTTGTTTATGGCAGAAAATAGCTTAAGTGCTCATAATTTGTTGCAATGAGTTGTCATGACTTTTGAATGGTTTGTAGAGACAAAGTTCCATATCCCCAGGATACAGTCACTAATGGAGTTGGATACATCTGTAGCTACTCAAAAGTGTATTTTGTGAGTTAGAGCCTTCCTCTCATTCACAAAGCAATCCAAGCTCTCATTACCTTTATTAGCTCATTTCCATTAGGTTTATCATTAAATCAGGAGAGGAGGGTACGAACCAGAAAAGCAGGATGGTCAAAAGTAAGTCACATTCTACAAATTCACAAATTGTCTGTTAATTCTTTCTGTGTATGTCTATAGCAGAACACTGTTTTCTAAAGGGTCAAGAAATGTCTCACAAAAATATATTCTAAGTATTTTTAAAACTGAACAGGTATACACTACATGATATACTGTAGTAAAATAATATCATTTCATCTAAACTGTTCTACAGTTCTTAATTTATTTATATAATAGAAAAAAAAACATTGTCCCTGACATTGGATGCCAAATGCAATTCAACAAAACTTGTGAGAAAGAAAATGAAAAGTTACAAAGTTGAAAAGGAGACATTTTAAAGAAATGAGTGCAGAAGAATATTACAAGCTGTTTACTTGACAGTTACCCTTTACTGAAAACAGCTATTTTTTTAACTTAGCAGAGTCTTTCAAAAGTTCTTTAAAATCAAATCAAATAGGTTATAGTATTAAAAACCTGATGTCAAATTAAAGGGGCATAAAACCAGCTGGATGTAATCCTCACTTAGCACCTCAGTACTGAGTTTCAAAGTTCATGGGTCAACCACAAAAAATGAAACAACACAAACCAACAACCAACCAACCAAAAAGAAACAAACAAATAAAAAAGCATTGTGGAATCTATATAAAACAATTATTTAGCATGTGTGGAAAACTGTTTTACTACTTGTCATAACTAATTCTTGACAACCTCCTACTTAACAGATGGTCAAATTTGGTAACAGAAAGTAATCTGCAAAAACTCTGTGAAAAAAATTCTGTATCTTGCTGTATTAAGAAAATTAAGAATTCAGCTGGACAATTGTGAGAGCATTGCAAGTGAGAGCCTAGGGTAATGCAAATAAAAATGATGGTAAAACAGCTCATGTTTGTCAGCCAACTGGCTAACAGATCAGCCGCAGTATATGAAGGCTCATACCACACTTGCACAGGTTCATTACAAGTTTCTGTAGTAGCTTTAAATTCAGTAAAAACAAAATGTGTGAGTGAAGAAACTGGTCTCAATAAGCAGTGTTACTTAACATACAGATGAGAGAGGGGAAAAATCATCACCTTGTCCATTTTCTTGAGGTTTGTTTTTCTTCCAAAACTCAATCTCTCGCTGCAGTTCCTCTAGTTAACATCAAAGAACAGTAATGTGAATTTTTAAATCAATACCAGGTATACAATCAGAAGCAACCATATTCCCTCCACCAACCCAAACAGCTCCCAAAACCAAATGAGAAACTTACGTTCTCGAAGTCCAGGCACCAACTTAAATATAATTTCCTCTAAGGTGTTATCCAGCCTTTCAGAGGGAAAAAATACATTTCACATTAATTGGAAACTAGCATTTACAGTGTTTTAGTGTTTAAATAACAAAAAAACTTTTGAATAATGAAATGAGTTTAATTTTTCTGGTAAATAATAAATCCTGTCAAAGTCAGCTGATTTTAGCTTGAGAGACAACATGCATTAAAGTTTATCTCAACCACCTCCTAAATGGACTTACCATAGAAATAACTAAGGAATTTAATTTTTAATGTATAAAGATAAGAATGAAACAAAAGAGAAGAAACATTATACTCTAAAATTTTTATTTTTTTGAATTTGTATTACATGCAAACAGTAGTGTTACTAAAATGAACAGACTGGAAGAGTAGTATCTAATTTTAAGGTCCAGCTCATGAGTAATAAGCATGAAAATGATAAACTCCATTATCATATTAAATGTTGAAGTGCTTTGGTAATAAGCCTGTTATGACAAACTGAACAGACCATTTCCTACCTACCACACCACAGACAAACCAGTCTTGGCAGGATAAAGAAGAACACAGAGCATCCATGCTGCTCTGACTTGACAGTTCTCAGTACCCAGCATAATTAATTTCAACTATTTAAATCTGCCATGAGTTGATACACTAGAAGACAGTACAGAGCACACGCACATCCTCTGATACCCTGACATTAGTGCCAAAACTAGTTACTAAAGTCCCTTCCAGTGGGCATATGCAGTTACTCTTTTGTTGCTGAAGCTAAAATATTTTTCTTTCATTTTCTCTGAATTTAACCAACTCTTCTATCCATTTAGTTTATCATCTGCTTTCTAGTTCTAGTTCCTCTCCTGGTCTCTTGTCCTTCAGCTTCCTCTGTCTTTCATTCCATTTCCTTTTCCTTCCTCTCCTTTGCCCTTTATGTCATCTCTTGTCAGTAGAAACTCCCACTGCCCACAGCCCAAACAAAAACTCATGACAAAATAAAATAATAAATGATACAGAGAAATTAAGTACCTTGACATTCAGTCAGAATCTGGCATATTTTTAATTGCCTTATTTTTTAATCTCAATAATGATATATTTCTTTAGATTTATATTTGCAAATACACATGTGTACATGGTATTAGTAATACACTATAGGGCTGTTAAAAAAAATAGCAGTTCTGTCATTTGTTCACCAACAGTGGCAAAGTAGGAGCAAGACTGAATGTTTTTATTGTTGAGGAATGCCTACAATCCATATAAATTGATAACAATTATCTTAGAATAAATATAGGTGTATTCAAGGGTCTCTTTACAGAATTTGTACTTGTACTACAAAGTTTACAATTGGACCCATCACCCAATAATCAAGTTCTGAGACTGGTTTGTTGTGGTATCTATCAGTAATACAATCATACCATAACAATATTCATGTTTAAGCTACAACCACAATCCATTTTTAATTGCTTCTTCTTAAGGGGACAACAACAACAAAATCCAGCAAGTGAAACATACCTCCCATAAAACAAAGCAACCTAGAGAGCACTTTCTCAGAGAAAAGAAGGAAATAAAAATTGTAGGATGTCTGAGTGCTTGATTTCTAGTAGATGACAACATAGGTCTACTTCCCCAGATGGTGCATCATGTAGTCTCCTCTCTCGGTATCTAAGGTAACTAAAGGGTACTGCTTTCTTTGAGGTTCCCATGGCAGAGCACTGGGAACTTGGGAACATGTCTTAGAAATGGAATTCATTTCACACTGTGAGAAAGCTCCAACCTTCATAATTTACTCATTAAAAGAAACGAAATAAGGACTTCAAAAGAGAACATCGCTACCTTAATTAAAAATCCCTCTTTTCTTCAGGATGATATAACACATGCTGGTTTTCCTTCAATTACTTTTGAAAATTCCCATGTAGTACTTTCTAATTTACCTTCAATGGCCCAAAACAAAAGTCACTGGTAGTGCTAAAATGGCAAAAAAAAAATCCAGTATACTTTGCAAATTTACCATGCTAAAAGCAAGAACTGGCTTCCCACTCTAGTCAAAAGAGGGGAAGTTTTTTCTTTCAAAAACTAAACAAAAAAAAACCTTTTTTTTTTTCTTTACAGAGGATAAATACTGATCAATACTGACAAAGGACAGAAAAAAAAAAAAAGCCCTATCTGATATTTAAGTCCAGGGAAACTAAAAATTTAGGGGAAAATGAAATTATTACAAGATTCTCAATTTCAGATGCATCTTACAGTGTTCCTGTAATCCACACATGTGAGCACTCTAACATAAAGACTTGTATTTCTATGACTCACATCAAACCCATTCAAAAATGAAATTACTTGAAAAAGGTAGTCCCAGTCATTTAATATGATACTTCCTGTTAATGCTGAAACAAGACTGATATTTTTGAGACACCTCTTTTCACTCCCACATCTTCCAACCATCTTCCAAATCTCCAGACCGGAACGGAGAGAAAGAAGAACCAAGCATTTCTGTCAGCTTAGTATAGTTCCTTTTCTTCACCTCTTCTATAATACTGAATGAGTTATAAGACCAATACTCTTTGATAATCATCAGCAAATGTGTACCAAACCAAGACTATTGCTCAGGAAAACTTGCATGCACAGGAGTATGCTAGCAAGAGAAGAAGTCTGCCTTCATGGCATTGTCAACATGGAACCTACTGAGTACTGCTGATGCAGAGTTCTGCAAGATCAGTAAAGGGAATTCTTAAAACTTAACACTCTTCCTGCATTTTCATTTTAGAGCTCAGTGTTGAATATCAGGCTTATTGAATTTCAGACTTAGTCTCGTAGTTACAACAGACCCTCAGTGCTGCCAACTAAGAGATACAATGTAAAGAGCATAAATAGTTATGAAATTACTCAGAACTGAATTTAGAATTAGTTTATAAAGCTTATCAGAGAGATCTTAGTTAAAACTACTGTGTAGTGTTCAACATGATTTCTCAGAAAATGACTGCATTCTTTAGCAATTCTACGGTCAGAGAGTAACACTTGTATTAAGTTATGCAGGCAACATCCAGGAAAGATAATTCCATTGCACTGCTCACATGCTATTGTGATTATTAGTTTAGCAAATGTTTAAAGTTGGTTCATAAAATACAACCAGGAAACTAATAACTATACGCAGTTTCTTGGCAGAGACCAAATGACTCTAAAAGGAATTTCAGGAAATAATTGCACAGAAAATAGCTCTTCCCACATTTGGAGCTAGTGCTGTCAACTTTCCTCAGCCATCTATAATTTCCTGCTCAAAGGACATTATTTGTTTACTAAACATCTACTACATGTTTCAGAAAAGGCATTTTTCATCTCATGTGAAGTGGTTCCATCAGAATAAAAGAAATATTTCTAAATGCTTTTGTTTTCAGCTTATTACTAGCCTACAGCATGTTCTGTTATGACTCACACAGCACCTGAGAAACTGACAGGAAATCATAAAAACACTTATGGTAAACATCCACATAAACCTGCTCAGCCCTACCCTTCCAAAAAGCATTCAGATGATGAAGACTTAGGCCAATCACACCCTTTCCAGTTGTTGAATTCAATCTCTCTCAGTTTCCCTCTTGGTACATAACTGAAGTATGGGAATGGTTGTGCACACACAGACTAGTCAAAAATCAAAGCAATGACAAATTGTAACAAAAGCAATGGCACCAAGGAATGATACCAAGCCTAGTAAATTCCAGATGTAAATTTATATTTTTACACTGATGTAAGAATAAGTCCTCCTAAGTTCACAACAGTATTACAAAATAATAATACTGTGGGATGGAGGGGAGGTAGAGTTGGGAGTGAGGCAGGGAGTGCCTTCATCACTCCAGGAAAACATGAAGTTCTTCCACTTATGGTGACATTTCTTGATTTCTCTATCTTATGGAATGTCTATCATCTTTCTTTCAACATAACAACACTAAAAGTGAATCCAGAATTTCAGGAGAAATAATTGTTTTGAAAAAGGTGTGTTACTGTGATATAAAGAAAAATCTCAAGAAAGGGTATTTTTAATGTAACAAAAAAATTTTTTACTGTCTTTACATTAATCTTACAGCACATTTCAATCAGATTGGCAGACCTATGCCCTGAAAAACACATTTTGCATGATTCATTTTCTACATTACTCTAAGAAGAAAAAATTTGCTATGTTTGGAGTAAATTGCCCGGTTTGGAATGCCCTAAATAATGTGAAAAAAGAAACGCATTTAATTTCATGTAAAAAATAAAAAGTATCTGGTTCATTTATTTGTTTAATGGAGACATTAAAATGTTTGGGGTTATTTTTAACTTGCACAGTATAACCACTCTTTCTCTTATGTTTCCCCTTATGTGTCTTTCCCTTATGTTTCCCCCTTTTATTACATCTGAAAAAAATCAGTTTACACTGCAGTAGAAGCTGAGAAAGTGACAAGCTATATGGCTTAGAACAGTTAATACATGCATTATAAAAATTAACAAAATTGCTAATTCCCTTTTAGGATAAAATGTTAAGATTTTTTCTTTTTCTGTTTTTCTTCCATTTCAGCAAAAATTGTGAATTAGCACCTTACCTTAACATTTCTAGTGGATTGGTCTCATGCACTTGGTTGCCACACCTGGGACAGTCATTGCTGTCTTCAAAGTGTTGAACGATACAAGTCTTACAAACTAAGAGAGGGAAAAAAAAAAAAAGAAAAAAACAACTTGAAAAGATCTAAATAATATTGCTCGAGTATGACCTTATGATACCTGGTAGCTACTTCATTGTCTCAGAAATTAATATTATCTTGAAGTAAATAATTACAATGTATCTTATCCCCTTCTTGTTCCTCAAAAGCCTAGTTAGTTCTGCTCTGCTGAGACACCAAGGTCAGCAGCACAGGTTGGACAAGCACTGCTTTAAATGATGAGATACTTTCGCAACTTAGAATTCTCCCAGCATCACAACACATGCAGCCCGCAGCCTGTACCACCTGCAAGAACACTTCTGTTCCAGTGGTGCTTCTTGCAGCTGAAAATACTGGTTTAAGTCCTTACTGTGAGAGAAAAGTTCACAGAAATTGTACACAGGTTCAAAGCATTTCCCTTTTGACATAGTGCTTTCCAAAGCAATGACAGAATGTACCCAATGTACCCTCAACATTTAATATTCAAATCTCTGAATGAAAAATCAGGATCATAACCATGGCAAGTATCAACAAACCCAAACCAAAAACAATGTGAATTTAAAAACAAATGAACTGAAAGTAAACTAAACAAGGTGCTATACTAGTGTTGCTTCCAAATGATTAATTACAGACTGTAGATTTTAATGTCATTAATAAGAAAATGGATGTCAAGCTGATGAGAACAAATATGCCCGCTATTATTACTGCACTAGAGTGTTCCGGACAGAGATAAACTCTACTCTCTGCTTATTATTAATTCACCTACACTGAAATAAGAACTGCAGATTCATCAGTAAATGGACTGAAAAAATAAATGGACTGCTGTGATTGCAATATGCTTTCTGCTGAAACACTGTAATTTCTTTCATCAATTACCTAAAGAAGTATGAACATATCTAAACAAGTTGGTAAATCCTAATTATAGGACAACTTTAGGAATCTTGAAATTCCTCTAACAAACAAAGCCTGTATTTGTCTTTGCCTTAGAATGCTGAGAAGAGTTATGTCAAATCAGCTCATGCTGATAACGCACACATTAAACCTCCACGTAGGTTTCTTCCAACTGCTTTAAAACACTAACTTAAAGACATTGACTTCCCAGCCCAAGTTTCTCAAGGAATTATGAAATAATACTTCTGTGAGTTAAGCTTTTCAACTGCAGCATCCGATAGCTCATAATCCTGGTATCTACATTGTGCTGAATACGCTGCTTGTGTCAGGAGAAAAGGTATGGGTTAGTGGTGGGTGGTGACAATACTGATGAGAACCACCACAGTAAGAGTCATCTGCTATCTCAAAAATGTCATTAGTTGGAAAGTGTGGGGGAAAAAGGGCTGAGAAGCAAGTGTGATGATGAAATTGTGAAGTCTAACATGGATGCAAATTGTGGTCATTTGGAAATTCAGCTGAAAGTCACTGAGGTAAAGTAACAAAAGGGTTTGGTTTACTCTAGACCTCCTCTAACTTGGCTTCATAGAAACTGAGTTTAAAGATAGCTTTCATTTACATCTAGAAGAAATCTGAAATTATTACTATTCAGAAGAACTCCATGCCACGGGATCAATAACTAAAACACTTATTTAAGTCATATAATTGACTACATAAAGCCTCCCAAACACTAAACACTGCTAAACATAAAGCACGCTAATATCCACAATAAGGTAACTTGAAGAAATATTTATAATATAAACCAATCTATGGAAAGGAACTGAATTCCTTAGTCTGAATATATTTTTGTACTCTCTTTATACCCTTTTTTTTTGAGAGGAGATGACACCCTTGGAAGGCATGCACGGTCCAAGAAAGGACCTAATGATTAATGAAGAGCTTCATTGCCAGTGTAAGAAAGGTCTTTGAGTAGAACATATATAGAGAAAACATAAAAAGGAACCAAGCACCTTATTCCAGTCCTATATGGATGTTTTCCTATGCCAACAAACACACAGATCTGGATCATGTGTTTGTACAGCCACCTCAATACCATGAAAATCCCTTGAAATTGTAAACCAATGCTGTAGTAATCTAAAATAACTTTTACTTTTTCTCATGTAGAGCTATGGTGCTATGAGGATATGCCCACCAAAACTGTGATTCACCAACAGCAATGTAAAGGTGAAAAATACACATAAATTCTAGCATGCAAGAATAATGAACTGATACATGATACTCCTAGTGGGGTCATCAACCAGTATTTTCCTGTGTGATCGGTATAATCATCCTCTGTTACTCTCAATGTAAAACACTTAACATTTTTCAAAGCCTACCTCTTTGCAGTTTCAGAAAATGGAATAAAATCTAAGTATTGGTTGAAAAAGATAGGCAAAAAGGGAATTCTTAAGCACAATAAATTACAAATATAATTAATTCATTAGGGAAAAAACCAAACTCCAAACCAAAACCCTTAAATGTTTTCAGTACAGATTAACAAAATAACATGGTTTCATTTGCTTTACTGTAGGTCATGGTAGGGCAGCAAAAAGGCAAAAGAAAACTGCTTAACCAAAATGTATAGTTTCCAAAATTTTGAGGTATGTGCTACACATGGCACTGAAACGAGAACCTGAATTTCATAGTTGTATGATGACATTTCAGATGAGACACAATAAAAACTCACAGAAGATGACTTGCCACAGCTGATAAAAGTACTTGCATGACATATGCTAACTGGTTGGCAACCATAACAATGCTCTTTTCCAATACAGAGATATCTGGTTCACACATTCTTTCAGATCTTTGTAATCAGATGAAAAATACAGATAGAAGCGTCAAGACTGTGCTGTATATCACAAACAAAAAAAGTACACGTCTTATGCATATCTATATACTTATGGATCCCTCCAGGTTACTGTTTAAATGTTAATTAATGAGGTACCTAAATAAAACTTCATATTGCATTTTTAAAGTAAAATATTCTACAAGGTAAAGTTTAATTAGTTAATTGTGGTACAAATTCTTTGTCAGAACTCATTCTTTGAATTCATCCAAGGATCTCCCCTCTCCAAGTTAATCACTCTGATTCAGTGAGCAAAGGAAGGGCACAGGAAATGCACAGCTAGTGGAACATCAAATCCGTCCAGTGGAATATCAAACTCATCTCAGTGATGGCACAGAGGTGTAACGAGTAATTTGGTATGTGTACTGAAGTATTTAATTAATACTGAAGTAATTAATCTACCTTAAGCCTACTTTAAAAGCACTTACTTTTAGGGAAAGTGTTTGCTTAAAAACAGGACAGAAAACTTCAATTCACTTAACCACCCTTTTCAGAAACTATACAAGTGGGACTACTCCACTCTTAATTACAATTACCAGACACAGTCAAACTGGATTATCTTCTCTTAAAAGGGAGAGAGAATTTCAGTATGTGAATACCAAGAAAAACTTTTTGTGTTGAAAATTATTTCGAAATAACATTTAGGCCCTGCTACATGCCATCGACTAATGCTTCTGCAGGAGAAAGAGTCTGAAAGCAGCTCAGCTTGCTTGTCTGAGGGTGAGAAATTTTGCTGCAGTCAAGTTTTTTTGCTGTCTTCTGTTGACAGCATAGATTTTTGGCAAAATTTGAAAACCACTCTGGTTGAAAGATTACTTGCTATTGAGAATTGTATCTCTGCTAAATTTTCTGTGGGGAAGGACATTCTGAAAGTTCCTAGACTGCCTCGATTGGCAATTTCTTAACACAAATATTAGAGACACCACCTAGGAGTAGCACACCTTTTGATCTCCTGTTCATAAACAGGGAAAAGCTGGTGACAAATACAGCCACAGAGAGCAGCTTGTCTTGTGGTGAAGTGAGCATCCTGAGGAAGGATACACACTTGAACAGCACAGTTAGGATTCTGAACTTCAGGAGATGGGACTTTAGCTTGTTTAAGCAACTGCTCATCAGATTTCCCAAGGAGACTATCATTAGAAGGAAGCTCAGGAGAGCTGGCTGAGATATACAGTCCACTGTACAGGGAATTTTGTCAGAAGAACTGCTTCGTGAACAAGAATTGCTTAGTGCACATTGTTCCTAATTAATATGCAAAAGTAAATCATATTAGAAGTGGAAACAAGGATGGGAAACAAAAGGATATAAAATCACTACTCTGGCACTTAGAGACAAAAGTAGGAAAGTCAAGGTTTAGCCATAGCTAAAACAAATGAGAGACATGGGGGAATTGTGTAAGTATGCCAGTAGCTGAAGGAAGTTAGGCAAAATGTGCCTGTTAATGAATGAGGGAAACAACTCAGGAATAACTTATACAGAAAGGTTTGAAATCCTCAGTATCTTTTTGCCTTGGTCTTCACAGGCAGAGCTTGATCCCAGATCTCCCTGCATACCAACATGATTTGGGAAGGAGAGGTATGATCAACAGCTGAGGAGCAGCAGGTTAGAACCTACTGAGAAAGACTGCATGCATTTACATCTACAGGCTGGGCAGGATTCACTGAGATGAAAGCTTATCACCATAATCATGGTGATAATGAGAGGTACCCGATGACTAGAAAAGGGTAGTGTGTTAAGCCCTGCTTTAACACAGAGGGGAAGGAAGACCCAGGGAAGTTCAGCCAAACAGCCTCCTCTAGCTCATGGGGAAGAAGGCAGATTACATCATGTCCCTTGGAGTCAATTTCCAACGATGTGAGGGACAAAAAATGTAATCAGGAAGTGTCAATAGCAATTTGCCAAAAGCAGATCATACTATAGGCTGGCAGGTGATGTAATAACAGCTTGTACCATTTGAACAGCAGCGACTGGAGTGACCGAGCCCGTCTTCTTGGGAGTGGCAAATAGTACCACAAGGAGCAATGGTCACATGCTGGCATTTGGCAGGACATTGAGAAAAACTAGATAAAGATTGTAGCACTGGAAATGGTTATTGAGAGATGCTGTGGAGACCCCATGCTTGGAAATTCAAGTGTCAACTACACAGAGACATGGCTTGACCTGGTAGAGTGTTGGCAATTAACCTGCCTCCTACACGAAGTTGGCCTAGACAACCTCCAGATGTCCCTTTCAACCAACATTTCTACAACTGTGTAAACAGTCTGTTATTTTCTAAGATACTAAAGAATGTTCTTGAGGAAAGTTTATTTTTCAAGTTTTGTAAGTGCATACTCTACGAAATGGAGTGACTCAGGAGACAGACGATGGGACATGCCCTTTAGCTCACATCCAGCCTGCTTCCATCAGTAGTTCTTAAGCATCCTTGACAACTGTGTAACAGATTGGAATAAAAGGTCTCAGTCCATAAGACAAAACCATTCTGTTGGAAGTAGCAAAAAAGAAATGAAGTACTCAATTTGCAGACCAAGTAATTTTGCAGTAACATAACCATTTCCTTCCCGACAGAGATAGGAAAGTTTGCACTTCTTCTACCCAAGTTGCACTTAGATTTCCCAGGGAATAGTGGTGTTATCTGTTCAACATTTTCAAAAGCCCCATCAGAAACATATCTTATTGAAAAGGCACTCACTTCTGAGAGCAAGACTTTACTTAAAATTTTCCAGCAGTACAGAACAGGTGAATTAACTGCTAATTCCCTGCTTTGGTTACCACCGATCACATTAGTTCCCCTATGATCACTGGAGAACATCTATGTCAATGCATGCTTTTCGTCTTGTCCAGAGTAATAAATTTTACTCCCAGTATTTAATGAATTTATGCTGCTTCTTCAACCACTAATATCTGCAGATTTAGATCATTTGTTTGGATCATTGTTCTTGTTGGGCTTTGGCCCTTCTAATTTTCTGTCTTCATAACTTCACAATATCCTTGCAGTCCTTCTGGGTTGACTGCCCCTTCTTCTAAGTTCATAAATTCTACTTTTCTTTCTAAGTTCCAGACAAGGCTTTCTGTACAGCCAGGGTGGTCACCTTCCCTGCCAGCTCATCTTTCTGTGCATGGGGACAACCTGCTCCTGTGCCTTTAGGATTTCCTTCTTAAAGCACATACAGCCTTCCTGGACTGTTCTGCCCTTCAGGACTGCCTCCCAAGGGACTCCATTAACCAAGCTCCAAAATCTGCCCTCCAGAAGTCCAGGGAAGTGGTTCTGCTAAATGCCCTCCTTACTTATCCAAGAATTGAAAACTATTTTTTTTTGTGATTGCTGTGCCCAAATACATCCTCCAACTGTCACATCACCCACTAGTCCTTCTTCGTTCACAAACAGCAGGTCCAGCATGGCCTCACTCACCAACTATGTCGCAAAGTTATCTTCCACCCACTCCAAGAACCTCCTAGACTGTCTTCTCTCTGCTGTTTCCAGCAGGCATCTGGTAAATTGAAGTCTTCCTCTAAAACCAGTGCTAGTGATTGTGAGACTTCCCTCAGCTGCTTATGGAATGTTTCATCTGCATCTTCATTCTGGTTAGGTGATCTGTAACAGACTCCCACCATGCTACCTGCCTTGTTAGTCATTCCCCCCAGTTCTTATCCATAAACACTCAACTCTGTCTTCACCATCACTGGATTCTAGACACTCAAAACACTCCCTAACACACCTGGTGCTACCCCACCAGTTCTCCTTCCTTGCCTATCCCTTCTGAAGAGTTTTACAGCCATCCACTGCAGCCCTCCAGTTGTGAGAGTTATCCCACCATGTTTCTGTGATGGCCACTGTGTCATAGTTTTCCTGCTGCATAGTGGCTTCCATTATTTCAATTCCCTGTTTGCTTCATAGAGTAGGGATGCAAAACCAAATTGTAAAAATTAACAGTGACGACAATAACAACTGCAAGAACAGCACTGCACAGAAAAGACCAGAAATGCCAAGACAAGACTTTTGGTATTTATTAAAGGTTTAAAATGGGAAATCTACTAGAAGACATACAGTTCCCCTTACTCTTCTTTTAGAAGTCTTCAAATGTTATTTGAAAAGATGCCAAATTCTCAAGAAGGTCCAGTGAAACTACTGTCTATTCAGGAATAAATGTAAAAAGATCAAGCATGTAAATAAGCCTGTGAAAGTAAGACAACAGAGTTTGACAGGACCTTTCATACATTTAAAATAATTCATACATGCCAATGTTCTAGATGTAGTAGGAGCAGAATACAACTTAAACAACTTTTCATGAGATAGTTTCATTGAAAGAGATCTACTCCCTAAGTAAATATTTTCCCACCTTTCAAGTATTTCTCTGCACTGTGCCATGGAACACATTAGAGAGATGTGTGCCAGTACTGACCAAACTAGTGTATCCATCACACACATTGCTAACAGGTATGTTAACCTAAGTTTCAGAAGCATGGTTTTATTATCAAAAGAGCACACCTGACCTAATGATCTCACCTGTGATCAGACAGGCCACAGTGATACAAGTTTGGTATTAGAGCCATCACAATCACCCTCAGGGGAAGCAAAAGGGTCTCTGTACTCTGCAAGGTGTACATACCTTCAGAGAATGGGTCAGGTTGGAAGAGATCACAGTGGGTCATCTGGTCCAACCTCTCTGCTCAAGCAGGGTTATTGCAGAGCACGTGGCACAGAATTGCA
Organism: Rhipidura dahli; assembly: GCA_013399225.1. Taxonomy (NCBI): domain Eukaryota; kingdom Metazoa; phylum Chordata; class Aves; order Passeriformes; family Rhipiduridae; genus Rhipidura; species Rhipidura dahli. The sequence goes on from VXAC01003690.1 coordinate 70,855, forward strand.
TCCAGGCTGTTCTTGAGTATCTCCGGTGAGGGATACTCCACACCCTCTCTGGGCAACCTTGTTCCAGGGGACAGGCACCCATACAGTAAAGAAGTTCTTCCTCATGTTCAGGTGGAACTTCCTGTGCATCAGTTTCTGCCCATTACCTCTTGTTCTATTGCTTGGCACCACTGAGCAGAGTCTGGCTTCATTCTCGTGACACCTACCCTTTAGATATTTACACACCTTAATGAGGTCCCCTCTCAGCCACCTCTTCTTGAGCTTGAACAGGCCCAGCTCCCTCAGGCTTTCCTTGTAAGAGAGGTTCTCCAGATCCTTGACCAACTTACTGCTCTCTGCTGGACCTGCTCCAGGAGCTCTGTACCTCTCTTGTACTCTGGAGCACAGAACTGCACAGTTCAAGATGACCCAGACTGCAGACCAGTGTTTAGGAAACTCCAGAAGAGAGTAGACTAATTCAGAGTATACAATGTAAAAATTCAGTAAACAAAAACAAGCAGAGTGGTCATACTAAACACATTAGCACTTCAAGAAAATATAACTCATGAAGGAAGGACTATTTTGCAAAGTACTACTTACAGGTATGGAGGCACTCTGTTACTGTAGTTGGCTTGATGAGATAGCCTTTACAGATGTAGCAGGTGATATGAGGATTGAAATCTTTCACCAAATGCTTCCTCTGAGTAGCCATTCGTGGGGCAGGAAATGCTGGCAGAGTGCTTGGGGCCAGAGAAGCAAGTCTGAGAGGGGTCGATGTCCACAGTTCACAAGAGCTGTGGTGCTGCTCTGTGCAACTGGACTTCTCCAGGCATTTGCTCTTAATTCCGCAGGTCTCACTGAGACATGGCTCATAACTCCCGCTCCTGTGCCGGGCGAGTCATTTTCCTACCTGTAACGCACGTGGAAAAAGAGAACTGTGTGAACCCGGCCGGACAGCGGCGATGCCCCGGAGGACCAGCGTCGCCATGAACTTGGCAGCAGCACGGGGCTGTAATTTACATAACAGCAGCCGCCGAACGCCGGCAGCCGACGTCCGAGGCCGCGCCCCCCGCCCCGCCGGGCTCCTGCCGCCGGCGGGACGGGCTCGGGGCCGCGGTGACAGGT
>VXAC01003690.1:72029-101868 GCA_013399225.1 Rhipidura dahli
GGCCGGACGGGAGCGGGGCGGCGGCGCTGCCGGCTCCAGGTGGGAGCAGGAGCGGCGCCCGGCCCACGCCCTCGGCCCGGCACACACCCGCTGGGGCTCCGGCAGCGTTTCTTAGAAATAACTTCACGTGGAAGGGTGAAAGCCAAACCCATTTCTCCAGCCCACAAACGCAAACCCTAAACACTGCAGTAAGTTAGACCAAATCCCGTGAAAATACGTGTGCTCTCCTCGAACGGGGACCAACTAGCCAGCGGCTTAACACGACTGAAAGCTGTCTCCGTGGCATCTGTTTTTTTGCCTCGCTAGTCACAGAAATCCATCATTTTACCAGGTGATTATCCATAAAACTAATGCTGCCTTAATTTTCCAGTCGTACTATTTCTAGTAACTTTCTTCTATACCGCTTTTAACAATAATGACAGGAACACAAGGAGACATTTCAATCTCTTATCAGCTGCAATGCCACCACATTACCTGCGACTCTTTTAGGTCTTTGCTTTTCTGTTCAGCATTTAGAAATAAATGCTCATTTTGCACTGGCCCTCCAGTGCACTCTCCCTTTCATCCCCGTGTAAGTGCTGCAACAGCAGAAGGCTTTAATAACTTTGGCCTGTTTCTGCCATCCACTCCTACTGCTGTAATATTTACCAGGCAATAGATCTCCATTTACATCAATTCAATTGCTAGTCTGAGTCAGGTGCATCAAAAACTGCTACAATTAAAGACACAGTGCAATGACAAATACATGATAAACTAGACACAGAGCAATTTAACAGAATGGGAATGATTTTTCCTGATAAAATGTTCATCTTCTATGAGGTTATTTCTCCAAAACATGAACAGAAGTTTATATAGTTAAAAATCTTTTGAAGCAGCATAGAATCATAGAGTATCCTGAGTTGGAAGGAACCCACAAGGATCATCAAAGCTCATCTCCTGACCCTGTACAGGAACATCCCAAGAATCACATCACATGCCTGAAACCATTGTCTAACTGCTTCTTCAACTCTGTCAGGCTTGGTGCTGAGACTACTTCCCTGGGGATCCTGTTGCAGTGCCCAACCACCTTCTCGGTGAAGAACCTTTTCCTAATGTCCAGCCTAAATCCCCCCTGACTCAACTCCAGGCCATTCTCTCATGTCCTGTCACTGGTCCCCAGAGAGAGCAGACCAGTGTCTGGTGCCCTGCTTCCCCTCAGGAGGAAGCTGCAGACTGCTATGAAGTCTCCCCTCAGTCTCCTGAAGGCAGAACAAGCCGAGTGACCTGAGCCACCTGCTGCTCATAAGGCTTCCCCCCCAGGCCCGCCACCATCTTCACAGCCCTCCTTTGGACACGTAAACAGCTTTAGATCTTTCTTATATTGAGGTGGCCAGAACTGCCCTCAACACTCAGGGTGAGGCTGCAGCAGTGCAGAGCAGAGCAGGACAGCCACCTCCCCGGTCTGGAAGCTGATGCTGCACCCCAGCACTCAGTATTGTTTAGCAGAGTTGTGCTTTGATGGTTTCGGCTTTCTACTGTTAACCATTGTTTGCATTTTTATACCATAAAGCACCCACAGACAAGTCACAGGCTAAAGAACACTAAACAGTGAAAGAGACAACAAAAACTATATGCATCTAGTGGGAATATTTTCGTTCGTCACATTCAGTCAGTTTAGTAGAAATTGACGCATTTCAGGATGTGCATAAGAGTGGCCCTGCTCCAATGTAGTTTGATACAGCATTAATAAACTGACATACATGCATTTAAAACAAGCAATTGCTGATGCTCTCCTGGCTGTTTCCAAATCACTGCATCTGGTAAGGCTTGTTTTAAAACTCAACTGTATTCTAAGTGAGATTTCAAAGCATAGTTTATCAAGTGTCCCATTTGAAATAAAAGAACCCAACATTTTCTAAACGAATTAATCAGCTAGGCTCATGTTTACACTGTAATGGATTCACAATATTCTCTTCAAGCACATTTAAAAACTCAGTTATGTCATTTATTATACTGTGTAGCCCATGCAGTAATGTTCCCACAGCAGCTGGGATACTTGCAAACCTACATAACTGGTATTGATTCCCATAAGTCATACTGAAGTCCCTCTTTTAAGGACAACCAGTCCCATGCCAGGTAAGTGATAGTGTACATGGCCAATTCTTGCCTCATCTCTCCACAATGCAGGAACTCAGTCCTGCTGGTACCAAGTAGTATTTATGATATGCAGACTGAAGGTGATGAAAGCTCAGGCTTTCAGCACCTTTCCAGACCACAACATAGAGAGCAAATGAGAAGCAGCACAGAAGCAGCTCACATTTCATTATCAGAGAAAAATAGATCCTTAAATACTTACACTTTATATCATCAGGAAGCAAATTATGTTAATAAATGCTTATGAATTAATTATAATTTCAAAGATAGCTAACTCCTAGCATTGCATGCAACAGGTTTATTTAAAAATACAGGTCCATGTAAGTGATGTGAGCATTCTGATGTATTTATAGCAGTTCAAGGTTAACAGGAATAGTGCTTGAACCAAACAAGGCAATCATTTCATACTATGAAAGAAACAGAATTAAGAAATGAACTGAGCTCATCAGAGTAAATATATGTCATGTATTAGTGACAGGAAACATGGTATGACAGAGGGGGTGATTATAGGCCTCAAGTGAGTGATGAAAATACAGCTGTTCTCATTTTTGTGTGTTTCTTAAACTTTTGACTTTCTCATCAACTGACTTTTACTCAGCAGTCCTCAGTGTCCTCTAACACAGTGCCTTACTTTTTTGAAAAGCCAAGTCCTTTTTCACATATATTACCTTTCCTAACACTTAGAAAATAAAGGTTGCTTTCTAAGCATTATCAACCTTGAGGAGTAGTTTCTAGAAATCCCTAAAGAACTACTGTATCATCCTGATGTGAAACAGAGTAATTACTTACTTTAATATGAGTAAAATGTATCTTTTTAAAGGAACAACCAGGACACACAAGAACTTGTGAACTCCAAGAATTTCATTAAAGCAGTTCTAATACTTTTTGAAATATACTAATTTCTGATGTCAGCTCCAGAGTAAATTTCAGAGACAAAATAAACATCAGTCAATAAAGCCAAATTCTCAGCAACATTTGAAATGAGTGAATAATTCTAACTTTGCAAGAAGATCCACATTGGTACAATGTCACCTCCCTGTTGAGCTACTCTGGAGTCTGTTTCTAGGCAAGCCTCCAACTACCCTCCAGTCATCTTAAGAGTTACTTGTATTTTGTAATTGGAAGAATTACTGGGGCACATCTGAACTAGGAAACTAACAAAACAAAAAATCCCTAATTTTCTTAATACAAATTCTGTAGCAATCTGAATGACATTTCACCTTCACTGAATACTGATTCTCTAGACATCTGATAGAAATCCCATTCTACAGCTTCACAGAATTCCTTAGGTTGGAAGACCTTGAGATTTCATGCAACCTGTCTGCTCAAGCAGGGTCAGCTAAAGCAGGCTGTCCAGGACTGTATCCAGCTGGGTTTTGATTATCTCCACAGATGGGGCTGTAGACACTCTCTGGGCAATCTGTTCCAGTTTTGATCACCTTCATAGTAAAACAAAAAAAAAAAAGCTTTTTTATTGTCAGGTAGAATTTCATGTGTTTCAATTAGTACCCATTACCTCTTTTCTTGTCAGTGGGCACTACTGAGAACAGTTTGTCTTCTACATTTTCATTCCCTCCCATCAAGGAATTATATATGCTGAAAAGATCCTCTTGAGACTTTTTTTTCCCCAGCTAAGCAGTCCCCAAACTCTCAGCCAAGGCTCCAATCCCTTAAACATCTTTGGGGCCCTGAGACTTGTTTCATGTCCATCTTGTTCTAAGAAAACAGTGCTGTGAAAACACAGCACTCTGTATGGCACCTCATCAGTGCTGCACAGAGAGGAATATGAACCTCCCTCAAACTGCAGGCAACTTTCTTAAAATTTACTCAGGTAGGAAGAAGAGATCACATATAACCACTCTGAGATCTCTTCTTTCCAGTGTTAAATTCCCAGTCAAGTAGAACATTATCTAGAATAGAACACTACTTAGGTTGGCAGGACCTTTGGAGATCATCTGATCTAATGCCTTTGCTCAAAGCAGGCCTAATGGTAAAGTTAAGTCAGATTGCTCAGGGCTTCAACCAATGAAAGTCTGAGTATATCTAAGGATGGCAGTTATAAAACCTCTCTAGGAAACCTGTCTCAACCCCTGACTATCCTCATCGTGAATTCATTTGTTTGGGTCCAGTTGGAATTTTCCTTGCTCCATCTTGTATACTTTCTCATATATATGAATAATTTACTAGCAGCAAGTGCACTTAACTCTTACTGCCATTATTAAAGTCTTTGCCATAATCTTGCGATCATGTGACGTATTTCTTTGCCTTTTAGGCAAAGAGTAGTAACATTGTTTATCATATAAAAAACAGTATTTTGCTCAATGTGAAGACTGCCTTTGATTTGATGGGAAACAATAGGAATTAGGCTATTCTTATCCCCATCACTCACTAGTGAAAATGATCAGCAGTGAGGTTTTGGATTTCTGCCATAAGGGTTTTTCTTCATCCCTACTGAGCTTTCTATAACAAGCCATATATAGCACATAATAGCACTTCTGGGATATAAATAGCATTTCTTAATGCTTACTCTTCTTTTATAGCCTAAAGTAAAGTAGCAAAGCAGGTTGCAAAAGGCCAACATCTGTATTATTAGGCCATTGGCAAATACGTAAACAAGAAAAATGCATTCAAGAAACACTTGAATAGAAAGGTAAAATTGTGTCACACAGTGTTCCAACTGTGTTCCACTAAATTCCAGGAACTTTTGAAAAGCAAGAGAAATTGTAAAGTAAGTTCCTACACACTTTATAATAATTGGCTGCTAGTAAAGAAGAGAGAATCAAATAACTGACTCCAGCAAGGGAGAGATGAGCAGTTCTGTATTGTCAAACATTTCCTTAGCACACTAAAATACTGGTCAGCCACAGCACACACCGTCTCTTCTGAGCTAGGGAAAAGAAAACAAGAGACAAGGTCACAGCAGTGGGAGAGGGAGACTTCCAGTGCAAGGAAAAGAAATCATAACCCTGAAACAGAATTGAGTAGAAATTGTGTCAAGCATGAAGGAGACAATTTAACTTTAGTCACTTGTATGCAGAGGTTGAAGGGGAAAAAATATCTGGTTTAGAACATATTATTAACTGACCATTAAACACACTGAGTGAAGATCTTGAGACCAGTTTGACATACCTCCCTGGAAACAACAAATTTAAGAACTGTGATTATAGTCTTCAGAGTTATTGCAAATTTAAAAACACCAATCTATCTCAGCAGAATCCAAACTTTTCAGCTAAGAGCAACTGTAGATTTAAGAATTAAGTGTGATGGGCATATTTTTAAAAGGTATTTTCCTTCTGTTTCCTTGATTATTTTGTCACTGTTCCGGATTTTTATTTTGAAGAATAGTTTGTTAGGCATGATTACATGTATCAGACACAAACATATCCAGAAGCTTCCCAGAGGAAGTGAGACACACTTGCAAAATTTTAGTGACCAAATTGTCTATTCAGTTACCCCAGTGTCCAGTGTGGGAACTGTGGTCAGCTGTTGCTTTCTGGTTTGTTTGGGTTTTTTAAAGCATGGTGCAGGTATAGACAGCCATGTAGTCAAGCTGACTCTTCATGTGAGAATGACCTAACTGACATTATTTTGGCATTAAACTGAAAGATTCTTTGTCATAGTATAAAACCTTGTATTGTTCCACAACAGTTGTTTTGCTTTTCCATAGGTAATTGATTTTTGGTGAAGTGGGGTTTGCCTTAAAAGCATCAGAGACTGCTCACAGCGAGTGATGCAATGGCAGGAGGTTTACAAGATATAAAACCAAGATGCTTCTGTGCCTCCATTTGCCTGTGTGCTTGGTTAAAAACTAGTGATCCGTGGTGGAGTTAGGATCTATGGGAACTAAAATACTGGTGGTTTCCTCAACCTCTCCTGGTTTTATCCATGCACTTTGGTCTGCTGTGCTGCCTCTCCTTCACCTTTTTATAGGGCATTGAAAAACACGTTTTGTGGTTCTTGGTATGTTCTGTAGACTGCAATGGAGCAGGCATCATTTCAGAGTTGCCTGTGATTGTGGAGAACCACAGGGCATGACCAAAGTAGTCTTTTACAGTCCTATGCTTTATATAAATTTCTAGCAATTCTGTATAAGTACAGAAGCTAGAAGGTCTGTGTAAGTGGAGCAAGTAACGGTGGTGTGCTTTGGTAGCATCTTAAAGATGCATAATTTGAAACAATTGCCTTCGTTCTTAACAGTTGTTCCCCCCACACCGTGAACATCTCGCATCATCAGAGTCACATTTTTGGTCTCCGGCCATTTACTTCACTTCTCCTGGAGAGTTTGTTAGACTGTCTCTGACTTAAAGGAAATCACACCTGTGTTGCCATTTCTATTATTGTATAATCTCTAATACTTCTTAACTATTTTACCTATTGCTATCTGATTATATGCTCCTGCCAGTTCAGTTTCCTTTTACTCTGCTCTCTACAATAGTATCACCTGCTTATTCTGAGGCTTCTCCAGAGAAAATCTGCTCTGGAATTAATGCTACTTCAAGTCTCCCTGCTACTCCACAATGGAAAAAAGAAATCAATCAGTGACACTCAGATTATCAGAAAAATTCCAGTGGTGTACTCATGCACAGCCTTAAACAGCTGTTGTCTGCATGGGCAAGACTGTGTCTCCTCCACGGACTTCCAGAATCTGTAACTCATAGAGAAAACTTTGCCAATTCGATGTATGCATCCTTCCAGAGGAAAGTATTTTCATAACAGTATGAATGTAGGTTTCAAGTTTGCTAATCAAGTCACAATGTAGTCTATGCTTTTTCACAAGGCATCCCAATGGCTGCTTGCTATAATTCTATTACTTTAAAAAAGTTTCTTGTTTCTGTCAGTAATATATGTCCTCTTCCATTCTATACTGCATTTTATACCTACAATATATGAAAATACCTATTATATATAATAGATATTTTTCCAACTCTTTTTTTCCCCCTTAAATTATGAAAGCCACCTATATCAACATAGACACCTCAGCTAAACAATTACCTGAAGTCTTCAAATAGTTTATAGAGTGTCATCTCTCAATTTCCATGAAATAAAAGACAAATGAAAACAATGAAAACAAACTGTAAGAAGCCTCCAATGACTCCAACCACAATTGTTACTAACAGATTTTGTTTCTTACAGTTGAAAACTGGCAGGAATGCACATCAAATTGTATCACACATGTAAACCAGCTTCACAATTATGCAATCAACTTGCACTGCAAATTAAAAACAAGACTTGCTACTAGATCTTAAGTCAAAACAAATTTAAAATGTCAATAAGCTCAGCAAAAGCATTCCTCAACAAATCTACTCATGTCTGTTATGATGGCAGAACCAGAAAACAAAGAGGCTTGAAAGGAAATAGAAAAGTAGAGACCAAATTGCCTCATCTTTTACAAGACAAATTAATGACATTCACAATGTCTAAGGGAGTTAACTACTCTACTTCAGTCAGTTTTCAACAGGAGTTCTGTTTCCAGCTCTCTCAAGCTTAATAACACAGTGTTGGATGGACTCCATTTCATCTGAACTGCATGGGACTCATTCATGGGAAGTGTCACTTTGTCAGCCCATTAAAACAGCCAGCTTCATAGGAGGAAACCTAACACAGATACTTGTGAATTTGATTTTAACTTGTAAAATAGGGAATGTTTGTTCTGGATAAACTAAGAGAAAATAGAGGGCAGACCAAGATACCAAGCTTCACATCCTCCTATGATCTTTTTTGACAGCAATTTAGCATAGATATATATATAGAGTCATGTTCTGTGCAGCAACATGTTCCATGTAACCCTGTCCATCCAATCATATGACTATAGTCACTGTGGAATTTGGCCTACTGAGTTAGATAAAAAACTTCCCATAAGAAAAAGCAAAAATAAAAGTTCTTTACGCATTTTAGATGTTTGTAACAGTTCACATTAACAAATGAGAATCTCTCCATAAAACATTTCACTGAAAGCGTTATCTTGAAATCTAATAATTTTTATCCCTATAGTAATGGAAAAAACTAAGCAATACTGATACATTTAGGTGATTCTTCATGCAAATAATGTGCTAGTTTTGAGGAGAGACAAACTCAGGATTCTAGCCAGAACCTATTCTCAAGTGAGCAATCAGCCTATAACTTGGCATCATCTGCCAGTTCTGCAGTGACATTAGCTTAGGAAGTTGACTGCTGGTTTGTCCAACCTCAGCTCCATGACTGCACAAACCCAAAAAAGTTTGCATAAATGGTGTCAGCATCTGACATTATCATCACTGAGTTTTCTGAAGAAAAGATGCATAAAACAATTCTCAAGTATGCAAAATAAGTTTGATTTTTTTTTTTCAATTACAAAATCCCGGTCTTCAGACTCTGCCTGCATGTAAACAGCACATTCTTGGTTTATATGCATTTAATCAGATTGAGCACAAAATCAACCAAAAACTGTGATACCATGTTTACCATCCCTGCATCTCAAACTTCCTCCTGTAGTACTTGGAAGTCTGGGTTCAGTGCAGTGCTAATGAGATCTTGTGGCTTTTAGCTGAGTATGCTGTGGCAATTTGGACTCCCAGTTTTTAGGGCTCTCAATGGAGCAGGGCTGAGTCCCTCTCAGAATACAAAGAATATGCACAGTCCTGCTTTTAGAAAATTGTACTGTCTGCTGAAGCTCATTTTCACATTTCTAACTTGTCCAGTCTCATAAACTAGACATAGTAGACTACTTTGCTAGAAAATTCTGTAGGAAGAAAATGTTGATGAGAAATGTAGCTAATACTTCAGGAGATTACATGCTTTTGAGTCTAAAATGAATTCTTAGGCATACCAGTACAGGCAAAGCCCTTCTAGAGATCAAGATGTTTGAATAAAACAAAACAGTATCTGCTTTGGTCCTTAAATATATAATGGCACTTAATGAGAACATCTGAAAAACGTACAAATTGGATCACTGTATTAAGAATCTTGCTTTGTATACAGAAAAACAGATCTTTATTTCCTCCTCACAAAGAATCACAATCTTGCTAAACTCACTACATTCCCATGCAGGGATATCTATACTTAAATGGCAGGTTAGCTGTATTTATATTACATCTTTTGGCCTGGATTGTATAAATATTACTATCTTGCTTCACTATGCGTGCCCAGAGTCCATGAAAGCCTACAGTCCTCATTTAAATGCATGATTATCAGCTTTCATCAAGCTTAGTGTGGAAGTCCATGCAGCAATGTACAGATATATGTAACAGCCCCCTCTGTTTATCTTACAAAGGTGTATAAAACCAGCAGAGAGCACACATCAATCATTCTTTGCTATTGTTTTGTTGTACCTCACTGCTATTTCGAATCAGTATTGCAAGAGTTCCAAATTCTACAGTGGCTGTCAAACACTAAGAGATTCTATGAGATGAGATTTATCACAGATATAATAGTTCAGCTTCAGGTTGCCAGCTGCCTTTTCTTTTAACTGTATCAACATACTCAAAAAAGCATAAACATACCCTGAACATTTTTACTTGCAGAATTTTTCACATTTTGTACCAAACAGAGCTCCCGTAAATGTTAAATATGTTTCAAGAATGGTTTTCCAAAACTAATGATAAACTATGCTAAAGATACCCAATTTCTGACCTTTCTACATTACTACAATCTGTATGCATTTTACTAAGTTTTTCAGATGTGACTACTTTCTTTAGTGCTATAATAACTTTAGGTTCTAGAGGTGTAAAGCTAGAAGCTGTCACCTATCAATTTATATGGCAAATCTCACTCCATTCATTAATCTAATCTCCTTGGGAAGCTTTTAAGAATAAAAGGCATAATACTCTTAAAATTATTTCCCTTTATCACAAATGCATAGATGGGAATATGAAATTTTGACAAGGTATTTGGCTTATGAGAACTTGTTGATACATGTAACACATAGTCTGCTCCTATCATCATCATGCTGTCTATTTAACAATTCACATTTAAATACAAGACCTCAGTTGCCACAGCTCAGTAGGAATAAAATTAAGGAGATTTACATTTTTCCTGCTGAGAAATCGGGAATTCTGTCTAGTTTTATCCTGTGTCTTTTAAACTTGTCAGAAACACTGGTACCAACATAACCCTCTATCACTCAGGAACTAAAATATGCATTTGGGGGCTGTGTCTTCCATTATGCATCAACTTACCTAAACCATGACAGAAACCATTGTTACAAAATATGTCTAAAAGAGATAATTTCTCTTTTTTTCTGGCAATTTACAGTTTTACCTGATATATTTAAAATCTATTATACAGTTTTCTTAATTTCATGTTTTTCTTCACATTTGTCCCAGTGAAGCAGTACCTTTCCCTTGCCTTTTTCTTTATATACCAGTGAATAGTACAGAAAACTCAAGAACAGTTGAAAACTGTTGATGATGAGGTACTGAAACTGCTTTCTTATAATACTGTTTTATATAAGTGTCCCTCAGTCAATAAGGACAAGCTAATGAATTTCAGTAGAGAGACTCAATAATACTCCTGAAAACTAATGCTTTTGGTACAATTAATGTGGTGCTAACAAAACCACACATCAAAGACAATCATAAAGAAGAGAAATGGAAAGTATACAGTTTTGTTGTAGATAGATTACATCCAGTCACTTTTTTGAAGAAGGAAAAAGTAGCTCCATAGTTTGTCTGGATTCTAGGAACACCTGTCCAAATCTTTACATACAATTTTTACTCAGTATAAAAGTCAATTTCACTAATTTGTTAGAGCAAACGTCCTTGTTATGAACATGACCTTTCAATGGTGTTTTGTCCAAATCACTGCCACTGATGTAAACAGGAGCCAATTTAAATGGCACTTAATGGCCAAAGAACAATAAACTTGTAGCCACTTACAAGAATACTGCAATTTATTTAGCACAGACAAATGGTGATGGAGATCCCTACTTCTTCAATAAGTGTCTTTTTTCAAAAGCACAGAACACAGAAACAAGTCAGAGAAGATGCAAATATTTACTATAAAAAGTGAAAGGCACATGCTACTCTTAGCATAATTTACATAATTTTTTCTCCTCTCTTTATGTTTTTATCATACAAAGTGCTTGAACAGCCACTAAGGTGATTAAGGGATTGGAGCTTCTGTCATATGAGAAGAGGCTGAGAGAGCTGAGGTTGTTTAGCCTTGCTCAGAGTGGGTTCTAGGCAAAGTGTATAAACACCTGATGGGGGAAATAAGACAGAGCAAGAGACTTCTCAGTATTGTCCAGTGACAGGACAAGGGGCAATGGACACAAACTGAAACATAGGAAATCCCATTCAAACATTAGGAAAAAAAATCTACTGTGAGGGTGAACAAATGCAGAATCTATCTACAAAAGGACAGATGGAGAAAGAGGGGAGTGTTTAGCCTGCAAGAAAGAAGGGTTAGGGGAGACCTTACTGTCTGTAAATTCTTGATGGAGGGAGTAAAAAAGACTGAGAAAGAAACTTCTCAGTGGTGCCCAGTGAAAGGACAAGAGGGGATGGACACATATTGAAACATGGGAAACTCCACTTAAACATCAGAAACAGGCGATTTTTACTGTGAGGTTGTTGGAACACTGGAATTGTTTGCCCAGTGACTGAGCATCCATCACTGAAGACTTTCAAAACCAAACTGGATAAGGTTATGAGTCCTCTCCTCTATTGATCTGACTGTAAGCAGGGGAGGTGGAAGAGATGAGCTCCAGAGATACTTTCCCACCTCAGTGATTCTGGGATTCTATGAAACACTAATGAGAATTACTCAATTGGTCTGGAACATGTTTACTTCATGCAGTTTTAGGCTACCTGCAAACAGAAAGTGTATAAAGTGTTAGTCACCCCAGCTGAGTGACCTGTATCAGAGGTGAATGCCATGGTAAGTGCCGGGGTCTGGTCTCATGCCCTGACATTGGTCTCTCCTGAAAAAGGAGGGTTTTCAATATGTTACCATATTGCACATTTGTGTCCATTCCCATTTGCTCCATGACATATTTAGCAATTTAAGGACAAAGCTACCATTATAGTAAGCTTCCTGGAATAGTGCATAACAACAAAATACACAGTCCCGTTAAACTGGGTTAATGGATGCTTTGCATGTTCCAGCTTCCCTCATTTTTCCCTTCATTCAAGGTTTTCTATTTCTCCTCTCCCTTCTGCATTCTCCTCCTTCTTTGGGTTGCTACATTTTGCAGAGGCACCAAATTTTAACTCAAACTCTGATGAACAAATTCAGCTCCCAGGAAAATAATTGTGTTTTTGAAACAGTATGGCTTTGGCATAGAGATGTTTCTCCATGTTATTTATGTAACAGGAGTCTAAATCCTTCTCAAAGAGAAAAACCCAACAATCTCAAATTGCAGATGTCCTTTCACAATATAGAACTCTACTTGATCAACGAAGTTTTATATTCAGTTCACTACTTGACTTTAGAACACCTACAACCCAATTGTCCTAGAGGAGAATGCCATTTCAGAAGTGGGTAATTCAGGCTGGAAACAGATTCTCTGTTAGGTGTGGTTCAGGATGAGAATGAGGGTAGCCAACTTTAGGGTCCAGGCCATGCATTACTACGATCCAGCTCTAGGGAAATATGGGCAAACCTCTATGGACTCAAGCTTTGATTATGTCTATTTTTTGCTTTTCTGAAAGCACCAAGGAAATCATACACCTTGGGAATTCTGGGGCAACTGTCAACTAGTATTGCCCAGTAAAAGAGCTCTGTTGAGCAGAACAGCCACAGAGGCCTTTTGATCTTCTGTGCATAAAGGAGGAGTCTGTGTATTTTGGGGCAAGTAGGGCCAAGGAAAGACAGAGGATGGAAAATGTTTGTCTCTACAAGAAGATAAATTAGAAGAAAATCTAAAGGTTGACTGCAGTATTTAGCAAAGGAGTAGGACAAAAGTTGATAAAAAGAAAACAATTCTGTTTTTTGAAGGGAAAAACAGATCTATTCTTTGAACTAGCTAACCCCATTAATAACAGAGGTGAACAGCTATACCAGCATGATCTAGTCACACAAGGTCCAGGGCAAGCTGGGTCCCACTTACTGAAACATCTGACAAGATACTATTTTAATTGGTATTTAACAAAACTGGCTAGATTACATTTAGAGCAAATACATCCAAATATATCCATTCAGCTAATACCTTCAGCTGCAGTGGAAACATACCCTTTTGAGAGTCCATCTGCTCTAAAAAGTCTCCAACATAAACTGTGTTAAGAAAAGGATGTGTTACTGAGCCTGTTTCACATAAAGACTAAAATATTTCTAGCTGTTTCCTAATAAATTTTTGATGTCAGCCACACAGGAAGAAATGACTGCCTAGGAATTAAACCTCCAACTCTCAAATTCCAATACAATGCATTTAATCACAACATTAGTCTTCATCTGAATGTTAATTTGACATGCATTTAAACCAGACACCTAATCTCTGAGGTGAGAGATTTTATTAAAAAAAAATCAGCCATATTGAACACTTAACCTACATTTTGCCTCATACTGCTATTGATACCAGCTCCTGAAAATAACCAAGATATTGGCAGATAGTTTTAGAACAGGATTGGTAAAAAATTAGGAGTTAAGTCTCAAATTTTCAGCATATGGAGGCAAGTAAAACATTTTGCAAGATAAAATATTTGAAGATTAAAATCTGGATTCTTCAGAATTTCATGCCTTATATAGCATGTGTCTATATATTTATAGATACAGAATTTTATATCCTTGCAATGTGTTTTAAATTGCATTTTTGAATTTGAAGCAAGAGCAAATGATCACTTAAGATGACAAAGATTCAGACCCATCAACTCAACTTTCTTTTTCATATTAACAAACATCTCATGAACATGAATATTGCTGTTTATACAGCCTAATCCCACACAATACCATAATGAAACACTTCATTTTTATGTCTCTATGATGTATTTAAATGTACTTTTACCTTTGCTGTGATTAAGAGATTGTTTTTTAATAGACATCTAGTGCTGATACAGTGTTTTACAGCTATACATTACTTATTAAAAAGGAAATAAAAATGCACAGTTACTCATTTACAAAGCAGCAGTTAATAATCACTGAAACAGAAATACTGTCTCATTTTATGTTTGTAATTAACTGAAAGTATTTTTTTTGAAATAGAAGAATGTTGTTACAGATTCACTCTGCAGTGAGGTTTAAATATAACATCTCCATCATTGAACTGTTTGCAGCATGGTTAGAAATGTGCTTGTAAACTACTCTCATTCCACACACGCACAAGTCCCACAGTCTCCCAATAACCAGAGGTGAACACATCAAATAAAGGATGCCACCAGTGTCGCCAGTGCACTGATAATTGGGAGAACAAAGTGCCAATCCTTCTAACTCCTGTAATTCTTACGTGAGAAAATTCCAATGCATTGTCTAATACAAGTGTGCTGAAAGCCTGTGGACTATTCAGAACTGAAGTGGTCCTCTGGTCTACTGCTCTGTTGCACCTCTCAGTCCTAAAGACACAAAGATTGCATTATAGTCCCAAGCATGTTTTGTTATGTTTGCTTAGACTGTGATCACAGCACAGGCAGAAACTGCTCATTTAAGACTGCCAAATTTCTGTCCATTTTTCTAGTCCCTTCCTCACACTTCCCAAATCAGGATGGTTAGACACTGTAAGTACCTTCTCTTCTGTCTAAAGTACTTCCAGTACTTCATAAGCACTTAAGCAAACTGTTTCACAGTGGAGTCCATGACTCACTTCACTAGCATGTGAGCAGAGATGAGGAAAGAATAAAGTTTTCACACAATATTCAAACATTGTTAGGTAAAGGCAACTCCTCACATAAGGAACCCTAGACTGCTTACAACCCTACAAACTCTGTGCCAACAAAAGTAACAGCAACCTTTATTCTCTCTATTCCCAAAACAGCACTGAGAGTAAACCTGCAAAACTCGCTAGATTCCAGCAAAAAATTCAGTTCCACCAGAGACTGATGCCAAATATGATCCTTCAGATCTCATTTCTCCAAAAAAGGAATGCATTATGTTAGACAGGAGTAGGCAGAAACATAAGACATTTAGTCAAAACATCCAAAAGGCTCCTGCACAAGAAAACTGATACTGTAGTTAGAGAAAGTTGAGAATTATGTAATGCACACAACTGTATAAGTCATCTGTTTGCTGCTGTAAAAGGAATGAAACAAAGTACTTACTGACCTAAATACAAACTTTTGTACAAGAGAAACATAAATTCTTATTTTTCAATTCTTTCAATTCTTGAGCAACTTCAGTGGGACACACAAATATCTTTTATTTGTGGGTTTCCTTCTCAGTCTGAGTTAGAAACATTCATCTCCTGCGCCATGTGACCTAAGAAATCTGTTCAAAAGCACCAAGGTTATCTACAAAATACTGTGTTCTTCCTTCCTGAAAAATGTTTTGTTATTCAAATTTCTCTATGGCTTTTTATAGCTTAAGTTTCAAATGCTCCAAAATGATGCTGGTAAATAACTGGATTGGGCCTGGCTAGGACAGAATTAACTTTCTTCCCAGCAGCTCACATGGTCTTTTAGCTACCTGACCAAAGCAGGGCTGACAGCACACTGAGGTTCTACCTATTGTTGAACAGTTTGCCTATAGGTGAATTACCACAATGAGAATAATTTTGTGTAACACTATACATTGATTATGAGTTGTCAACATAAATGCTTTCAACACACTTGCTCCAAACTAAACACAAAAATTTTACCAAACCATGGCCATGTACTGCACATGCTTCTCATCCTGGGGAGAGGATGTGTGAAAAGATTGTGACAGATGTTAGGGATATTGTTTACTATGCTGATGGAAGATGTTTCATTTATATGGTAATAAATACAATATAAGAAGCCATACAGATGTATGGAACAATCTCAGACAGATATTTATATCAAGTTATTAAATATTTTTTAAGACTGGGAATATACTAGATACAAATGGTAGTATTTTTGTTTGTCATCCCACTGATACTTGTTACTTTTACTGCATTCATAGAAATGTACCATTTGTATTACTGAATATTCTTAATGTCCTCTCACTGAGTGCTAAAATGCTGTATTACAGCAAAAATAAAAAAACACTTAGCATCATATTTTCATACATAAATTTTGTAAGTAAAATAGAAATCAAAATGTACAGGCTCTAAGTTAGAAGTCATTGCAAGCAATTTTCCCTATTGACTTTAAGGAGATTTGAACCTGTGGCTTTTGACTCCTAAAATAAACATTGCATCACTGTCACATATGAAAAATATTATGAATAGTGAAGAACTGCAGAACTAGTTTAATCTACTTCTTAAAGCAAACTGAGAATCTCCTAAAGGGGCTTAAAGATTACTGCACATCCGAAGCAAAGCTCTATCTTGCATAACACTGAAATATACTACAAGGATGGCTTAAAGAATGTGTTTATTAATAGGGAAATTTATTGATCATAACAAAATATTTATTTTCTGTTCGTGATATGAAAAAGACTTGCCACAATGAAGAGAAGAAGACTAAAAGATAGGAATCCTGACTTCTTATGGTTCCTAATCATATGTTAGTTCTATTTACACAACATACACCTCTGTGTTACTTGAGGGAAGCTGAGCATACGCTTCCACACCATATTTATTTGCTCTAACCTTATTATTTTAAAATAAATATGAGCCATTCAATCGAGTCTGACTTTCTTCTTTCTGAAAGAATTCTGGAACGCTGATCTTGGACCATTCTGCACCTTAGCTAGTTTGTTTTTATTA
Source organism: Rhipidura dahli (assembly GCA_013399225.1). Lineage (NCBI taxonomy): Eukaryota > Metazoa > Chordata > Aves > Passeriformes > Rhipiduridae > Rhipidura > Rhipidura dahli. Next base: position 88,894 of record VXAC01003690.1, read on the forward strand.
TTTGTTAAAACAACACATCTTTTCTAGGTTTATTTTTAAAGAACATAAAAATATAAATGGAGAAGAGTTTAATACAGAACAAACAGGGAACAGTATTTTTACAGAAAACTTAATGGCTAAGCAGATGTCTAACCTACTTTGAGACCAACATGTTAAGCAAATACAGTACACAGCTCTCCCTTGTATCCCAGGGCTATCTTTTGCAAGACAAAAGATCTCTTGCTTAACTTTCCACATACTTTTTGAATACTACCCATCGAAAAGGAAGATAAAAGGGTGTTTAAAATTTAAATAGCTAGGTAATTTACACGGGACCCTATCATGCCTTTATGAAGGGCTGACAAACCACACTAGATGTGCTGTACTTGAAAACATCTCATCTCACTAAGATCATCCTGCTGTCTTTTCGATAGAGATGTCTCTCTATTCTGCTTTTTCTGAACTAGCAATCTGAATTCTGGAGAATTTCAGGTAATTGCACAAAGAACTCTCTGCTAGGACTGTGTGCAATTAAACATCCAGAAGTTACAGCAAAGACTGACTGCACAACCCTTACTGTAATACCTATCAATTAAAAAAAGGCTACTAATCACCTAATCTGAGTTGCATTAAAAAAACCCCCATTTATAGAACTTATTTATATTAATTTTCTCCCAAAGTTCAACAGATGATTTTGCTAAACCATCCTTCTTAATTTTCTATTGTAAACAGTGATATACAAAAACCATTAGTAGTTCCAGCTACTAAAAAAAAAAAATCCTTAATAGTAGTCTGAATTTGTCTGTTTTTATTACCTCATTTGCTAAGATAATTTGATTTTCTTTTAAAAAGCAAGACTGAATAATCTGGTTTTGAATATGACTTTATCTCAAATGTTTTGATCCAGTTCATGAAAGATGTATCAAGAGATGGCTTGATTACTGTCTGGAAGTGCCACCTTAGCTTTACTTTTACTAAGCTTTGCCCCCAACCATTCATGCTAAAGCATGTGTCCCAGGAACTCTATCATTCTTTTAGGTCTGTTATATACCCCTTTCAAGTTTTCTGTGTCCTTCCTGACGTGCAGTTGCCACAATCAAGTTCAGAATGAGTGGTGATCACAGCATTAACAACCACTGAATCGCTGTAATTCAACAATGGCTTGATATTCCCCTTGCCTATTCATCTAAGACTACCTTCATTCTTTTGTCTCCCTTGACACTGGCAGCTGATTACACCATGACCCTTCAAAACTCCTTTAGAAGGCTTTGCTTTGTGAGGCAAGAATGAGGCACTCTGTAAATAGAATCTACAAATAGTTTCTACATAGTGATTTCTCTTTTGCTATCTATCCTATTCTTCTATTTCATTATCTTAGATCTGGAACATGCACACGGAAGTGTGTAAGGCTTGTATTTGAACTCATCTAATGTCAGGGAGCTTAATTACATTTATATGGAATATATAATTACATTCATATAGAATATATCAATTTTAGAATTACTCCCATGTGTTATTTTCTGCTGTTTCCCTCATGAACAACTGAACACTGCAGATTTATTTTTGCAGTTTTAGGCGTGGAAGATATTGGTAGGACATGAATGCTTAGCCTCCCCCCCATTTACATTGTTTTACTTCCACTTCCTTTATGATGCTCTTTTGATTCATAATTAAGCTGACTCTAGCCTAATATTTGAATCAAATGTCTGTTGTAGGGAAATCATGATTATATTACTGCAGGAAAAGTGCCAGATCATGTCTCCATTTCATTTTTACTGAAGCACTGGTCCTTATTCAAAGGTTTGTCATCTTGCTAGACTACTTTTGTCATGAGTTTCTCCTCTACCTGCTCCCTATTCTTTCTTCTGGCTGCCCTGAACACAGAACTAAGAAACTTCTGGTGGCAGCCCTTCACACCAGCTGATGTTGGTACTTAGTGAGATCATGGCTTGAATTTCAGTTCAGTGGACACTGAACAGATGTTTTTATGTAAGAGCACCAAGGATATGGGCCTGGAAAACATACTTAGAGCCCTTCCAGTCTCCTGTCTTGCAATTACAAACAGAAAAGTATTGAAATTGTACCAGAAAGTTCATCTACATAAGATTAAAAATAATCAAGCCATTTCTCTAGGATTAGGTAACTGATTCCAGTCAGTCAACTTGTAATGCATGGTTGAACCTAGTTTTGGTCTGATGAGTCTTTACATACCAAAATTCTGGACATAATTAAGAGTAAAAAAATGTGTATTTTTAGTGCTATGGAAGTGAAAAAAGAGCAATTAAGGTTTTTTAATTGTCAAAAAAATTTATTGTGTTTTAACCGTCTGATTTTAAGTGAAAGACCCTTTTCCTTGCTTTGTGCAAATTTGCAGATTTAAATTTAGAACTTCTGCAATAAATATAAAGGATTCAAATTGTGGGCCCTTAAATTAGCAGGAATGCTTGCTAGTGCCTTCAATGGACATAGAGAGTCAGAAATAGACCAAGGTATCTTCTAGGTGAATAATGATACAGCATTATATAAATGTGTGCAATATTTCAACCTTTTCAGTGTTTAAAAAATGAATGGTCTTTGATTTTATTTTGAGGAGATTGAAGAATGCATCTCAAGTAGTATTTACAAATGGTTTTCCTCCCTACATCTTAAGGAAGAAAAAAGTCATACTCAAAACATTTTTAACAGTGGCAAAAAAATCTAGCAGTAGAAAGTTGATCTGACTTTGTGGTTAGTTTTCATTCAAAAAAAAAGTTTTCTTACATATAAGACCCTTATAAAATGATAAAATATATTTTAGTGGATACCATATACAACAGAGTAGGAGCTATGCTAGTCTGAACCCATTTAAACATAGTTTTTCTAGTAAAAAGTAATCCTTGCCTGGCCTGCACAGACTCAATGGAACTATTTTATATGCTATAATCTATGCTAAGTGAGGTTTGTCTTCCAGAGCAGACAGTGACCTGAATTCCAAGGAAAATATTTAGAATTTCATACCAGAACTTGTACTCTAGATTATTCTTAACAATCCTTCTGTGATTTCAGCATACACAGCTTTCTTCTCAATCTATCTTCTACTTGGAGTTTCGATTAGTTCCTTGTGTTTCTGAGATAAGCAGGAACACACAAAGAAAAGAAAAAGAGACAATGGAAAAACAGACCCCTGAATATGAAGCCCTGCTAGCTCAGAAGTGTTGCAGAGAAAAGCACAAGCATGAGACCTAAAAAACAAATAACTGTGAGCACATGCTTACATAGACAGCAACTCCAGCTCAAATGAAAATATTTAGCACCTACTTGCTTACAGGAATACAACTTTGAAGAAGACTCTTAGTCGTAAAGTCCAGTAATGTCTGGTGCAGGTAACTGCAATGCAGTTCACTCCTGCAGGGACATCCTAACCATGAAGGTACTTCAAACTAGTGTCCTATGAAGATCTGATCTACTGCCTTTCCTCTAGAGAAGGAATACAGCCTAAATATCTCCTCCTGCATCTGTGAATATTCCAAACAAATAAAAGCACAAGCTGCAAAAGAGTTTTTTCAGAAGTTTTTTCCTATGCTGAAAAAAGTTTTGGAGCTCCTGGTCATATTACACTGATTAATTTTGGTACATAGCGGGACAAGAGCAGCAACTGCACAGTCAGCAGATGGATTTCCATGCCCTGTTTAACTTAAATGGAATCACTGCTTTCCTTGTATTTGGTATAGGTCCAGAGACTGAGGCCTACAGAGCTGGTGACTTCCAGGGGAATGATGCTCATGGTAACATGATAAAATGAGCAATAATGAAGCATCAGATTTTTTAGTCATTATTTAAAATCTATGCAACCCACAAAATACTTAGGAAAAAAAGTGGTCAGAAAGAAGTGACTATAGTTTAGCTGTTCAATTAGCCTGTGAGATGCAATGTTGCACTTCAGGTAGCACTGCTGTCTGGTATCTGAACGAATGGTCTCAACCATTAATGCCAACATTCCACCACTCTTACAGCAACACCACACTGAGCTGTCTGATCTACCCTAACCTGCACAGAGCTCCTGCAACACAAACTTCTGAGACTTCACTCAATACAGGATGCTCAGCAGTGTTTCTGCTTTTCTTACTGGTAGGAAAGTACAGGAATCAACATTTGAATGTCAATTACCACTTTCAAGGAACGTGAAAATTCATTGCTGTGAGCAATATAAATTTCACCTACTCCAAGGAGCAAGATCAGTAACATCCCTGATGACATCACTGATGTATAAGAGAAGGCTCTGCATTGTCCAGATTCAAGTATTGTGGGCTTCTTTCTACTGTCCTACAGTTACACTAGTTCTTCCCTAAACTCTGCCTTTTTTCATGCAAATTCCATATTCAGAACTCATCCACAGGATCACCATCACTGCTCCCTAAAGAACGCTTTCTTTGTTTTAATAAATTCTTTTTAATGAATCTTGTTTGTTTAAATGACAAGAAAAGTTGCAAGATGGTTCTACTAGCAGCAAGATGTGTCTGTGTTGGAAGCTGACTAGAAACCATATTCTTTCTAGTCAGGGTTCTGTTCAGGTTAACACCCTAATGGTGTTACCATGGCACTGAGCCACAGCTAATAAACTCTGTCTTTATATTATATTAAACATTATCAGGTATCTTTTCAGTTTATTCAAGCTCAGGCAGCAGGAACTTGTATCTGCTTAAAAATTACATAGATGCACCTCAATGCTTAATGCCTTTAAGAAATAAAATAGCACCTTTGTACTTCCAAGCAGCACACTCAAGCACGTTATGGAAAAATATTCCTGTATGACTAATGCCTCTCCCTGAACTCAATTTGTCCATTATATTCCTTCGTTTAAATACTCAGCCTTTAGACAAAACCAATCTCTTACACATCTCCATGAAGCCAAACTCAACAGAACCCCATACCTAAATGGGGCCTGGCAAGGTTAACATAACTTCAGCAAAAATTACAGACTTCAAAAAAATTGCAGAAGAAAAAAATCTGTGCCTTTGCATATGTGAACTGCAGCACTGGTTTTAACACTATGAATGTTTATTTACTACCAAACAAATTAGTATAAAAGACAGTTATGCTTTGTTTTAGTATTTTACTCCCAGGTGTTTGATATTACTCACATTGATACCCACTCATTCCTCCAGCATTTCAGTGCTCACCAAATAGTAATAAAAGAATCTTCTCTACAACCTGTTCAACGAGACAACACTGGTAGCTGTAATTTACAGATAGAGAAAAGGGAGGCACAGAGGTCTAGGTCCAAACTGTTTCAAGTACTCTTTAGTTCCACACACCTGATGTTCTAAGTTCAGCTTTTCAGGACACTCAGGACTCAGTAAACACCTCCATTTCACATGATTTCAGTTGTACTGGTGATGTCAAAACCAGGGCAAACTTGGCTACATGTGTCCCACAGCTGTTAAAAAATGAAAGGCCATCTGTGAACCCCTGACCTATATTACCTATCCAGCAAAAATTAGTAATTTAGTATCCAAGACAGGCAGATACTAGTCCTCCCAAGGCAGCACTGAACTTCCCTGAGCTGGGACTACCCTCTGCCTTCCTGAAGTGTTCCTCTGTGTCTATTCTACACTCTCCTGCAGGTGATAAGGGGGTGCTGGGGAGAAAGCCTTTTAAAAACAGAAATGAGAAGCACTACAATGGATAAATTATGGTCACACCAACAACGTAAAACAGGAAATGTCCTAACATTTTTGGCCTTTAGCTATATAAGAACAGTTTAATTTTAATACAGAACCATTTCCAAAATACAGGATTTCTACTGCTGTGTTACTATAGCTCCATTCAGTCTAAGTTGTCAACAGTTTGACTTCTGCACCTGTCAAATAGACTTCACCTGTACGAATAAACAGAATCAATACCAAGCCAGAAAGCACTGAAGTGAAGAGAGGTTCTCTGCTTTTCAAGGAGGAACAATGAAAGAGAAAGTTCTACTCAAAGACTTGGTTGCAGATACTGTCTTTGGAAAATGTCACTGGCAAACTCACACCAACCTCACCTAAGAACATATATAAACTTAGATTATTTTTTTCAAAGGCTTATACTTAGATCAAACACTTATATTTTCATAAGAACAGGAAAAAATACATTCATAATAAAAGGGCAATAATTAAATCAAATTTGAGGTCATGGCTTAATGAAAAGCCCTTGTTCAACTGGCCAAAATGACAACTTCTCCCTAATCTTGTTCTCAGAATTATTTTATCACTGACAATTTTATAAGCAATCCAAGGCAAGATCTACGGTAACTTAACTAAAGTAAGTACAAGGAGTACTTGTATTTGCTCTCTCTACAGGCACATTTAATAGTGGCACAAAGTCAAGCAGATAAACTGAAGTTTAAGTTACAGCAGTTTTCATCAGCTAAAGCTAATGTTCTAAATTATTTGTATTTTTATGGATTCCTCCTTTGATTCACGAGACTCAAGACACTTCCCTTGAAAACATACAGTAAAAAATTACAAGGCAAGTAGCTATCATCACTTGTAGGAAATTTCAGCCAGCACATTACCTGTCAGTGTTATCACATATTACCCACCACATTCAAAAAGATGGAAACTGTAAATCCCCAAGTCCAATGGCAGATGTTTGCAAATGTTCATTAAATATCTGAGATGCTCAAGAAATCTAGATGTAAGACAGCGAGATGGGGAAGGTTCTCTACTGCCAAGAAAGAAGTCAGATGCAGAGTTTGTACTCTGAAGTCCAGAACCATAGAACACCACACTTGCTCCAGCAATTCTTGCTCATGTGACCCAAACACACTGCTAGTGCAGCAGCCTAGCAAGCATCCAAGAAAGGAAGAAAAGAGATTACCTTCAATAAATATTTAAGAACTGTTTTCTTCATGTATGCTGTTCTATTTATGCTATTCTGTCAATGTTACACACATATTAGCAAGACTTCCAGTGCCAGAATGAATCCCCACTTCTTAGCCCTGATCACCAAGTCAAAGGTGGAAATGTCGGTTCACAGATCTTCTGGATACCAAAAATTAACAGGAGACACTGTCTCTACTGCATGGTGACACTCCAGCTAAAACCTTCTGGAGGTTCAGGTGGGAATGCTGTTTTCCTTCTGCCCATGACAGAGCATTGCCTCACAATTTCTTCTCATACTAATATCCCCTTTATTTTACAGGTGATAACCACAATTTTCATTAAATTAGCTATTTAACTGTCATAATTGAAATAAACTTACAGCAACTCTTCCAAATTTGGCCTAAAGCTATGGTTAGATGAACAGTAGAGCTGATCTGATGGACCAGTTGGACCAAAAAGAAGGGAAGCACCACTCTGGAGCCTGTTGATCCATCTATAAGTCAATTGAACACTCTAGAGCAGCAGAAAACATTTCACTAGTTTCTTGGTAGTTTAGTTAAATCTAACTAATTTGGGGGTTTAATGACTGGCAGGGCTCAGAGAGCATAAGCCATAGCAGCAGCACTTCCCTTGTTCTAAGCAGTGGCTGTAGGTGTCTCATGAAATTGCACCCCTAGTTCATTGTTTGCTGCTGTTGTTCAAAACCTGAAGAAGGGCTTGTAGGCCCAGTAGTTTGTGTGGTTCTCCCTGTTGCACAAGTTGATGTAGTAAGAGCTACTACACCTTGGGAAGCCAGATGTTAAAGTAAAGCTCTTCTGTTACGAGTCTCTCACTAGTTTTATCCAGCTTCATAATAAATAAACTGAAAGAGCTTCTCTGCAATTAATGGTAATTTTGGAGGTTAACCCCATAAAAATTTACATTTTAAATTTTCAGCAATGAATACACAAGAGTTACACATCAATAGCAGATTTTAAACACTAGCTTGTGTGAGGCACCAACTATCACTGAGTACATTATTTCAAGTAAATCTATTTGCATTCTCTGATCGCTATCCACATAAAAAAAAACCCCACTTGTACTTTTGGTAAATATGTATTTGGGATAAAAGCATAAAAATTAACTTTATCTATGATATATCAAAAGAGTTAAGATGGAAAGCTGAAAAATATTGGTTTGATTAAGCAGCTCTTCAAAATCACTTTGTATGCAGAGAAACTCTACAGCCAGAACCAACCAAGAATACTTACTCAAAATATCATTTCTATCATATAAAAGATCTTTTGTCTCTGCAGCTAGTACTGATGATTCTTCAAAAAAGTAAACAACAATTTTATAAAACCATGAAAGAAAGAAACATCTTTAACTCCATTCAATACACATATTGGCTATTTAAGAGATGATCTTTCATGTGAAAAAAGAACCGTGTTTTCATTATGAAATTAATCAAGAGTTTGGCTTCTTACACATGCCATTCTTCTTCTTGAGGAAGGAAATAAATATTATTACATTTGCTTTAATCAGTGGTGACACTTCTTTAAGAATCACTCAAGACTTTTATCTCAACTACTTTTTTGTGGCAGAGAGAATTTCTCTCTCTGTCTGATCTGATTAATAGTAACCAGCACTGAAATCTATCCTCAGAGTATTTAAATTTTGGATTCCCTTACTTTAATGTGCTTTGTTTATACACAAAGATTTTTAAATAGATGTAACACAATGCCAAAAGTCAGAACAAATGACAAGGGGTTCCTCAAGAGCTTGTATTACAAAAACTAAGCTGCAACAACAGGTGAGCAAAACAAGTGTGTAGGGTGGAGTTTGAAAGACGGGAATAACAAACTGGATGTGAGCAATTTTATAGCAGTTATGAACTAGGACTCTCCCTGCTGGTATCAGATTGTACTTAGAGACTGAGCTGCCAGAAAAGAATTCTGTAACACTGCTATCAATATTGTGCATGTAACGAGAACCATAGCCATGAATCAGGAAAACACCACTGTTCACCATTTAGGTCTCATCACTATTTCTTGATACATCTCCACTTGTGATGTTTTGTGTAGGAAGGGTTCTTTATGATGTAAATTTCTGTGGAGTACAAAGTGGCTTTCCTCCTGGGGGAAGAACCAATACTGAAGCTGAGCAAAGGGGGCACCAAAGGCATCCCCAGTTTGCAGTGTGGATAGCTGTTCTTCAGCACTCATCGCTCCACCTCCATGTGTGCCCCCTTTAAAACAATGAGCACAAACTCAACTGCCAGTGAAAACTCAGTGGGGGAAGGCAGTTCTTGAACCATTACAGACTGTGGTAACTTGAAGCTCTCCATGATGCACCAGTCAGTGTCTCAAGGAAGTGAAGATCCTCCCAATAACTGTTACACTCATCTTTAACCTCTTCTGAGAATTTTACTTGTCTTTTCCTGGCCAGATCTTTTATGAAAATGAGATTATTATGGCAAATTAGCAGGCTACCTTCTTAATTCCAGTCAAATCTCAGAACATACATAAAGCAATGGCAAACACAATTATTCTGTTACAGGAAAGAAATGACCAATGCACTGCAGTAAATAAACAATTTGGTTGGCTGTTAGGAAAGCTTCTGAAATATGCAGGAATTCCACTACTAATAATTGGATAAATAGTTTCAATCAAAGTTATTTGTTTCACATGTAAGAACTAATAGTGACAGCTGTTGAGACCATAGTGCTCACGTAACCCTACATATCTTCCATTCCAAAAGGGCCCACACTTGACAGTGAACAACTTTCGTTTTATAATAGAGACAACAACACTGGTATTTCCCATGGACACACATTCAGTGAGACAGACACAGTCTTGTCACAGCCTGATGGAACACACTGCCAGTGCTACACCTGCTCTGCTCTGCTTCTGTCTCAAAGCCTGTCAAGCTGTTACTTTTCATGGCACTACATCTCCTGGACAAATTTAGAGATAAAACCACAATAATCAGGAAAATAAGCTTCACTGTAAGAAATGTCTAAGGTACTACCTGCCATCATTCAAAACAGATAGCTACAACGCTAAGTGAGATAGAATCAACTTTGTTTCTTCATATTTTAAGTATTAAGGCTAATACTAGGAATAAAACTCCTTCCCAGACAACCAAAAAAAAAAAAGAAAAGTTTTTTAACTGAGGATTTGGGGAACAAACAACCCCAAGCTAAGATGTACTTGGTGCAAAGTTTTCAACAGCTGAAGAAAGGACTCCCCTTTTCAACATCAGCAGTATGTCTTTCTCCAGGAAAAGTTCAAAACTTTGCTCAAGACTTGCCTTGCACTTGCCTAAAAAGGGTCTTTAAAGCCAAAACAGCAAAAAGAAACTCATTATTTGGGTTGAGGGGGTTTTTCTCACTGGGATATTCTGATTGAGATAGCTGGAAGAACATATAAAGATGCTATTGGCACCAGTCTTTCAAAGCACAGAAAGATTATAACTTAATATCTTTTGTTTTATAAAAGGCAGTGTAAAATTTGATATATACATATATCAGTTGGTCATGCTAAAAACAAATCCCATGTATCCCCAACATCGCAAAAATCAAGATACAAAGTTCAGGCACTTCACTTTTATCTGCACTGCCTCCAACTTTTCTCAAAGTTCTTCTGTGCATCCTGCAGTAATTTGCTTATCAGTCCTAAAAGTGGAGCTGCACAAGAGCAACTTTAAACCAATATGTTTTATCCCACTTTATTTTGTATATTCTGCAGGCTTCGAAGTGAAACTTAAAATGTTTCATTTCCACTCTGAATCCTAGAGTGTTCATAGAGCAGGGAAAACCACCTAGAGCAGAGTTGCGTGTCCACTTTCAGTACTATTTCCTGTACTGCTTTCAGCTGAGGTCTGAGCACACAGAATGCCACACACACTTTGTTTTTGTCTTCTCTGTAAGAAAATTCAATAAAAAAGGATGACTGCTATTTGAATGTTGAACGAAATGCACAAATAAACCAGTATTTTTTCATGTTTGTTCACTTGACCATCCAGCATACCTAACAGATTTTCTATTACAGTGTTTTCACTGTCATGTGCAGTCTTAACTTGGTTAGCTTCAGAATCTTCTGACAGGGAGATGTTAAAAGCCATGCAATTAACCCTGAAGTAATACAGTTTTCCCACACTTAGCTGCTCCAATCCTCTAATTAATACTATGAGGTGCCAGTGCATAGTTCTGGACAATCAGAAATGGTAACATATCCTTTTGCCCTGACAGTGACAAACACCCAAAGCGATCCTTTCCATTCCCATTGGGAAAATGACTGGAGGTACAAAACACAGGCAGTGGGATAAGGGATACCTCATGCCACAGGAAACAGAATTGTTTACTGGCAAGACATACAAGGACCTTCACCTACTTTATACTGCAAAACCAGGTGGTTGTTAGGTGTAAAGCACTACCTCCCCACTAGAAAGAGTAACTTTGTTTCTTGACGGTGGCAGGTATGCCAAGAAAAAAAGAGAAAAAATAATCTTGTAAAATTCATAGTTCTGCCTCTGTACAGGAAGAGGAGAATGTGTCCCAAAAACACACAGGATGAAAAATCCACTTTGGAAGCAAGTTGGAGTTGAAAGAACAACTATATATTGGATCCAGACTCAATCCCATTTAAAACAGCAACAGGCAAGAGGACCAGGAACAGAAGTCTATCTAGGTACAACTCCAACGTCTTTATTAAATCAACTTAATTTTTAAAAATACATATTGATTTATTTATTACTTCAACAGAGAGTATTTTTGCTTAACAAAACTAAGCAAAACAAAACCCAGATTAAAAGCATCTGGGATCCGTCTCTGGCTTCAGGGTATGGACATAGTGTGATACTTTTTTGGGTATTTTTGTTTAAATTTTATTTTAAATTAATACACTTTGATTAACAGTTACTCAATTTTTACCATTTACTTACTCCCCTTTAGATATTTTGGCTAAAATAATGGGTAACAAGTTGATAACTGAAAGATGTTACCATTTAACCACTGAGCCAGAAAAACTGCAATTGAATGTTGCAAAACTTTCACAGTTCACAAACCAGCCGCAGGAAACCTGCTTGGTTTCTGAGCATTGTCTATACCTCTGACATCCCATTGTGTGTCAGAAACTGACACCAACCTTTCACTATCTGCGGCACTAACTATGCTCGCTCACAGTTGTGTGCGTGTGTATGTGAGATGATTCACTTGCTTTTATTCCAGGGAACTGATGATTCATTCAATCGTCTCCAGATCATATTAACGTACTAAATATGCACATAAAGGAAGCAAAAATCGAGTTCTTAAACTTTTTTATGCTCAAACGTTTATTTTGTTTTTTTCTTTGAGAGAGAATAGAAGCAGTCAAACATGGGAGAGGAACCAGGACAGGTTATGTTTCTGCTCAAAGGCAAGGTTTGGGGAACACACCCAACCCACGTGTAAAGCGAGCAGCCGTATTCCAGCGGCGGGCTGCGAGGGGAGGGGAGCTCCCGTCCCCTCCCGGCCGCTCCGGGCTGCCCCGGTACCTGGAGCGGGCAAGGCGCGGCGGACCGGTGCGTTCCCCCCTCCGCCACACCGAGGGCTTGTGCCTCTCCTTCTCCGGTGACATCTTACATAATAAGCCGAGCTAATCACGCCGGAAGCGAGCCAAACCGCCACGGAGCATCAGCGGGGATAACTACCCGCGGGAGGAGATGCTCCGGACCGGCACCCGCTCCTCGCTCACTGCCCGCCCCGGCGCCTTGCTAGAAAAATCCTCGCTGGGGCGGCAGCGGCTCCCGTAGCAGCCGCCAGACGCGGAGCCCTCGCTCGTCCCCCGCCGCGCTGCGCGCCGTCCCCCCAGGAAGCCGCAAGCATCGCGAACGGCATCAGCCTCNNCGCCGGCTCCAGCCCCGCCGCCGTGCCCGGCCGCCGCCGGCTCCTTCCTCAGCACCGAATTGGAGGAGAAAGTTACTCGGCGGCGGCCCGGCGTCCGCCGCCACCGCAGTTCAAGAGCAATGTCACGTTCAACAACTTGTTATGACACATGATCCCCCCCTCACGCATCCGCACCTCGCCGCCGCCTGCCCGGCGGGCCCCTTACCTTCCCCTGCAGAGGCCACGGGCACCCGCGGGCGTGTGCGGGAGTGGGTGCGTGTGGCAGCGCGGGCGGCGCCGGCTGGGCGG
>VXAC01003690.1:103213-177848 GCA_013399225.1 Rhipidura dahli
AAAAAAAAAAACAAACCCAGAGAAGAGTTCTCATGTGCCTGCTTACTTAGAGTTTTTTCCTTTTAGTCACTTCCTGGGAGGAATTACCAGGATATCTGAATTAAAGATGCTTTAACATCATGTGAATCAGGTCAGAGCACCACATTGATTTAGACAGCAGTGGACCCTGTCAGTAAGTAGATATTCTGAGACTTTGCTGGTCAGACTAGTGTCGATCTTGACTGTCAGGTCAGCTGTTGGTTATAATTGTGTTTTTGATAATGAGCCAGATTGGTTTTATCAGAGCAATGCATTTAACTCCACAGAGTTTATAGTCAAACACAATGCACAGAGTATTTTTAGAGATTAAAAGAAACTTCAGTGAAAAGAAACTAGACTGTCTATACTTCAAACTATTGTATCAGGCTCACTGAAAACTGAGAGCTGGGTCTTATCATTAAAAGGCATGGGAGCTTTCTGACGGTTTTGTATTGGGGGATTTGCTAAGTAAAACTTGTGACTATAAGTTTTCATTAGAAAAAAAATAATTCTGAATCATGAGAGAGCAGTTACAGAGACAGACAGCAGTTTTGAGGTCTTTATCTGAAAAGAAAGGTCAGAAAGAGAACAAATTCCTTGCTGTACATCAAAGTACTTAAGAACTCATTGATTTTACTGGAACAACTGATGCCGACACTAAAGTCACCAAAAAAAAAAAAACCAAAACAAAACAAAAAAAACATACCAGAAGATAACATTATTTAAGGTGGAAATGTAGCTACCAGTGATGATCTAGACATGGCAGGACAGAGCTCAAAGCAGATTAACTTTGGTTACTAAGAGAGCAAGGAAGGCACATTAAACCCCCAGAGCAAAACATGCTTCCGTACTGACAGTTCTCTCACCAAATGTTCTGAGTCTACCTAAATGATGGATACAGATTTCCCTTTTCAAGGCTTTCTTCACAGCCAAGAGTGCCACATATTTAAATATAAGCAAATACATATGCAAACTGTAAGTTTAGATGAAAGGTGATCTTCTCACGTGTTTTCTTGGCTCCTAGGACACACCAAATAACAAGAGACAAATAATCGAAGCACAAGAGCTGGCACTACTCATTTTGTGTGTTGCAATGTAAAGGTCTAAAGATCTAAATCCACTAAATGACTCTGAAAACCTGAACAGAGGTTCCAGCTTTATTTTATGTCTTCCAGGTTACTGAATTTTTAGTGTAAACAGCTTTTGCAGTTTCACAGTAGGTTTTGCATACAGGAGAAAATGGTTTGTCTGGTTCAAGACTCAGTCCTCTAATTATCTTTCTTTCACTTCCTCTGCTGATTTTATTTCTAGTAGAGTGAGAAGCCTTAAACTACTCCCTGGGGCTTTCTTCTTGATCCCAAGTTTTGTGAAATGTAGGTGTTTCCTTAAACAGCTTTTATAAGCTGTGAGTTAATTGTGATTAGAGCAATAGCCACATCTGGAACTCCTCTTTTGCTAATGCATCTTTGGAGAACTGGCATGAAAGTTGTTCTCAACTGTAAAATATGTGGTTGGGAAATATTTTTCAAAACTTAAAAATAAGCAAAATTAAATTGTTTAATTGGTTCTCAGTGGTTACTACATGCAGGGTTGTGAGTTAACTTGCAATTAATTTGTGGACTTTGCCTGTCAAATAAGCTCACAAAATTTCCAGTGAAGAGCAAGCCATAACCTTTTGGTATATCAGGGATCTTTAGGATCCCTGGCTCTTGATTTCTGACCTAACATACATAAGTCTCAGTGGGTGCCCTCCCTACCTCCTTGGAAATATTGCCAGGGTACATTTTTCCTTTTCCAAAGATAACATAGAAATTGAAAAGCATGGCTTTAAAATATCTAGCATTAATTATGCAGCTTTCTTATGAGCTAGGACTTCTTGCCAGTGAGTGATAAATCCCTCTCTCCCTTTCATCCAGACTCTGACTACTTTAGCAGAGTACTAGGGCACTCTAAAACTACTTCCATTTGAAAAGAGAGTATCATCACTCCTAACTCCCTATTTAGAACCATGACACTATTTTAAATACTATTTTACACTATGATTTTTCATTCTGTTTAATTTGTGTTACTAATTAACTTGCTCTCCAAGCAAGGTTATCAATTGTTTACTGGTCAGCAAAAGGCACTCTTGAGTTTTACTGAGCACAGCTTAGTATTACTATAATTGCAGAGTATGTCATACCAACAGTGAGCCTAAATTGTGAATTCTGCTTTTTGTTGGATATTTTCAACTTGAGTATTGTTTTATTTCTAGTCTATAGATACTGAAACACCCTGTCATGTGAATTACACAGCAGAAAAGAAGTGCTCTCTTGCCTTTGGACTAGACTGAGAGTTTTCTTTCAGTTGCAGAGGAGAAAAGCTGTAAAACACCTGATCAGCTGGGCTTCAGCTCCAGCAAGAGTAAAAATTGCCAGATATCTATCTTCTGTCAGCTGGAATAGCTGCCTGTTTACAAAGTTGGTATAAAGCCTACTACAAGAAAATCTAAGAGTTTACTTTCTCCTGACGACAAGCTGTTGAGATCCTTGGGTAAACAGCACATTTAATCATTTATTGGTGCACTATAAAAGACAAATACCTTCTGTGTTGGAGCAAATCTACAGCAACATCAGGGTTAGACCCTCAGCAGGGAATTCAGCACTCCTGCAAAGGCATCAGGAGTCTCCACAGACCTTCTCCTGTGCTTTACGGCAAGTCATATCTCATCTCAAGTTGCACTGTTCCAGAAACTTTCTCTACATCCTTCCATTTCACTGTTTTTTAACTCAATGATGCTCTATATTGTAGTGTTATTGTGAAGCATTTTGGTTATCATATCAGAGAAAGGTGCTTCCCAGTTTGATTTTCATCATTTTATGGAATATGAACTAAGGTATAATTATATCATATAAGAGACTATTACAAGATGTCATTTCATAGGCAGGATAAAATACCAGTCAATGACTATGGGCAATCTTCCTCAAAAATGGAGAAGGGCACAGAGAGGTGGTCTCATAGTAATGAGCTCTATTATTTCACACTGGGGAGTTCTGCTCGTAGAGAATTACAAGAGTAGATTTTAACAGACTGACTACTGACACTTCATTTGAGTGGGATGGCAGAACAAGACTGATACCTGTGCTCAGGAATCACAGCAGCTGTTTCTGAGGAAGTGTCCCTACCGACAGCGAGGAGACAATCCCTTACCAAGAGATTCAGAGCATAATTACCGAATGGAGTCTTTTCACAGCCCAGTGTAATCGCTTTTACACTGCTAAATGGAGTCAATGCAGGAGAGCAGGAATAGCAAAGTCTCCAGGAACACTATTCCTCTTTGTTTACATGTGGGGACATGACTGGTCTGCACTTCCCTTTTGTAGCCTGGGGTGTGCAAAACAGCTCACAAAGCAATTGAGAGAAGTAGCTGCTCATAAGGAAGAGGTGAACCTAGATATCTAAATTTGGATCTTGTGTATACCCTACCGTGTAAGCATTTTTAGATCATTCTAAAGGAAAATATTTCCTGCATTGAGTCTATTTCCTTTTGCTAATGTTGATTTGAGCCACTGTTGAACTGAAAGAAAGTAGGATGACACTTCTTTCCTTTTTTTAAGATCCCTAGAAATCAGGGTTTTTAAAAATTTCTAGTGTTTCTACTAAAATACAGTGGCTCTTACTGGCAACTTGAACAGTTAAGAATAAATTATAACCAGTCAAGTTCATGTGTTACACCATTTTCTAAATTAGAAGTCAGAATCCTTAAGGTGACAAGTGTTTCATGTGGTATACTTGGTCACATTCCTTGCTGGGGCATCTGAACACCTTAGTACTTAAAGGGCAGATGTATTTCTAAGGTTTTATTTGCATGTCAACTGGAATGTACAAGTAAAGACTTTTAAAAGGTAGAGAGGAAAAAAAAGTTCTGCTTACACAGTATTTATTTTCAGTCTAGTCTGTGGACCTTGTTAAAAACAAACAATTTATAAGAGGTTTATATATTTAGAGTGAAGTGGTTGAGGTCTTGATGTAGATAACTAGAGCTGTTGATACTGGAGTTTTTTCTTTACAATGAGATGCAGCAGTACACAGAGAAGAGGAAAAAGAAAGATTTGTGTGACAAGTCCATCCCACAGATCAGAGATCTTCCTTGAATTTCTTTAAAAAGAAGCAGACAAGACAGGATAGAGGACCAATAGATTGAAGAGTTCTTATGTAAGAGGGAGCTTTTCTAATCTTCAAGGATCAACCTGTCCACTGCCAAATACTTAGGATGACACAGCATGCACCGAATTAAAAAAAAAACCAAACCATTTTCAGCATGTGCTAAAATGCACAGTATAAATCTGGGTTTTTTTTCTGTCCCATAGCATTAACATATTTTATACATTTCTTATCCCCTCTGCATGTACCTGACAGCACCATCACTGAGAACAGAGTAATCTTCCTTATAAACTTCCTTGCAGACAGCAGTGATCCAGCAGTTTTTAATCCTGAATGATTTGTAAAAGTACTGTAAAATCACATGTGAGCAGTTTGAACAGCCATTTAGAGCTTAAATTTTCATCAGGCTATATATATATTTTGAGAGTGAGTCAGTGAATGATTTACTTATCAGGTGTTAGTGTAGTATATTTTCTTGGCAAACACAGAAAAGATTTTAAACCAAGAGATAAGGAAGGAGAATTTGACAGACTGTTCTTTATACTTCTAATCAGAACAGTTACCAGGATATTTTTGTTTATCAAATGCATGAAAATTCTCCCACTATGACAAATTTTTTTCATTAAAACCTGAAGAGTCTATAAGCTGCAAATCCATGCAGAAGAAATATAGTGCTTTCATGATTTGATTTGTCATAGTGCTAATTTTGTGCGTAGATACGTAAATACTGCCTGCAACCCCTTCCTATGTCTGGTCATGTGCCAACTGTGCTCTCTCCTGTTCTGGTCACAGGGCCTGATTATTCCTTTCTGGATCCTCCCTCTGCTCAGCCCTCTTTTCTGATTGGCTGGTTTTGGGTGAAGGAATCACTGAAGATCCCCTCTCTTGTCAATTTTTATGGTGGCCTAATCCCAGACAAAAACACATTGACACTGGATCTTTTTTGAACATATGCAGCCATGACTAAGGCCAGAGAGAATAACAGACCATAATACAATGATCCTGCATAATGTTCCAATTCCTCAGTCAGTAGAACTTGAGTGGCACAAACCCCTGTGCTGAACATAAAGAAGGATGGAACAGAAAGGGTAAATCCATTTGCTTATGTCCCAGCAGGGCTGGTAGCAAACAACAACCAAAATGCAAACAACCCACCTTCTAGGGCACAACTGGAAACGTGACATATGGCCTTGTACTCTGTGTGTGGACAGAGATGAGTATTTGGAGGGCCTAATACTGCCCCAAAAGCACCCCATATGAAAGGTGTGTTTTACCTGAATTTACACATGGGAGGATTTAGCTTGAAACATCTAGCACCCATGATCCTGATTAAAAATACCCCAGTATACCACAGATACAGCAGGTAGGATTAATCCCCTCACTGTAAATTATGCAGTACTTTTCTAGGAGCTTTGTGTCCTCTAAGTCTCTCTCTGTCAAAATGCCAGTAACTTGTTCAACTTGTCAGTAAGTTGAAACATCATTAGGGAGGGGAAGCCAGCAGGTGGACAAACTGTGGGACTAAGGATCTTACTTCCTTCAAACACCCAGCTGAACTCCAGTTAGATCTGGCCTTCAGAAATTTAATACTAACCAAAAAATTCCCTATTACGCTGGTTAAAAGTCCAAACTATGATTTCTGTAATCTGATGAAAAACACAGTGGTGGATAAAATTGGAAATCAAGGTTCTGAGAAAGAGCTTTAAGCAACCAAATTTACAGACATCCTTAGTGACAAATCAATGGAAGCAGGTGGATATCTAAGCTTAACATTGACTCTGTTTTCACTCTGCTGAAGCTGTAAATAGGAAGAATCTACAAAATGAACTGGTGAAACCAAAAAAAAAAAAAAAAAAGTACGCCCCCAAATTTTATGTAATGAAACTTTCAATATCTCATCTAAATTCCTGCCAAATTCAGGATCCATATGCACTGCTACAGAGTTAATTTGAATTTTGAATTTAAGGTGTTACGTCTTCACTGGTATATGGCATATTTGATGAAGACTGATTTACAGTCAAAGAAAAGAAATTAGAAAGAACAGCACAACATGAGGAAACAGACTGGAAAACAAAAGCCATAGGAAGAGGTTTAACTCAGATGCCTGTATAATTTGTCAGCTGCACTGCCAGCTGCTCTGCCCACCAGAGAGTTAACTGCAGGTACTATGGCAGTGTCAGGCTTTGGCAGCCTTATATGGGTTCTCATTCACAAACTCTGCAGGGGGAAGTCAAGAGTCAATGCCACTTTTTCCATCTTGTTGCCCACAAGATCATGGGAGTGAAATATGCCAATGATATTAAATGGCTTGTCAGGCTGGATGACTGTAATCAATGCAATTTTGTTCTTCCTATCTCAGTTTTCAGCTTATAGTTTCTCTACTACAACCTGCCCAGCCCCAAAAATCCTTAGTTACTGATAGAAGTCACTGATTTTAAATATATTAAGTAAATGCATTAGAGACTTGTGTAGACCAACCACAGGGAAAGAGAGGACTCCATAATTGCTTAGACGTAGATATTATAGTGGAAGAGCAAAAAAACCATGGATGCACAATCCAGCTGGTGAATCACACAGATATGGAGAGATTCTGTATACCTGGGATGATGTCCTCACATTTACAGTCTCATATCTCTATTGCAATGCTGTACTTCAAGGACACATTTAGGAAAGGCAAGAAGAAAGAGCACCAGTGGCACCAATTAACTATAAACCATAATTCACAGAAGGCATTCTTTCTTTAAAACACTATGTTATTTGTATGTATATTCCTAAAATAAAAGAGAAGTTAGTAAATACCCTTGAAACTTACTTTAAAAGCCCCCACACATTAGGTTTAAGGTAGGAAACATCTGGTTCCTGACAGAGTTTATTTCCTACTTGGAACTAAATATTTTTTATAATCCTATTCCACCACACAAAATAAGCTGGTCAGACCTGGTTTAGTAACTGACACACAGGTAAAGCTCTATCAACTCCCTCTTTGTATATGCAAAAATACAAACAACAAAATCACTATTTTTAAACAAGTATCAAAACATGGATATTTGAGTGTTTCTTTTTTCAGTTTCAAATAGTTTTATAAATATTTTAAGATTTTAAGACTTGCTTTGACAGATAGAGCTGAGTATATATAATTTTGTTGTGACTGCAGGACTTTGAACTATGGGTCTCAAAAGGCCAGACATAACTAGCTGGGCATTCAAAATGAAAACCCTGTATTATTTTATATCATATGAAATTCATATGATTTCCTGGATGATGCAAGTAAATTTTAGTTTCTGTTTGAAATTAATTATTTCAGTTGTCAAGTACCCGGCTCAAAAATTAGTCACATCTATGAAATAATGAAAGGTTATCTGTCTAAATCAGAGCACACTCTGGGCAGTAGTGGTCTTTAGTGAAATCTGACTGCTCATCAATTGATGTTTCAATGATTCTTAAGCCTCAGAAACTTTAGTAAGGCTAGCCTAAGGCCCCTGTTGCTTATTTTATTTGGAACAAGAGTTCTTAAACCATTAGATGGAGCCCCTCTTCTTCTGTCTGTATGGATGAGCCCCTCAGTGATGTACAGACACCTCCAGTGTGGCCCCAGCTGCACCACGCCGCGGGACTGGGAGAACCTGGTTGACTTTGAATGCAAAATACACCTCCTCCCCTTATAAGAACAAGTGCTGATCTTCTGTTTATTGTGTCTTTGGCTCAGGAGGTTGGGTGTACAGCAAAGCCACTGAAGAGGGACAACTGGTCTGAGGAATGTCCTTGTGCGCTATCACAGGTGCCTCACTGAGCTGAAGCACGCTGGTGCAGCAGCATCCACTCACACTGGCATTTGCTCTGCTAAGCCTGCCTGGTAGATAGAAGACTTCTGTCTTCAGATTTTAGGCCCATTTCATCAGCCCAAGTTTAATCCTCCTGACAGCATGCCTACTTTAATGCCATCTTTCTTTTCAGAAAATTTCATCCATCTTTTCTCAACAGCTTTTAACACAGGATTCCTAGGGGTGTGAAGGGTGAGGAATCGTTAGCAAGAGGTCACATTCCTTCACCCAACAGATTTGATGCAAGTCTCAGACTAAAGGTTAAATTATTGAAGTTAATTTATTTAGCTTCACAACTAGTGGGATTAGGTAATGCAGTTCATATGTTCTTAATGCTTAGCCAGCCTCAAGGCCAGTAGTAACTCCTAGTAGTTTTTACAGATGATTTGTCTTCTGAGAACATCCATCCACTACCAAACATTCTCCAGCTGTGAGGCACCAAATACAGACTTTTTTGTTCCTTTTAGCTGTAAAATTTTAGCCATATAGCTAACAGCTTAGAGTTTGGTTTTTTGGGGTTCTGGGGTCTTTTGTTTAATAGTGTATTTTGGCTTTTTGTTTTGTTTTTAATGGCTTATATAATAGCTCCAGCAATTTCAGTAAGCCCCAGCATCTTCCTTCCTTCCTTCTCTCACAATCTCTGAATAAGCATCACTGCTGGTAGCCCACACCTCTCCTTTTCCACCCCTGCAGCAGCTTCCCGTTTGTTCATCTTTGCTCTCTGCAGGGAAGGTACCTCAGCTGCCTTGCATTCATTCTTCATTCAGCAAAATGTGGAACAAATGTTCAGTGACAGCCTGTTGCACACCAGTTTAATAGTGCATAAAATAGAGAGGCTACTGCGAGCAGCTTTTGGAAATTCAGCATTTTGTATTTAAAGCTATTCAGCTTTGTAGTAATGTGATGGTTCATTCTGCAGCTAGATTTCCAGAGATGCATGCCTTTATGTAAAGTAGTATTAATGTATTTTTAAGACACTTTTGAATTTCCAGTAGAATCCTTTGTAAATTACTATGGCATTTGTTCCAGATATTGCGAGAGGAGGAGTCAATAATGCAAATATCCCACCAACCTCAGCAGAGTACTTCATGTTCCGTGTTCTCCAAGGAGTCAGTAAGAAATTTTTGAAGATACAGAAAGCATCACAGCAAATTCAATCAATAACGATATATTTCTCTGTTGAATATGTATTTCTACCTAATGGAAAATTCTTAAGTGCTGTTTAACCATTTCATTACCAGACCATACATCTTCTGACCACTAGTGAAGCTGTTTTGCTCTATTAAGGGGAGAGGTGATTATATTAGAGAGGAAACTGCAACCAGTTTTTCAAACTTGAAATTCAGACTTAGAGATATGTTGTCCCAAATTTCTCTTTTTTCTTCCCAGCCTCTCCCTCTGCTTTTAGTTCATTTTTCCCTTTCAGAATTCTAAGCAGCCCCATTTTTCCAGATTTCTCTCCCCAGCACAGATCATACTTCACTGTCAATTCCTTTCTCCTTATATTTCTATCCCCCTGCCATACCCTGGAGGGGTTATACACTTTCCCTTTGTAGCACCTGCTACATGTGGCTGCCTGGAGAAAATCTCTCCATCTCTTCCTTTGTGACTGGCAAGTGGTTCAGTGTGGTATGAAGAGGAGCAGGGGCACCTTTCCTGTGAGAATCTCTGGCATCCCTCTGCCTGGGTTTCTGCCCTGGTTGCTGTAAGCAGGCTGTGGGAATCCCTATTTAGTCACGTGTTCTGCCTACTACATGAAAGACTCCATTTTTTCCTGGGGCTGAAGCCATCTTCAGGGCAAACCCTTTCATATCCTTTCCTCTTAGAAGGCTGTATTTATTTTGTCTATCACAGGGTAACTGCTTTCCCACCAAACTTTGCTGAAGGCAAAATAATGGAGGCTCCTTTCACTGCTTAAAGAGCATCTCTGGGATTGCAAGAGAACTTACTGGGTCTTTCCAGTCATTCTGCTTCCTGTTGCATTAATATTCCCATTGGCAGCTAGCTCTTCTGAGCTCAGCCAGGAGACATTATCGGAAAACAACAGAAGTAGCTACAGAAGACAAGAGCATCCTTTTACACATAATACTATGTTTTATAAAAGCATTTGGTGGTCAGACATCATTCCCTGCCTGCACTGAATCTCTGTGTAAGGTTTTAAGCATCTTTGAAGACAGCTCTTAGCAGAGCCTTCCTTTTCAAGTTGTACATTAAACATAAGAAATGACATTTGAAGAAATACTTTTGTATGTGGTTAGTCTCTAAGACTAATCTTCTAGGAATAAGCCATCAAATGCAAACCTATTTCCCAACACCATATAACATGTCATCTTAATACAGACATCCTTCCAGGCAGTATGGTTTCCCTAACAGCAAAAACTAGAAAGCTGTGCTCATGAAAGGGGTTGGCAATCATACAACACTGATGGAGTACAACTATCACAACATGGATAAAAAGGCTCCAGATTGTCACTTGCCATGACTCCTGATTGCCTGCAGCTAGGAGCAAAGCTAATAGTGCCCCTCTGAGAAGTGTCCCACTTCAGTGGTTTGCCTCCATTTACCTCTGGCACAGCAGCAGTGTTGGTAGAGGGATGCAACTTGCACCATCACTAGTCCTTTGTGAACATGAAGTAACTACACAGAACAAAAAGCATTCCCAGCTCAACTTTCATCCCTGCCGAGATTTTAGTGAGGCAAGAGAAAGGTGACAGATCTTTAAGGAGTCACTAGCTGCTAAAGAAAACCAGAAAAACCCAAGTGACTCCTAGCTGAATGTTCTTACCTTCCATCAGTACTGGAACTGGGAGGTGAACAACATGAAAGGGAAGCATTTTCTCTGTATGAGCTTTCTTACAGTAGTAGGTGAGAACAGCTGTTTTGTTTCAGGTATGAAATATTGTACTATAAAACTGAGCCTGCTCTCAGTTTTCCCTTTTCCTCAGTAAGGAAATAATAGTAGAAACACTAATTTTTGAGTATAGAAAATAATAGGAAGACTGCCCAATTATCAGCTCTCAAACACCCTAAGATATTAAAAAACTTTTTATAAGAAATATAATCTTGATTTATGTAATGAAAATACATGTAACATCTCAGAATAATTAAACCAAGTAGCTCAACACAAACAAACTGGTGGATCACTGGGGTTAATTTTCCTGAGAACTATTGAAGTACTGAAAAACAGAATGAGAATTTAAACAGCAGTAATGTGCCAAAAGGATGATTCCATTCACTATTTCATATATGCAAAAATGGAGCAACAAATCACCTCCATCAAGACAAAACTGCTGCAGAGAATGCAGCAAGGAGTCTGTATTTTTACCTTAGTTCTTACAAGAAGAACAATGGAAGGTTTGCAAAGTGCATTCTGGTCTGTCAAAAGCACTCAGTGTTTGAGTCACCACAATGCCTGTGACCTGGAACGCCTACCACTTCTTTTTTTCTGTGTTGATTAAACTTCATTAGAGGTGAAAGAACTGCATGCTGTTGCAGGAGAGGGGAGGAGGCAGCACTAACAGGCCACTTTCCAAGCAGATTTCCCAGAAATAGAGCAATTAATAAAGGGCCCTAGAAATGCTTTTCGTGCACTTCTATTTATTATGTCATGAAGTGCAAACTAAAAGCTTAATGAATCATAAAATGCAGCATTTTTACGATTATTTCTTCATGCCTAATCCAGATCTGTCTAAATAAACAAGGAGTAATGTACAGGCAGCATTTGGATCTAGCTTGCCCTCAACCAAGGTCACATACACAAAACAAATGGTTCTGTAAGGAGAGTTCATGGAGCCTGGTTTGCTAGAGAATTTTTCTGGG
Source organism: Rhipidura dahli (assembly GCA_013399225.1). Lineage (NCBI taxonomy): Eukaryota > Metazoa > Chordata > Aves > Passeriformes > Rhipiduridae > Rhipidura > Rhipidura dahli. The sequence goes on from VXAC01003690.1 coordinate 115,015, forward strand.
TGCTCAGTTCACCTGGGGCAAACTGTGTGTGCATTTTAAGTGAAGTTTTATCTGAATTTAGGATACTCATGACATAGTTCTTCATGTGGAATCTTTTGCATCTTGCAGGAGCCAAGTCCTTAGTAGAGGCACTCTCCCCTGTTAGGGGCACTCTTAAAGCCTCTCTCTCCCCTTGGTAATGAGGTCCTGATTTTCATAAATACACGAGAATATACATTTTTTTGGAGACTGCTGCTGCTCTCCAATTTGGTTAAAATTTACTAGGGGGTTAAAAAGCTGCCGCAGCAGGACAGACATTGTCAAGACCACATCCAAATCACATGATTGCATAAGCCTGTTTCTTTAGAAAACCAGAGGAGGAATTCCCAGCTCTACAGAAAGGAAATCACAAAGAAGGAAAAGAGCAATCAAAGCACTATATTGATAGTACCTAAAAAGCACTTCTTATTCCTATCCACAGCAAATATACACATAAACAAGAAAATTACTGAGGCAAATAATGTTCACAGATGAAAAACATCTTAATGGCACATTAGTTTTACTCATTTATCACATTAGTTTTACTTTTCCCTACTGTAAACACAACTGAGCTTCACTGAGCTATTACCACAGGACACATGCTTCATCACCCTAATATCAATAAAGCAATATAGTGCATCAAAGAAAGGTTACCTAGTGAATGATGTTTCTTACTGTAGACGCAAAAAGACATCAATATAATTAATTTCTAAGGTTTTTTTCATAGGCAAGAAGTCAGGTATGAGTCTCTGTTCAGATAAATAGGAGAATGAAGATTTAATCCCATTAAAGATATATATATATTTGTATCCTGTAAGCCATACAGTTTTGTTTTACACAATACTTTTCACTAGAAACAGGATCAAAGCAAACTTTCAGAAAACACCTCCTTGGTTCTGCAGAAGCTGTGCTCTGGTAAATCGTATCCTTTGTTTCCCTTCCTTTTCCCTCCCCATGAGCTATTTTCAGAGTTTCCACCAAGTTGTTAGTCAAAACAAGTTACCAAACCTGGAGGGTGTTAGCTTTGCAATGAAGCAGAAACAAGTCATGGATGAGGTTCTCTCCTAATAGCTTTATCATATGAACGACACAAAAATTGTAGCACCCCGGGCACCCTGATGCAACTTACTTTGAACTGACAATTTGTTCGTAATTTAAATGAAATTATTTCTGACAAATAGTCCAAATGGGCCTCTCTTCCACAAGACAAATTTATGTTGTCCTAGGTACATTTGCCCCGGTGATAGGGGACAGGGTTGTACGGCGCAAGGAAGACAGCTTTGCCCTAACTGGAGGTCTGTGTTACTAACGATGTAATGGCAGCAGCGCTCGTAGCCCTCTCCCAGCTTTACACACAGCTCCCATCCTCTCTTTTGTCTGTCCTCCCAGCTGTGCCCCCTGCTCGGTTCCGTCCCCCCGCATTTCTTCACCTGCTTCTCGTGTGCCCCAGCGGAGGGCGGTGCGGTGCGGTGCGGGGGCTCCATCGGCCGTGCCGGGGCGGCAGCGCCCTGCGGGGGACCGCGGGAACGGGGACACAGCCTTGGCACCTGGGCCAGATTCTGCAGCTGGAAACAGCTCACTGCACTTTCCACTGAAGTGACCTTAGCGGGGTGAGGCTCAAGGTAAACAAATCTTCAGCTGGGGAACCCATCCATGACAACTTTTACAACTTTTCCAGTGCAGCTGCTGACACCGCTGCCCGCACTGCATGAGCATCATTCACAGGTGCAGCACTGCTCCGGGGGCTCGGTTCGGGCAGGCAGTGCTAACCTCTAATGCTTAACGAAGAGGAGGCAGTGCATTTGTGAATACTTAGATTGGTAGGTAGCTTAGATTTGATACCATGAGAGGGGACTATATTCCCAAAGATTTTATGCCATCTATCATGACTCAAAGGAGCAAATTACGTTGTTTCCTTGCTTCTGAATTAGCTGCAGTCTCAGTACTATTTTTTAATTCTCAAAATTTGCTCCTTGCAGTATATGCTGTTTAAACTCAAGACTTTGGTGTTTCTTGTGTTTAATGGAGAAATATAGACATCCTCTAACAAACATACTTGAAGTCTTGTTTTTTCCTGGTGTGGGGCACATTTTTTCTTACTAATTATTCGGGTACACATAAATAGCTGGTTGGGAAGTTTGTGTACAGAGACAAGTTAGCAAAGAGCCAAGTTCCAGGGTAACCTAAGCGCTCGTTATGGAGGTAGCATTTCTCACGACAATCATGCTTTGTCTTTTTAGCAGACAAGCTGTACCATTTGCCACGTGGTTGTTTTTCTGATGGCCTCCTCTCCCAGGGCAACAAAATCCCCAGCAAGCAGCGGTGACTGCTACAATTGCTGAGAGCAGAAATAAATGCACATTCAGGACTGATCTACTAATAGCCTTTACTTTCCTTGCCCCAGCCCATTATCTGTGTTTTGCATCAGTTACACGGCAGCCCAGAAGTAACTAAACAATTCTGAAACCCGAGCAGCTGAAATTGTTTCAGTCCCTCCCCACCACCAAGGAGCTCAATCCACCTCTGGCAATTACACTGTGGTTTAAAACTCAAGCTCTTTCATTCAGCTGAACATGTGGGTTTTTCAAAATACAAATAAAATGGACTTGGAGTGACCCAGAAATAACAAGGAATTAATGCAGACGAGAACTTTAATGCTCTCATATACATAACATTTGTAAATTTCTTACCACTTTTGAATTGTTTTCTCATCTCTAAATGGCAGTTTGCCAGTGGCCTCTGCCTCCTGAACTACTCCTTTCTGTGTGTTAGATTCAGTACAAGCATGAGCACATGTTAATATTTCTATTGTTGCACCAAACACCAGTTTGTAAAATGACAAATAGGGTAGCACAAACTCAGTTTGATAGAGGCTTATTATCAGAATCACATTTTTGCTGGTGAGATTTTGTTGAGAACTAAATGAAGCAAACTTCTTTGTCATGTGTAGCTTTGGGGAATCAGATGAGCACTAATTAGAAATAACCGCCCCATTTTTTTCTTGAGATATTAAATACATCTGCTCCTCCCTTGTGGCTTTATCTTGAGTTCACATTACAAATAGTTGTCTACCATTATTCAACAAGAAAACATTCAGGTTTGGCACTTGGGTCTCCTTTGAGATGGCAGGATGCAAATCCGCACACCTTTCAAAATAATAAAAAAGGCTTCTTCATTTATAATTTAACATTTGAATACTTCCTGTACAAAGGACTTACTTCTAGCTCAAGAACCCACTCTGGAAAGTTTTCCCCCAGTTTTCTGTTTCCATTCAGCCATAAGAAGGCAGGATTCAAATCCTTCCTTTACCAATTTCTTTTTCATCACTATACAGCAGCAGAGCTCACAGTAAAATCTGCATCATTCTTGATTCTCCCCTCAACAAGAGACATTTTAAGAAATGTGCAAGAAGGTATGGTTTATACTGCTTCCTGTAACAGACCTAAAAGGGTGTTTGAAAGGAGGGATAATAACCTTACAAAGGAAGATTTCTACAGGAATAGACCTTACAATAAGCATTTTAGCTTTGAATCCTCTACTTCATTCTACTGTGATTTCGGGCAGGGGTATATCACCAAAACTGGTCCAGTATGCAACTGTATTTTTGGAGAGCAGAGCCTAACTTATACTTGTAATAAATCAATGCTTCAGTCAGTTATTTATTGTATTTTAAACCACACACAGAGCAGGTAAGGTGACAATATTACTTCTTGCTTCTTTCACCAAAAGCTGGGATTGCCAGGCAGGAATGATGGGCTCTTTAACTACAGTGGGGTTGGCTCACTTTCGAAAGACCCACCCAGGGAACAAGTACAAATCTAAAAAAGTCATGTTTGATTTAAAGTCCAAATGTAGCCCCAAAAGTAGTACATACACAATTATATACATAAAAACTAAAATAAATACATATATAAACATATATAAAAACAGTTAAAACAGCCTTACACTCCCCTCTGCTCTTATTTAGCTGCCCTTATCAAAAATACTACAAGAGAACAGCTGGCATTTAGCATTTTGAACAGCATAACTTTGGACAGCCTGCATTTGTCTTTACTTTGTCAATTGTTTAGAAAATTGGACATGAAGATGCTCTTATTTGTGTGACTTCCCCCACTGTTAAGGTCTAGATAACCCAAATAACAACAGAGCAAGAAGCAGAATGGATTTTACTGCCCCAATCATCTTGGTCAGATTTGATGCCCACTCCTCCTCACCTTTCAGACAGCCCCACCCATATCAGAGTTCCTACTTTTTGTTTTAAAGGAGACAAAGGGAAGGGACTATATTGACTGATGTTGGGCAGGCAGGCATATGATCCATGCAAGTTTTAGAGCAGAAATGCAAGAAAATATTTTTTTGCCACCAGCAAGACCTGTAACTTCACAGTTTTCCAGACCGAGAATAGCATAACATTTGGACATGTCCCATATCCAGAATATATTCCACTGCCCTCTGCAGGAGTATCAAAATATGACTCAGCTACAGCACCAGAACCTTTCTGTAAGCAGACACAGCATTGTTGCTTCTTACTAAAATGTGAGTCTGGCAGTTGTAGCCCTGCTTTCAAGGTAATGCCAGAAAAGTTTAGCACTCCAGTGACCTGCAGTCACAGTTGCACTAGAGAGAAGAGCAGCCTTTAGTAAGTTATAAGAGCTGCCATTCAAAAAATCATTTATTTGCCAGGCATCTCAGATAATTTCCTGCTGGGTAAGGAAATATCCTCTCTATAGAGCAAGAGTAACTGTAGCACTGGAAAAAGTGATGGATTGAGATCAGACTAATAGACTGCTACCAAAGCTTCTTTCCTAAGTCCCAGGGACTCACCTAATTCCCTGATAGGACCATTCTCCTTTCTTTTTCATCACAATCAGTCACTCTGGTGAGCTTAGTTTATGGTCACTTCATGACTTGAAGCTTCTGCTCACTTCAATAGGAGTTAAGCCAATACAGATGTTTTTCAGAACTAATGTCTGAAATGCACCTCAAAGTTAAAAATAAAGTTTTTAAACTAAGCCATGTGAGATAAAAAGCCATGTCTCTATTTGAGGTAACTGGAAGGCTCACAGGGAGCCTTGACACATACTTCAGTTGTGCTGTGGCTTGGTTTTGGGGTCTTTGGCATAAAGGATATGTCCCCTTTCCATGCAATGAGGCTGAGTACAAGTTCTGTACAGAATTTCCTGCTAGCATCAAGATTTTAGTTACCTTCCTAGAATCTGAAAACAGAGGGGAAAAATCTAAACTCTCCCCTTTTAACTTTTTTGGAACCTGAAAGTGCTGAACTTGCTGATAAACATTAGGAAGCTTTTGGCTGTTGTCATAACTAGGAAACAAAACTTGCACTGAGACTGAAAGTAGTAGAAGTAAAGCTCTAATTAATTTCAGGAGAGCAGAGACAGTCAAGTCTGATAATTCTTCTACAGGTTCAAAAGAGAAAAAAGACTGAAAAAGGCTTTGACTCATCTGTCATTTATGCTGCCCTAATATACATAGGCTGCAGGACTTCTTCTGAGAGCAAACTCAGACTAAAGAGGAATTCTTAAAGCTCATTATATGGTACTTGCAAATGAGTGGAAGTGCTAAGTCTTTGATTTCTGGAGTTGCCAAACACTGGCTCAAATCCTGACCCCATAGCACACAGCCTGCATAATGAGGACATACACTGAGGAAATCAAGAAGAGGGAGATTTTTTTCCTCTTAAAGAATTTGGTGCAACAATAGAACCAATTGCATCTTTAACAACTCTCAGACAAATCTTTTCTCCACTGCAGTGGCAAACATACTGGTGTATCTCAGTGCCCCAGAGTTTCCTTTCTCTGGCCCTGGGGAGACCCTGGTAGCTCCCTCCAGGCTGTGAAGTGTGGGTCTCCCTGTGCAATAGACCTAGTGCCAGCAGGGCTCTGCCTGGCTGCTCAGAGACAGTCAGAACTGGCAAGCTGACAACGTACTGCACCTATCTTCAAAGATTACCTTGTAGGCAAAAATAAGGCCATGAAATGTTAAAGAATCCCCAAACTCTCAGCTCCCCGTTGCAATGCCCTCAGCCCAACCTTTGTTACAACTCTGTCCAGAAGGACAGGAGCATTTTAATTGGAACATATGCTCCAGCCAGGCTGTGGAGTGGGCAAGTACCAGAGCTGTGTATCACAGGGTTGGTTTAGAGGCAGCCTTATGCACCTTAACTTCTGAGCTGGGGGTGGGGTGTGGGGTAAGCCGGGTAACACTGACACTTCATCCTGATGACTATTTACAGGTGGGTGGGAAGGAAAAAAGAAACACTTTCTTACGAGTGCTGTTCCAAAGTGGTGTCATCTGAACACAGAGTATTAAGTCCTCTGCTGACATCCTTTAAGTATTGTAGCTGCATTAGATCTGGCACAGAGCTTCTTCAGAAAATGTATTATTAGTTACTTTTGGCATCACTAGGACTCCTTCATTTCACTCCCAGGAAGCAAAAACTGATACAGAGTTGCATGACTAAAATATCCTCCCTGTGGTTAACTTCTTTGTGATCACTGAAAACTCAATGTATGTGCTCTTTTTGTTAGCTTTGTCAGATTGAGCTGCTTTACAATTCAAAAGCTGAGTCAAATTTTATAATCATGCAATTAAAACCATGAGGGAAACCTTCAGCAGTCTCAACAGAAAACAGACTAAGGTAATGGCTTGGGTATTTTTCTTAGAGTGTACCTCCAATACATGGTTCTGGTGTTTGGGTTTGACTATATTTTTTTCCAGCTAAATAGACCCATGCTGTGTGGGCTGCTTACAGAGTGCTGGTAACATCATCAAGGCAAAGTCTGATCACTGTGCTGGGAGCATAGTAGATGGAAAAGGATTTATGCATGTCAAAACACTCCAGAGAAACAGGCTGCTTACAGCCCAAGGGGGGCAAAATCATCCTTTTAGTTAATCCATGCAGGAGGGTTTTGTAGACACCACACAGGACATCCATCATCAGGGGTTTCCAAGAGGAGAGGAGTAGAGGAAGAGTGTGAGCAGTTGCAAACGTATCATCAGTAGGGCTTAAAAATATAGTCTCTCCCACTTTGTAGAGAACAAATGGCCTAGATTCCCTGTGATCCTTTCTATCTCAGTTTTTTTTTCTTTTTTGTTTTTTTTTTTTTTTTTAAACTGTTAAGGCCTAATTTATTCCTTTAATCTATAGTGGAGAAGCTGCAGGCTGCTCAAAGGTAAATCACAATTCATTTAGTGGTGATTTTCTGGGTTACATGAAAGACAAATTAGTTTCAGGAATTGTACATACCTATTGGTTTGATTTCAAAAGCTCTTACAATTGAGGGTATAAGTTATCTAATTAGTCTTTTGTACAAAATACCTTTCCTTTTTTCTAACTAGGATAGTGTGTCTTAATTATTTTTGTGTTACCAGGTCAGGCCACAAATTAAGCAAATCCTTATGCAGTTGGTTGGCAATGATAACATGGTGTTTCCATTTAACATAAGCATGTTAATGATTAAGTGTGAAGAACATGTTTTGCATGTTTTTTCACAATTTCTGCCTCCTCTTTCACAGTCAGAGCAATGAAACAAAGTGCCTAATGATCAGGACAGAAAGTGTCCAGGGGATCTCCTTATGGGATGTTGTTACAAACATGTCTCCAACATACCTTTCTTCTGTAGGTCCCTAGAGGGAAAATTGAGGTGATGTTATTAGGCTGATCTTGATGATTTTACTCATCTGTTTTTCCTGCCTGGGAAGAAATGTATACCACCAGACACCCTTGTGGTCACAAAGAGAAGTGGATAACATCTCACTGAACTTGGACTATAGTTCTTACACCTTTTGCTCAAGTAAGTAGCTTATTATGGTAGTGGGTCCTCAGGTTTTCTTCTCTTAAATACACAGGTGAAGAAAAAAACCCACTCTCTTCTTGTCCTTACAGTTAATCATTTCAGGGCAGCTACTATTTTTCTTTGAGGTCATAAAACTTCTTAATAATCCAGAAAGGCACATTTTTTCTGCTGCCTACAGCAGAGAATGCATCTTGTGTCATCCTCAGTCTTGGAACTTCCTTGTGGCACTCAAGAGGAAAAACAACTTCAATTCTATTTCCTATTGCTAATTAGAAAGGAAAATAGATTGGTTGGCAATCATTTATATCACAATTTGTGAATAAGAGGAGCACAGGGACTATTATTCCATAAAATTAGGGAGCAGTGAAGCTAAGGGCTGGTCTAGCAAGGGATAACATTTTTACTAGGTGTTTAGAAACCTAAGTCATGGGTTTCAGAGCTTCTTGCTTGTAGTCTTCAATTTTTAAAAACCTTATGCAGTTTGGCAGGGTCCAAAATGCTTGGGTAAATTTCATTTCTGGTGCTTTCCATCATAAGCCAAGGAGAGGGGGCTCAAAACTGAAAGAAGAAGCTATGTGTTGGGTTTGGTGAATCAGAGGCAGGACAGACTCTCAGGCACTCCAGATCACTTTCCAGATGCACCTGGAAAGGCTGTGAGCAGGTAGCAGGTGACCTAAGGACACAGCTGATGATGTAGTCAGTTTAGGTTACCCAAGGCACTGAGGTTATTTGACTCTATCCATGCTGCCTTGCAACAGCTCCATATGACAGCTCAACATTCACCTTCCCCTTAATATCAATGGTAAGCCATTGCTGAGGGGTCTTTCATATAATATTGAATGCATTTAGAACTTTAAAGGATAAATCTAAACAAACAGGAAACCTGCATACAAAGCTTTTGGGCTTTGTAGAACAGAAAATCTGTTCAAAACCTTCCTCTTTCTGCTTTAACATTTTTTTAATAAGTTAAAGTATTCTGTTGTGATAATATAATTCATATAATTCTTGACTAAAATTTTGTGCCAGCCTAATTTGTGATTTTAACCTTCCTCATGAATGGGCAAGGCTAAAAATGAAATATTTGAATTAAATCTATTAAATCAAATATTCCTCATCTACAATCCAACATGGAAAGAAGTCTGTAGATTTTTCATCTTTCCCAAAGATCTCACAATTACAACTTTAATATTTGTTTTCAAACCAGATTCTGAAATATTAATTTAATAGTCACTCTGTTGGTGACCATTCCTGGTATTAAGCTTAGATGCAAGGACAGCCATACAAAACCAGGAATGACATAGACCTGAGTTTATGCAACAGGAAGTTTTGGAAGTGAAATGAGCTGTCACAGAAGTCCATCATGCACCTTCCCTCTTGCTTCATTTTCACAGGGTGTCAGCACAAGCCTGCAATGCTGTGATGAACTTAAGAATGATTTTACAGCCATGATATTTTTAGGGCATGGCAGCTGGGTATTAAATGAGTTCCCCACTCCAGCCAGTCCTGGTTGCTTTATTTAAGAGAAGGGGCTCTTGTGAGCCTCAGTTCCAATTCTCTGCCTTGCTGTCCCACTTGTACCCCAAACTGCTGTTCTCTGTTTTGTACCCTGCAACTTGTTTATGAATTTGAGGTCTACCTAACTATTCTGAACTATTCAAGTTTGCATAGCTGTCACAGCAGATGCAGTCAGAAGAGTTTTGGAATGAAAATGCAGAATGTAACGTGAATTTGCCATTTGAGGACACTAAGATTTTTGGAAAGACAGCACAGGAGAAGCAGCAAATGTGTTTCTTCTAGCATAAGGACTGTCCCCTTTACATAGCTACAGATGCCATACGTGAAGTTTTACCTTACATGGAACTGGAAGAGAAACTCCACATCTGTACTGTCAGCACGGGCCATGACCCTGCATCACATGAGTACCCACACTACCAGAGCAGCCAGTGCAGATGAAGCCAGGCAAAGCTGCTGACCCTCCATGACAAACTAGCACTGCTACACTTAACCACATCCTGATAGAGTGCCTGGCACACATCAGCAGCTCTCTTCTGGCATCCTTTACAATCTGTCACAGGTAGAAGGCAGAGTAAACTCTGAGTAACTAGAATTCAGGGGCTGTAATGGTAACACAATCCTGCTGCTTGCTTGAAGGCCAGTGTTGCCTGCAGGTAGCTGCATTACCATTATTTTGAGACTGTAGCAATGACTGTTCTTTGTGCACTGGAAGAGAATTATTCCCCTTACTGAAGGGCAAAGCCCTTTCCTCTCATCTTTTTGCACATGGCCAAGCAACTACGTAGGAACAGTAGCAACAGATGTCATCAGCACAAATACATTAAAACAAGTTTACATCTATAATTTTATGCTTCACTTGTTGACTGACTGAAAAGGCTGATTTCTGAAACAATGCACAGATCGCTTTGATAATGTCTAGTTACCTATTTGCACTACTTTTGTACCTGAAAGCTTCAGCCAAGAATTCATGTTGCAGCCCAAGGCCCTATGTGAGGGCCTTACCCAGCTGCCAGCTAAGTGTTATTGCTCAGTGAGGGAGGCCTGGTTATCATGTGCAGCAGGTTCAGGTGAGGGTGAATTTGACAGCCTGGGACTGTGTGTGGGTGCAGATGCACAAATGGATGGGTGCAGCAGATGACTGTGAGATCACACAGGGAAAAGGTGTTTACAGGGAGCAAAAGGCAGAGTCCAGGGAGTCATCAGAGCAGTGAAAGGAGGTTTAATTACTTTGGCAAAGCTTGCATTTTAGATTGTTTTAGTTTATGCTCATCTCCACAATACATACTATATGGAATGAGGTAGTTGCATGGTGCAGTCACAGCAGGAGAAGATATAGAAAAAGATTTCATTGTCAGGACTATGTCAAACTTAATTCATAGTTGTCCATTTCCTTTTCATTTTCCACTGTGATCATTTTCATTTTTGCTTGTTCATCTCCACAAGTTTGTACAATATGCTAAGTGGAACATCTGCTTATCACTCATTATTTCTCTGCTCATTTATTCAGGGTTCATTCAGTGTGATAGATGGGGTAAAAACAGAAAAAAAGAATTTGTTTTAGTTTCTGGAAGGAATACATCCAGCTGGGGACATCTCACTTTCCTAAGAATGAACCACTTTGGAACATACCACCTCAGCAGACAGCCAGGCATGCATCAGTAGAATGAACTACCTTCCTCACAGCTCTCTCTTCCTGCTGGGATCTTGTATCAACAATTCACAAGAGTGAATGCCAAACATCACATGTAAATATCACTAAATGCTCTACATACCTCTTTAGAAGTATTTTTGATTGATAGAAGTACTTCCAATTATTCATGTTTTTCATTTTATGTTTATTGCAATACTTTTCCTTGGCAGGAAAACAACTGTTATTTGCACATTAAAAAAAAAGCTTTTAGAAGCAATTTAGCCCCGTGAGCATTTATCTAGGTATTTGTTTGGCCCCTGGCTATATGAATGTGTTCTTATGCAATAGGATTTAGTAATCTGCAAACAGATTTAACGAGCGCCAACCAAAAGCTCCCTAAGCAAACCTCCACACATGACAAATCAAATATACAATTCAAAAATAGAAACTCAGCATAAGGTTAGAGTTTTATAGAACCATTCTTCCACTTTTTGTTACATAAATCCCTGAAGGGTGAAGAAACAGAGGAAACTGGCATAAAAAAACTATTCTGGAATAATTCAACAACTCAGGACTTTTCTGAGACACCACATACCTGGGTTCACAACCTTACCATATCCTATTCTGACAAGAGTTTTGAACCTGTTTCTCCTTGTCCAGGGCAAACCTCCTAATTATTATCTAGTTGCTGCTCTGCTTTTGTATTCTCATAATGACAGGAATTTAAGGAAGAACAAGTCTCCATTAAAAGATGAGATGAGTCCATTTTAGTGAATCAGTGGTTTTGTTTGGAAAGATGACATATCAAAAGCCCCAAACACTTTATAAGTTTGACTTCCAGAGACACTAAAGGACTTTGGAACCAGGGTGTGCAGAGGGAGTCCCTTCTTCCCAAGGGACCCTGCAGCAGCCTGAGGCTGCCAGTGCAACCCCTGCAGGTGGAGGACCCTGCTTTGCAGAAAGCCCCTGTCTGAGGTTGGCCAAGGAGCTTTTGGGGTCCAGCTTAGAAATGGTGGCAGGAGCAAGCCAAAGGGAAACTCTTTAGGAAGATCTCAAAAGCAAAACAGCATGAAATCAAGAGAACTAGTAAGAATCCACCCTAGTGCATATTTTATGTCTGAGGGACTGAAGGAGAGAAAAAGTACATCATTCTTTATTTACAGACTCAGGTTACTTGATATTCTGTGATTTGAATTTAGGTTTGACAGGCAGGAGTGGAGAGAAGGTAATATTAAGACTGTATTGTAGCAGAGCAAGGATCAAAAAAGGATGAATAGCTGGGTGGCTGCTATATGAAATTTGCTCTAGGCAGAGGAGGAAATGGAAAGCAGTCAAAGTGAAACTGCCACATGTGCAGCAGCAGAACCTAAAGTATAAGCAATAGAGGTACAAGGAGAAAAATAAGCTTAAGTTGGGTAAACTTTGAATTAATGGAAATTGGAAAACTTGAGTCTTATCCTCAGAATTTTAAAATGAGAGTAGAAGAAAATGAGAAATTATTTGAAATAGGAGAGAAATTTCAGTGCCATGTCTGCCATATTTAAGAACTAAACAAGAAAAGCATGGAGAAGGAAAAGCCTTCCTAAAGGAGTAACATACACATTTACATTCATGATAAAGTTATCTTAAAGAAAAGAAAAAAAACATCAAAACCTGATAAGAGCATCCTGCAGATCACATTCTGTGAATATCCTAAACCCTTACATGAACTCTCACTCTGCTTTAGACTAAAGGTTGTCCCTGAGCTCTTGACTGCATTGAATTGGGTTTTGATTGCTTCACATCCTTAGCAGAAAAATTGCTTTTTAAACTTGACCTGAAAACAAACAAGACCGGCTTTTACTGCAATAGGAAACACTGGGATGGGTCTTGCAGTGATTCAGAGATTGACAGGGAGAAATGTTATTCCATCTTACTCAGAGAAGAACAACTTGGGACAAGAACATTAAAGATTTACAATTGCTCTGATGAGTGACATAATTTTAATACCACAGCTTATTCACACAATAGTACCAAGAGAGTTTTAGTAAGAAATCACCAGTTCCCGTTGGAGTCAAAGCAGAGACTCCATAACTCACATAGTAGTGCCCACAGATTTCCTGTAAGAAATTTTAAGGGGTGCCCTATAAATACCATTTCCCCAGTAATTCTTCATTAGCCAGCTTGCACAAATTCAACATTTTACTGTATCTCTACCACCCACAGAGAGCACCTATGACACTCCCATTTCTCCTATCACGTATGGTCTATGCCAGGTTATCAAAACCCCTTTAACAGCATGAGATAAAGATAGAAAGATGAATTGTTGTCACTAAAGAAATATGGGGAGGCCAAATCTGTGAGGAAGACTCTGAAGTAAGTCCTTCCATAGCCAGTTTTCACTCCTTCAAATGACACATCCTTATGAAGATGGATCAGTAGATCTTACAAACATGTTGAGGTGAACTTAAAAACATTTTTGCATCATGAGTAGCCACCTCCTTCCTGATAGCTACTCTGCCCCCTTCTCTTCTCCCCTCCCCCTCCATTTTAGATATCTGCTCTGATTATGTGAAAACCGTAGTCTTCACAGGCAAGTTTTCTTCTCTCCACTTTTTCCTCTTTTACCACACTCAAGCCTCATTTTAAAAAGAGCATGAGTGAGTGCATTTTTTCAGGAGTCAATGCAACATAGCAAAGCACACTGTTCATCCTGAGGTAATGCTTGGAGTTGTGCCTTGTACAGCTGATGCCCTTGACCCAAATCTTCTCCATGTCCATCCAAAAAGATCAATGCAACCTTGAGAAATCTCATTTAGCTTTCAGACTTGGATCAACTGCTATATCCTTTTTAAAATTAATTTCCTAAAAGGACTGAAGCAGACTGCTTAATGGCCTAGTAACCAAAGCACAGTGATCCATGGAAATCTCTTCATCACTGGTCTGATGAGGTTCCTACACGCAGCTTATCAGCTGAGCCCCTTCCAGCCAGCATTAGAAAACACAGCCAAGGTCTGCCACATGCTGTTTGTTCCAATCTCTGCTCCTCACTCTCACCCCCCACTTCCACTTTTCCCCAGGCTTGTGAAGGAGAGCCCCTTGTTGTGGTAGCTTTTTTAACCCCTGAGAACATATGTATGTTTGTGATATAGGTTGGAGGATGTGTGACTTGTTCTTGGGATAAGTTTTGTTGAAAGCTACAGCAATCTCTAGCTTGCAGGAGGATGATTCACTGTCTTGGATACTGTCCCAGGAAAGAGTCATCTTCTTTCCAGGTTTGCATGTGAAAGTGCACTTACTGACCTACACGTTTGGCTGACAACTCACCAGGACACCAATGTAGAGCAGTGGACAATAGATTAATTGAGAGTGTAGGATATTTTATACAGAGTCTAGATCCCTGTCCAAAGCTGCTATTGCTAAAGGTGCTACAGGCATGGCTGCTCTTGGCAAGGTCTCAGGAGGCCCCTGCATGCCAGCTCTGCTGGTGCCCCAGTGCTGTGAGACAGTGCAGGTGCACAGCCAGGTGAGCTTCACAGGAGAAGCAGCACCCCCAGGGGCAGCACTCAGGGCAGCCAGTGTGCTGCTTGCAGCCTTCTCACAGCTCCAGTGCTGCTGGAGCCCAGGGGAACAGTCCTGCTGCCCCAAACTGCCCCACACCAATGCAGAGAACTGGCAGCAATTACCAAGCGTGTGTGGAGGAATTTGCTGTGCACTGTTGCATGAAACAAATGCACCCATTGAGAGCAAAACAAGGGTATCTGTTCCCCATTCAATTTCCCAAACATCCAGAGTAGGAACTACTAGGATTTTGCAAGTTAAAAATGAAGGTCTGCAGAACCTTACAGAAGCAACACGTAAAATGTGGGTGTGGCACGAGGACCACTTCCACCCTCCAAGAGCTGGTGTTGGAGAGGTCTTCCTTTCTCTGCAGTGCATTGAGGCATTTTGTTCACAACAGAACAGCCACTGTTGTGCCAGAAGACAAGGTTGAATAATTTCTCGTCCTCAGAGGCTGCTAACCAAGCTTTGTTACAGTTTAGTGCTGCTCTGGGAAAACCTGAGGCATTTTCTCTAGCACACTATTGAACAGAAGTTTCTCTGTTTAGGCATTTCACTGCTGGCTGGGATGCAGGACCCTCCTGCTCATGCTTTTCTCTCCCATAAAGTTCTGCAGAGCCCAGCAAGGGTAGGACTTCAGTTTTTCTGCCTTGGGAAGCTAACACCAGCATACTTTGCCCACCCCCACAATGCTGAGACACAAGGATTTTCAGCACAATAGCTAAAATCTATTTTGCTCCTCAACAACATACTTTCAGCATATTTTTCTTGCATCAAGCTAGTGAAGTTTTCACTTGTAAAGTGTTTCCATGTTAAACTGATCTGGTTCCTCCCTCCCAAAGCCATCCATGATGTTTTTTTTCTTTACACAGAAGCCCCACAGGGCACCAGCTCAACTCTGCTCTTTTAAGATACCCTTTAGGGCATCTTCCCACAGATGACTGAATGTGAACTCTAGATATCTGCAGGCACAACCTGCAGCAGCAGATAATTAAAGTACAAGCAATTCTGTATGGGTTTGAGTACAGACCTGCAGAATTTTCTGGCTTAAAGTCAGAGCTCAGTAGGCCCTGTCAAGGATGAAAGAGATTTATGCCCTCAGTGGTCAAAGCTGAAGATAGACTCAGAGACTGTTTAAACAGTAAAATTCAGTTTCTGGTAGAGAAACAGGAGGAGGAATAGCACCGCTCTGTTGCCATGAAATGAGAGCACCCTGCAGGCACAGTCAGTATGTGAGTACTTACAGTAAGAATCAGTCCCAGTATGTGTGAATCAGTGTGTGAGTACTTGCAGTAAGAATCAGTCCCATAACCCCTCAGCTAAACTCTTTTTGGAAGGGAATCACCAATATCCTACAAGCCTCCAAGAGGTACAAGCAGTTGCACCAATAGATGCTCCCTTCCCTAGCGCCTTTGGGCAAGTTTAGATAGGAAGTAAAAGCAAAACAGATCCCCTTCCATCTCTTCCTCTGCTCCTGGCTATAACATTTCACATGGAGCACAAGAGTTTCTTTGCAGTTTCTTCACCTGTAAGTCCAGAATGTGGGTCATGCTTCAATGAAGCCCTGAGGATCCCAGATCTGCAGCTGAGCTCCTGCCAAGGGAGCTACCAAAGATGCCCCACAGGATGCAAGTCTGTGTGTAGGCCAGTGGTTTGCCTTCAGGAAGCCAGACCCCAAAGGGCTGCAGACTGGCAGAAAGATGGCTCACTTCAGAGAGCCTCTCTGGTCTGCCAAATCAGCTTCCTCAGATGACAGTGCATCAACCTCTGCCAGCCCACACAAGATATAATCCCCCCAGCAGCAAATGCTATCATGCTCTACAGGGGAAGCACACTCCTGCACAGATCTTACCTTCCATTATTTGCAGAGAAGGAGTGAGGAGAAGACACCCAGGTCTTGCTTCATGAGACCCCCCTGCTCCCAGAGTGAAACTTATTGCTTACACCAAGTGTAAACAACTTGGGGCTGCCATCCCACCCTGGTTCAGACTCTCAACCTCCTTTGCAACACATCAGCCTGGAATAGACAGCCCTATAAACAAGGACACTCTCAGATGGTCACACTGGGTCAGACATTAAATGTCTCTTTATGGTCAAGTCATATACAGAAGAGAGAAGAAAAGACAGAAAAAGAGGAGGAGGGAAAGATTCCTGCAGAGGGATAGATGGCATTGATCTACTAATGGCTCCAGCCCAATTCCCTTTAGAGAAAAGTGCATCCCTCAGTGCAATGTTTACATCAGCACCTGCGGTATTCCTGCTCATCACTTGCCTTTTTAGAATCCATGTTAGCAGGTAAATACAGGCATACAGGGCATTTGGCTGATCCCAGATGAAGGCAGTGTGTGTTAGGGCTGCATTCAGCCACACCACACCTGCCAGGGTGCCCACAGAGCCACGCTCCTCACATGCCAGCATCAAAGGGGTGAGTCCAGACTCTCCTGCCCTAGGGTATGTGCAGCCTTGCCAAGGCCATGCCGAGACTGCTTAATCCTATTAAAGCATAAGCTGCAAGTACACGATACTCATTAAAAGAAAACAGCTTGCTTTGTTCCTGAGATCTAAACCCCACAGCAGCAGACACTGTGGGATAACCCACCATTATTGATCTCTGCAGGCAGGGCCTGCCATTCCCAACTCCTCTGCCAGGAGAAATCCCAGAGTGCTGCTCTTTGCTCCCATGTGAAAGAGCCAGGTTTAGGATCCCTACTCAGGACAAGTGCCAGAGCTAGAGCACACATTTCCAAAGGAAAATTGCAAAGGTGGGGGTCCAGCTGGTCCTTTGGGTGCTGCTTTACAGGCACACAGGGCCCATACAGAACCACAGCCAGTTGTCACTGTCCCCACACTGCCTTTCTCACTGAAAAAGTAACAGGCAGACAAAATGTTAGCTGGTTATATAAGTCAACAAATAAATTTTTTAGGAATAGTAATTATTTAGCAAAAGGTGGAAAAAAACCTAGGTAGATGGGCTGTGCAAACTCATCCAGATCTCTTAATGCATGGAAGAGGCAGGAATGCAATACCATGTGGAGCTTCTCTGCAGCATCCAGCTGAAGTGCAAGATTCAAGATTTCCAGTGGTTTTAGCTGTCTCCAACATTTGATTTTATTTGTTAAACTTCTGAAACATTAAGACACTTTCTCCTTCCAATACTATTTATTTTTAGATACTTGTGCTGAACCCTCCTAAAGCACACATTGTTGATTGCATATCACCTTACTAAGGAAGTGATGAAATCAAGCCTTGTTGCTTTTGTTCACTCCACCTATGATGGGTGGAATCTGAAACAATTCCTTCCAGTCTCATGCCGTTCAGAAAGACAGAGCTGTTTGTATCCAGGTAACCAGTGCTGGCACCACAGAGGTCACTGTGCCCAGGGACACACCTCCCCCGAGCTCATGAAAGGGCCAAGAAGGAAGGGGCAAAGCCTCCTAAAGCAGTAACACACCTGGCCCTATTGAAGCCAAAACATTTTTCTGCCACATTCCCCAGAGAAGCCCGGTGGGGGTGTCCAGGTACTGGACTGCTTTGTGGACACCTAGAGCAGTGCAACAACAAAACATCACAAAACAAAAAAAAAAGAAAGAAAAAAAAAAGAAAAGAAAAAAAAAACCGAAAAACCACCAAATCGAAAAAGAAGCAGGAGAACAGCAGCAAGGGGAAGACATACACATGCATACAGCCAAGAGTTCAATGGTTTTCATTTCTTCATGCATATTTCCCATCTTGTTTCTCTGCATGTCCAAGTACTAGAGCATTGCCTCCCTGTCTTCTGCTAACAGAAAGTCTGCCCCACAGTAATAACCATGAAAGCTGTTAGTTAAAGGGACTCCCAGCTGATCCTGCTTCCCTGCCCCTCGATCAACTGAGCGGTTATTCCCTCCCCCTCGGTGCTTGCCTCAGGTGCTTGCCCCATTAGGTCTTCACTAAGGGGATTAATTCACTCTGTTGCTGAAGAATCACCACTGATCTTTCTATGCTCTCTGTGTCCACTAATAGTTTACATAAAGCAGAAATCCCTCATTCTCTTTACCCAGGAATGTCTTTTTAAAAAAGTGGTATCAAAAAACCCCATAATTTTTTTTACAATAAAAAAAAAAAAATTACACAACACACTCTCTTCACATAGCCAGCTGTGAGTGGTTTGTTTTTTTTTTCAGAGGGAGTGTTGTCAGTTATTTCTTAAGAAGGTGCTTTATATGCTCTCCAAGGCAGCATTCATAGTACCCCACATCTCCTGGCTGTTGCTATGGAAATCATTCCTCCGTAAGCTGATGTGCAAATGCAGGTCTCATTGCTGAGCAGAGAGGCTAAAGGTGTGCATGAGTCAAACTATTTGCTGTGCATTATTCCTCTGCAGCCTGGCTGCTGCCAGGGGACAGGAAAGGAACAATTAGTGGCTGCACGGAGGGTGCCTGGAACGAGGAGCTGTGGAGAGCTGGCACTGCTGGATAGTCACAGGAGGGCTCTGGCTGTCACCTGCAGCCAAGCACAGCTTCATCATTCAGCTCATCTGCCCTGGGTGCCTTGGAAGTAACAGGATAAAGGTGCAGGAGGTACAAACCAATTCACAACGTTTTTGCACATTTCAGGGGGAAGGTAAGTCACAGTGTGCCATCGTGGCGAGAAGACACACAGTCCCCCTCCTGTCTGTAAGCTCGCGATTCCTAAGAAAAGTCAGTGATAAAATCAGCCTTTTGGCAAAGTCCTGCAGGTGACTACAGAGAGGCAGAGACTGGAAGTGCTGGAGAGCCCTCTGACTCTGGTAAAGCAGCAAGACCAAATGGGAAAAACATCTACAAACATATACTGTGTTTGGCAACTTGACTAAACATGGTTTTTGTGCTCCTGACTACCTATGAATAAGCATTAAGGCAGATATTGGAGTACTCCCAGTCAAAACACAGCTTGATGCCAGCAGGCACTTTTCAGAAACAACTGCTGCCCCTTTCCAGAGTACCAGAAACAGAGGAACCTGCTGCCTCCAGGACTCAGCCCTTGCCCACGAGTGGAGGTGCAGCCCTTGGAGCAGAGGGCACATGGGGCAGGTGCAGAGCTCCTCTGTGCCCCACTCCAGCCAAACACCAGCACTTCTCTGCATGTGGGAGGCTGGGAACGTTTCAACACAAGCATCCCACACCCCTTTCCCCCTCTCCTAGAATACTTAGCAGAAATTTTGATATATTGCAGTAATATTGATATATTTTAGATATATTGCAACAAACAGGAGGTCTCAGGGCAGCCCCCATGCCTCAGTGGTTTCTTAGTTCATCTCTTCCTTCTGATGGGAGGAATGGGATCAAAGAGGGAACCAAGGGGGTAATTAACTCAGATTTATAGCAGGTTTTTAAGGGGAGAGAGGGGAGGCTATTTTTGGCAAATGTTAGATTAGCCATCTGAATATTCAAGGTGTTTTTTTTTTTTTTTTTCAAATGGAGAACTAGAAGGCAGAGCCGTTAAAAAAAGCAGACATGGGATGTTTTCCATCACCCCCCTGAAGAAATTGCTCCTGCAGAAGAGCAACAAGTGGTCCACCACACAAACTTCAGGTTTCTATTTGCACCTTACCTCCTTTATCACTGCTCTACAGATAACAGGTGCTATACCCAACTTCTCCTCTGAATTACCTTCTCTCCTAGACATTAGGAAACACTTAGAAACCGAACAAGCAGCTTCAGTTACAGAAGTTTGTGAAGTTATTACACCACCTTTTTTTTTTTTTTTTAATTTGGTCAGTCACCCTGGGGATAGGCAGCTAGTTAAAGGACAGATTCCAAATACAAGTCTAAACTTCAGCACAACATCTTACATCACAAAGGCAATAATCTCAAAGCACAACTCCTGTGAGGCACGTTATAAGTGACAATTAAACACAGTAAACAGACTGCAGCATATCAGTGTAAACAAAGCAGGCAGATTTTGTCAACCTTACCTCAATTCAGGGCTAAAAATGAGTCTGCTGTCATCTAAAGCTGCTCCACTCCTGCTTGCTTTCTCAGTGGAGATGGTCTGCTCTCCTCTCCTCTCTTATGAGCTACCTGCCAGAAGGGCAGCTGGTCCCTGATCCTGAGTATAAACACCTGGTTCAGCACAGCTTGCTAGCAGAGCACAGGGGTGGCTGGGATTTAAAACAAAAGAACACAGTTAATGATTATTTATAAACATTATTGTAATTTTAACTCTCTGTGAGCTGTAACGGGCATTTTTGCTGGTTTAAAAAAGCTTGATCAATACTTCCTAATATGCTAATAAACTCTTACACCATTTATTGAAAATACAATGATAAGCAAATAGAAGTGTTTGCTTTAAGAAGATATGGTATGAATGTGCATAAATTACATTAAATCATACTATCATAGAGAAATATCTTGTGATTTATGAGTTCCAACCTTATGTAAATTAATGTCCCACAATTCTGCAGCCTGTGGATAGCTGTCTTTTGTGCTGTGATATGAACACACATACTATGCCTTAAAAGCTTCCAATTACATGTGTGGGATTTGAAGACTACAAATGACACCAAAAACTAGAGGGTTTTATTTCAGGAACACCTTAGTATGATGGAATATAGTATCAACATTAGAATTACAGGAATTAAATTTTCACTTTCATTGTCTTGTTAGAAAGGATATAAAAGAAACACTGAAGGAATACTAGAGATACAGGAAAGAGCAAGGTATACACTTGCATTTAATACAATTCATCACCATTCCTCTTAATTTTAGTATAATGTTATTCATGGTGAATCATATTGTGACTGTAAATTTAAGAAATGTGATTTTGAATGGATTTGGTATGATCTGTTTATGGCATTTGTAGGTGCAGACACAGTGACACCATCACAAGGACTGGGAAGGATTCTTCTCATGTACATGAAAGCCAAACCCTACATATTTAAATCCTGAAAACTTCCTTAATTTGCTAATCATTAGGGTTATTTCTCCCTTGTCAGCTGCATCATTTCATGTAAACTGTTTATTTCTTGATATTTCAGAGGGTTAATTTGAGCTAAAATGCTCCTTAAATATTTGATGCTCTTCCTTAACGAATTCACTTGACAAATGTAATTGAAATTAGAATTCCAGACCAAAGAAGTGATAGATTGAATTCAGTAGTTTTCTAAGATCATTTTCTTTGATAAAACCCAAGCCAAACTCAGAAACAAGGTTAAATGTTAAGAAACAATGTTTTCAGGGATTGCTTCATTATAAAGGGAAAGATTAAGTTCGTACATGTCAAGAGGGAGGATGCACACCAGAGAAAGGGGAAGAGGCATTGCTGGCACAAAGGGCTGCTAACTTTTAGTTTTCCTGTGGGACAGACACTATTTTTCTGCTTTGCATGAGGAAAAGTTCTTTTAGCTATGGCAAAACCACTCAAAAAAGGACTTTTACCCCTCATCTCTCTGTAAGAATTCCACCTTAATTTATGTGTGTGATGACAAAAGGAGAGACAAAATACACGTCAGTGCCAAATCCTAGAATTAAACTGTAGGGGAGAAGGAGGGTTTGTCAGTGGGATCCTGTACATCACACTCTGTATGAGGCAAACCCTGAGATATCCAAAGCTCCCAGCTCTGATTAACTCCCACAGGAGTGTAGTGACTCAGCACCAGGCAAGAGATCCGAGTGCATTTCAGGGTGAGGCCATTTCCCTCTGTGACAGCAAATATTGCAGTGCTTCTTTACACTGATTCTTTACACATAAATATGTTGTAATAAATCTCATCCTCAACACATCAGTCCAAAATTGGTGCTCTCTTGGCTGAACATTGCAGCTTGGCTTTACTTGACCAGCAACACACCCTGAGGGTCAGCTATAGGGGGGATATTTTCATCTGACTAGACTGTTAGTGAAACCAAATACTATCCATCTTCCCCTGCCACTCCCCTTTGTTGCTGGATTTGTTTTGTGAGAACAGTTGTCCTGTAAACAAGAAAGAGCACATGTGGTTGTTTTTGTCGTTTCAAAAATAATCCCAGAACCTGTTAAAGGATGATAGCATCTAATGCAATGTCTAATTTCCACAGGAAAGGCACTGGTCTCTAATATTTTTTTCTCTTACAAAGTAAAGCAAGAAAGAAAGTGATGTTTCATTCTCTTCTGTCTAAGCCTGAGTTCAAATGTTGGGCCATCAAATCTAGATTTAGAGTTGGAAGAAGACAGACAATCACATATGATTATCTGATGCACCAGTTCTACTGATTCAAGACGGCAATATGCAACCTACCACTTCAAGAAGAAACCTCTGGTTATTTGGCTGTTGAACACAGACAAGCTGTTGTTGTGCACACAACAGAATTGTTCCAGGTATTTTCCCTAAGTCCAGCATATCCAGGATGTGTCTGAACAGGCTCTAAAATCAGCTGTGTGAGGAGCAAAGTGCCCTGAAGGCACTGGAGCCCACACAGAGCTGGTGCAGTGTCCATACCAGCCATGATGTGTGGGGTGCATTGCACTTTTTGTCACTGGCTGGCTCTGCACCCCTACACATTACAGTAGCTTCTCTGTGCTTTACAGCTCCTTGGGCTGCTTGTGGCATCTCATTGTATCCTAACAAAAAAGAAGATTTTCGTAAGATTGCAAAGTTCTAGGGGTTGGAAAATTGATTGATTCACATAAATATCATTTCAGGTTAGTTCTACAGTGTAAATCAGTAGAAAGCATGTTCTTCCCAGAAGACTGACTCAGGATTATTTGAAGCTCAGTTGGTTGGAGCAGGGTGCTGATAATGCCAAAGTCATGATTCAATCCCTGTATGGATCATTCATGTGAGAGTTGGACTCAGTGGTCCTTGTGGGTCTCTTCCAACTCAGAATATTCTGTGATTCTGAAGAAAGGAAATTCAGAGCAATCCAGCAGAAACTTCACATTGGTCAGCAGCAGTTCATCCATCTCCTTTCATCAACAGAATAAATCCTCCTTTTGTTTTCTCCTGCTAATACCAAATATCAGCACAAAAGGCAGATTGCCTTTGGAAGCACAAACTTGCAAGTACTCTGGAATGGGATGTGCATGTCCCTTGTCCTGCTGTAACCTGGAATCACACCTGATTTAAATGCAATTCACAGACAGGGCTACTACAGTTACACTTTCTCTCTTGCAGTGAGACACAGTGGCAGCTACTCAGTTCTGGTATATCTACAGTGCCAGAAAACAGTAACTTGATCCAAAGAAATCATCAGCAGGGGTTTGAAATTACTGCTCAGTGACAGCAGTTCCTGGTCTAGGAGTACAGCTCTAGATGATGTTAGGATGACACATCTCAGCCCCAGTGGAGAATACACAATTGTCCCCATATGACATGAAAGGTGACACTGTTCACAGCACACAATTTTAGCCACTAGACATTTGTTATGAATATCTAGCAGCTGCAACTGGGAATAATTTCTAATGTGAAGGTCTTGCATTCCCTGTGCAGCCACAGTAGAAGGGGGAGTTGCAGCTGCTGAGGTTTAGTCCTTAGCCAAAACCCTGCAAGCTTCTGACCCTACATGTTTTCCCTGGACTTAGGGGCTCCATGAACCTGCAGCTCCAGAGGCTGTGGAGGTGGTGTTGCATTTACTGTGATCAAGAAGTGTGTTTGTAGCTCCATGTTCAGCTCCTCAGAGTAGCTGAGTTTGTCCACTTCTAACTGAGGCTTCTGACAGTTACTTGGCTCCTCTTTCTCACTTGTGACTATTATGGCTGATAAATACATCCTGTCATTTCTTACAAGGTACTGTGAGGAGCTATTCCCTTTCAACCCTTTTGCTCAAGGCATCTCGCTGAGAGAGGAAGTATGCTAAGATAGAAGAGAACTCTGCACTAGTTCAGCCCAGCAGAAATCTCACAGACAACTATCCTTGCAAGAAGGGAAAATATGACTGGGGAAACTAATCCGTGTTTAGAACAAGCAGCACTTGGTGAAACTTCAGAGAAGTTTCATTTTCTCTCCTGTGAGCAGGACTGGTATTACTAACGTGTTCTTGTCAGATGGGAAGCCTTGCAGTTGAGTTTCTGTGTTTAATTGACTTAGGAAAATACTGTCCTGAAAGAGAAGTGAAGAGCTTTGGCACAGAGACAAGCTGTGCATTTCAGCGTGGTGGCTCGTGGTAATTTTATTGCATCTAGAGATGATTTCCATATGGGTGCTCTGCTTCATGTGACAGTTCTTCATGAGCTGTCTGACAGCACACAGCCAGCAGGACAAGAGTGAGATTAATTTGATGTGTGCTGATCAAAGAGGGTGAAATCATTGGTTTTCATCTGAAGGGAACTAAGGCAACCAGGGTCAAGTCCAATATAACTATGGCACAGACTTCTGCCAAGATGCTGAAGGTAGCACCTCTTTCATGGTTACTGGGTTTTCAAAAGGCAGACTAACCTATGATTTTGGGATTTCTGTTTTTAACTGATGGTGCTCTTACATTGTAATGGAATAGCTCAAGGGCTTTTCCTCCAAGCTTCATCTATGTTTTGGACATATCAGCTTCAGCCAGCTGTGTTTTAGCCACTTGAAGGTAAGAGCTGATTATTGGGGAAGCTTCAAACTCACCTAAGACATCTCAGGAGACCATGAATTTTAGGCAAAAGACTTCAACTCATACAAGTTATGAACTGAAACCTATACTATGTGGAAAGAGAAATAGATATAATATTCTAAAATGCACAGGAAAAATATACCATTTCATCCCAAAACCTTTGAATTATTGGCTAGAATGAAAGGTTGGAAGTACGAAAATTTAAAATATTCATCTGTTCAGTTTTGTACTTTTAGGCTTATACTTTAAAAAAAAAACCCTATAGGTGCCAGATGGACTGACTCCACCCATCTGTAATGAGCCCATCATTGGTAATGAACATGGAGACACACTCAGACCAAGAGCCTGCAAGTTTCCTGATTCTGTTTCTGAGTTGGTATCTAATCCCCTCATGATTTCTGACAGCTAAGTGATTGCTACAGCTCACTGTACTTGGTTTTATTTTCAGTAAGAAATGGGTACTGTAGTCTCAGAGTGTATTAGATACCATTTTCAGAAGTGTACACTTCACTGGAGGACTTCTGCGCTAAGTCAGTGGTTGTTGGACAGTCTATCAGTGCAAAATGCCTCGTGTGTGTAAGGAAGACCAGCACTTCACTGCAAGTACAAAACAACCATGGGATTGCTTCAAACTACTAAGGCCACTTACCTTGCCATCTATAGGTGATAGAAGCAACATTTTACAGGTTCAGAACTTTTCATTTTAGTTTTTCTTTACATAAAAATGTCATAAGGATGTCAAAGCTGCTACATGTCCCTGCAGTTATTTTTGGACAGTAACAAAGAAGAAAATGTTTGGGGTTTTTTTCCCCCCATTCTAAAGGTTCCATTAATATAGATAACTGAGATCTCCCTGAGTGGTAAATAATCGTATTAATTAATGATCATGTGAAAAAAAAAAATACAAAGAAAACATACGCTTCAAAGGACTATTCATTTGTATGTCAGTGCCTTTAACCCCAATGGAGACAAATGGAAGGTGCACATATAAACAAAAGGGAGCATATGTTCATGATGATGGACAGAAAAAGGCCAGCCTGGAAGAAAAAGGAATTCATAGAGGGATTTTAAGAAGGATTACAGATGCCGGTGGCAAATGCACTCAATAAATTATAGCTAGATCAAAGAAAAATAGAATGCTTTGATAAGAGATTAGAAGGTGCCATTCTCAAATGTACAGCTGTAATTACAAGCAACTAAAATTGCATTTTAACCCCATACTCAAGGTATTACTTTTTTCCCCCTAGTTTTATTTATAAACAACTTCTGGCACCCAGGGAAAAAGACAGCTTTTTCAATGTCATAATTGTGTTACTACCAGCCACCAAATAAATACACAATCATTGTTTTCATGCACATATCAAAAGTTCTGATTTGGCCTATGGGCTTTGGGAACAGGTGGTATAAATTTTAGAAAAACTACGTGATATTCTGCAGCAAAAATATAAAGAGATAACCCAGACAGCAAGGCTGCTGCTTTTCTTGGGTTAATAGCTAAGTGTTTACCAAATTGTAATAAAGAGAAAAGCAAAATTGGATTTGCTTTCATCTATTGTCTAGAATAATTTCTTGCCCAAGAACATAATGTGCATATGCACTATTGCTTATGCAGCTTAGTAAAAAACCAGTAGTTCTTTGAAGAGTCAATAGAAAATTAAGCAGTAAAGTTGTAAGCTATTACAACTGTGAATGTGCTTACATCAAGTGTAAAAGTTGCCCTCCTTTTTCCTTTTTTTTTGTTAACTTTCAGCTAGCATGGGAAGGTGCATTTTGACTGTTTCCCTTCAGCAGCAGTGAGCAGGCACTCCAACAGGCATTCCTCGGTGACTGGGACCACAGAACTATCTGCAGCTTCTTGATGCTAAATTCAGGGCAATTCAAATCTGAACATTTCAATGCTGCAGTGGTCTAGAAATTCTGCCCTTGGAAAAATCACCTTCACATGACTATTCCTCATTTCTAAAAAATTTTTCAGACAGTAAAAGTCAAATCTGTCACCATGGCCTTACATATTTCACCTGGGAACTGCTTCATCTACATATTTTTCTTCTGAAGTTTAAAATTTACCATTTTTCCCCACTAGTTTCTGGTTGTACAAATCATAAGTAGAAAGTCCTCTGCACTTGCAAAGTTCTTTTAGTAGTAGACTTGACTTTCCCAATTGACTGGCACTGAGGGGTCTAATGTTTTACTTGGGATTAATTCTTTTAGTTCCACAGGCTGGAGGTCTGCTTCACAGCACTGTGTTGCTGTGAATGATGCGTAACTGGATTGAAAACTCACTCCACTGAGCACTTACTGGTGATGAGAAGATGCTTTTCTCCTCTCATCAATAATTCAGAGTTGATATAGAGAGAGGTGCTCTTCCTGCCCTAAAAATCTTTAGTGAAAACAGCACAATTCCCAGTCTCATCAGCACTAAGCTATACAAGTTTTCATGAAATCTCAGTCATGAGCTGAGGGAAGCATGGATGCATATGCTGGAATTCACTTCAAGCTTTCCTAGAAGGAGTATTACAGTCTGTGTATGAAGTCCCTATGTTTGTGCTTCTGGGATAGAGGCTGCACATGGCAGTAGCCCTCAAAAACCAAATTACCATTACAGGACATAGAATACACCAGTAGTGATCTTAGTGCTGAGTAGGTGTTTGAAACACATGACAGGGCTTTATTTTGGCTCTTTTTGGAATACAGATGTTCCCTTGCTCCTGATTTATTGATTGACAGGCTTTTGATCAAAGCAACATCTCTTCTGTCTTCTGTCTGTGCAGGTCTCTAGGCACCTGGTGGGGATTTCTGACAGAAGGTGACAAATGTCATATATGTCTCAAATGATTTTTTGTTTCCCCTCAAAAGACAGGGGGAAAATTTCTACTGCTTTCTGTGATCAAACACTAAAAGAGTAAAGCCCAACAGGAAACTGCAAGGATAACCACAAATCCACCTGTGCCTGGCTCTAACCTCAACAGTCTGGCATTCTGAGCCAGCACACACAAACCTAAGAATTCAGACTGTGACCATGTGATTGGCCTCTGACAAATAAGGCTTAAAAATACTGAAAAAGAAAAGGGAAAAGTTTTTCTGTATGTATTTGAGCTGGAATTCAGACAAAGTTGTAGTCAGTCAAGGATGCCCAACCCTTCCTTGCTTCAGGAAAGCTAGGAGCCCAGTGGAACTTAGATGTACAACATTTCAATATTTCTTTTCCACTTTCTGCCAAAAGTAAGAATTTCAGAGAAACTGTATGAAGAAAACAAAATAACTAGCTAAAATGTGCTGTGTTTCACAAGCTACAGGTTCTTGGCAAAGCCCCTGGTCATTTTTCATTTCATCCAAACTAATTCTCTGACTCATGCTGCTTCGTGGGGAATCAGCGTCTTTTCCCTTCCTCGTCCTGCACCACCATATTAAAACATAAGGTTACTCAACAGAATTTACTGACCACTCACTTGAAATAAAGACAACCCAGTGGTCTGAATCCAAGTGTCAGAGAAGGCAGTGGCCTCCTCACTGCCATTCAGACAGGAACCCCTGGGAATATACTCACTCCTGTGGTCACCCAGCCACAACCCTTGGCCATGAGAAAAACTGGGCACTGAAAATGACAGTGACTTTCAGTATCTCAATTTCTTAGTTTTTTTCCCATATCCATGAGAAAAAGGAAAGTATGTATTTGTTTTTATACTTCTTCACCGTGGAATTTAGTGTTTCATTTGGATTAATGCTGTCCTGTACCCTCTCCCTCGATGCCCTAGAGGGAGGAAAAGAAGGATCTTCCCGCTCTTTCCATGACTTTAGAGTGAGAACAGCATATGCCTACACTGTCTTTGGCCCGCAGATGGTCTAAAAAAACATGAAAAAAGAAGCAGAGCTCACAGAAAATTTCTCACAGGGTATGTGAGTTAGATGTGGGCAGAGCTTCAGGAAGAACTGGCTGGTCCTGGTCACTGCCTAGTCACCTCTCTAGCTCCTTTGGGTAACAAGAGATTTTTTTGGGAAAAGGCCTACCCCATGGTCTCCTTATCCAGCTGGCTGTGATGTGAAGATGCCCTTGCTGAGACAAAATAGCCATGGGAGGGATTTTTAGTATTTTCCCTTACGGAATAACAACTTAACTATAGTGTCTGCAGATGAATACATTGCAGTTTGCAGACCTGGAGAAATCAGCTTAGATCATTCACTCCTCTTTCATCCTTTTGCATGCATTCCCTACACTTTCTGAACCTGAACTGAAACAGAATGCAGAAACCCCATGCCAGTGTCACAGCAGAATCCTGTGAAACTTCTGTGTTACAGAAGGGCATGAGTTTTTTCTCCAAATTCATCATATGACAAATTTGTCTCTGATTAAGAAACTTTGAGAAAAATGTGCATTTGGGGTTTTTTTGCTTGTCTTTTTTTCTTTGTTATTTTTTTACTTACTTCTCTAAAATGAAACTCAAACTTCTTTTTTATTATATTCTATATACATATAACAAACTGACAAAAAAGAGAAAAAATATTTTCTTATCCTATTTGCAGTCACAGAAGTAGTTATCCTCTAGCCCCAAGAAGATGACCAACATATGATGTAATGTAATTCCAAATTTGCATCAATGCTTTTCCACCTTTACTCATATTATCAGAATCAAAGGAGATATTTGTTAAAAACAGCTTGGATAAAAATCCAGTGATCTCTTACTGCCAATGACACCTCATGAAAGGGGAGAAATAGTTTTTCAGCAAATTTAACGTGAAGCAGATTGACACATTTACATTTTAGTTGCCAAATGCTAAAAGAAAAAACAAAACCCAAAACAATAAACCCTTTCTCCCTGAAATAAAAACATAAAAGGGTTATTTTTCCCAGGTAATAGTGATTTTAAAATTCTCCCCAAGCTGTTTCTAATATTGAAGTGGATATGATTCCAATGAATCATATCCATGAGAAAAAGAGAGAGGCTGCTTGAGTGCATGTCTTCTTAGAACAGAGTTGTGACACACGACCATTCTGCCAAGAGATTACAAACTCAGTGCTTTATGAAAACATTCTCATATTTTAAAGCAAAATCCATCCAATTCTTTATCACCTTGATTGCCTGAGCTCCCTTTTATTCACAAGAAGCAGGAATCTCCTGCAGGTAGAGCATCCACTTGGGCTGCATCCAAAGATCTCACAGGACAGCTTCAGTGCCAGTAAAGCAGAGAAGCCCCTTTTCATTTTTTCTTAGCTCCCAAGATGTTTTGACTGGCTGAAAATGATAAGAAGAGTTAACAACAGGCTGGCTGACCTGGCTCAGTTCTGGGAAAACAGGGGGGAGAGTTAACCAAAGCTTTATCAAGAAAGAATCAGGCAAGTTACAAGAAACGGATGCCAATCTGTGTGGCAGTATGCAAAGCAAATCTTTTTTAAAAAGTGCCTTTTTACAAAATGAAAGGTCTGGTTGAGAGTAGCTTTCATGTTAATGCAGTTTACTTGGGCCTTGCCAAAGGCATTTCATTTCATGGCATATGTTGGTACGATTAAAAAGCATGCATTGTATGGAATTAAAAGGATGCACTTTGGAAGAACTAGAAGTTGGCTCACTGACAGATTGCAAAGTGGTGAGAGTAACGAGTGGAACTATTTCCAGCAGATTCCCACAAGGATCAGTTCCTGGTACAACATCGTTTAGTATTTTCATCACGTGTCCAAACAATGATGTAAAATCAGTCCCCAGATGGTTGGGGGCTGGAGCACTCACCGCCTAAGAGATGCCTGGGAGAGTTGGACTTGTTCAGCCTGGAGAAGACACGGTTTCAGGGAAAGGAAAGGCAGCCTACAAGGAGGTTACAAAGAAAGCAGAGCCAGGTTCTTTACAGAGGTCTGTGGGAAGAGAATGAGACACCATGATCATGACTTGAAAGTGGGGAAGCTTCAACTGCATATAAGGAAAAAAGAAATGGCTGTGAAGATACTCAGACATCAGATCAGGATGTCCAGGGAGGTTATGAGATCGCTTTCTGAGGAGGTTTTTAAGATCTGATTGGACGAAGCCTGGAACAACCTTATCTGAATGAAATTTTGACCTTGTTTTGAACAGAAATTTGGACTAGACGGCTTCCCAAAGTCTCCCCTTGGGAGGAACGCAATTTGGTTGATTCTGCCTGGAAAGTGATTTGGGAATCCTGTTGGATAACTACTTCAACATGTACTCTAATGTAAGGCTACAGGGAAAAGTAATGGCTGGGTGTTATTTGGTCACTGCTGCCTGGAGTCCCACACAAAACCTGACACCTTTGCAGAGCGGAACTCCTAAAATAGAAGCAGCCAGTTGCAAGTGACCATCCCTTCCTCAGGTACAGCCTGTGAAGTCTTGAACTGCTGCCCAATGGAGCTCTCCAGTGTCTCCTGAGCTGCTGCTTTTGCTATGTGAGTGGAGAAAAGGACAGCTAGGACCTGGATTTTGTCCTGTGCAAGCTATGCAGCATTTCAGAGAGATGTTTCTATGACCCAGAACTATAGCAGTACCTTACACTTACAGAGAAAAAAAGGCATTGCACTCCTGGGATGAGAGAAAGTACTTAGGAGCTTTTAGGCAAAGTTATTCCAAGATTCAGTAACTGGATGCTTAGACAGCGTGAAATTCTAAATAAAAATAAAGTTTTAAAATGCCACAGCTTCTCCAGAGAGAAGATTAATTCTCCCTTGTTGTCATTCAAAAGTACTGGCTATGCTTTGCTGGAGAGCAAGTGCCAGTGCTGGATCATGACTCAGGTGGCCAGGATTTGCAGGCAGGCACTCACCATTCTCTACTTTAAGCCCTTTTGCTTTCCTGCCTGACTTGGAGTTGTTCTGGAGTATTTCTGAATGGCAGAAACCTTTAAGAGAACTCCACACTTTCACAGAAAAGCCTTTTTGCAGTAGCTGAGGGAATAGTGTACATCATCTACCAGATACAAATGTTAGAGGTTACATGAACAGCATCAGCACAGGTGTGCTGCAGCAGAAGGACCCTGACCTGTATCACTAACTAGAAAGTCAAGCAGCCAAGAGATAAACCCATCTGACCACAGATAACCCTTCTGATGTGTTTTGTTGCACTTGCTTATTAGCTGAGATCCATTAATGTGAATTATCTAGATTCATGTGTTGTAGAAATGCCATTATGATAAAGTTCACAGCCTCAGACACATTCAAATACCTTGTTTTTAAACAGAAATCATAGTTGTATCTTTTTTCTGTTATGTGAAATCCCCAACCTTTATGTAATTTGAAGAGATTTTTTTAAGCTTTTCCTAAGTGATGCAACTATTTATTCATTGCTGCTTTGAGTTTTGACACCAGAGAACTGTGTTGGCCAGACCTGCAACATGCTAGACTATGAATTCTTTGTTTCTTCAATAACAATCTGATGAAATGGAATTATAACCTCATCTTTTAATTCAATAATTTCTTACATTCTAATTTTAAACTTGACTAGCTTAGTATTCCTAGGTGAAAAAGTTTTGTGGGATTTTTTTCCTCTGAGAAGAAAATGTACTTCTCTTCAGAACTTTCAGACACAAAAATACACATTGATAAGTAGTCTCTAATCAGATAATGTAGCATTGCCTGACCATTTTTTATATATCCCTATGTTGAAAAAGTTAGAACATGAGTGGTATAATTTATCACATCATAGTTAACTCATTCCCAAATCAGTTACCTTTTTGACAAAAGTATACATTAGACAAATTAAAGTGTTTCCTGCCTTTTATGGAAAGCCAACAGCTAAAAAGAAAGAAGAGGAAATAAATGGATTTCTTGCAATATGCAATTACATACTGCTCTGTTGCATGTGGATATGTAAGGCGTGCTGGATGCTCACACATAGTGCAAAATAAACAAGCCATCACACACCAACACATTGCTAATCCAGGAGGAGTAATCTGTGGGTTGCTACTTCTTCTGTGTACCTTGGTCACGGATTTATCTTTGACTGCCCACATGTGGAACAGTTCGCTGGCTCAGTAACCTCTTAGGCACACAACCACTCCCCAGCAACTGATTTTTTTCCTACCTTTACTTAGCAGCAGGAAAAGGACAACAGGCAGCCAGGCACAGTGGCATCCAAGGGCAGCATCTGTGGGTGCATGGACAGAGCCAAGGGCAGAGTGCTGGAAAATGTAAGAGTATAGCAGTGACACTGTGAAAACACGATGGTCACACACTTGACAGGAGGCGGCAACATCATTTGTATCACACATGATACATTCACTCTACCATTAATCACTTAAAAAAATTAATTACAAACATTCTTTACTTGAGACAGACAGTTCCTTTTTGGTAGCAGGGAACAGGGTGTGCCACAGTTTTCTCCCTGTCACGCTGAGCCTACTGTCCTTTCATGTTTTCCCTGTGGAGGATTTTTGTGACAATATCCAGTTGCCTCACACCTTGCAGATGATTGCTCTGCCCTTATCCTTCAGTGGAGTGGCAAGAGTTTTTCAGATTCCCGTTACACATCACCCACTGACCATCTGCTACTACCACCTTAACGAGAAACCACTTGATGAAAGGTGATTGAGTGGTTACCGTCCAGTACAAGGTTACAAGCTCATTATACTACTTCCCCCTCCAATATTAAGCAATAGTGATAAGCCCAGAGTCTTAGCTGATACAAATTGGTGCATTTCTGCTATTTCAACAGTGTTGCCTTTGTTTACATGACATTTAGCTTAAAAGCATTTACTGTTAGGTTAATTTAGATCCCAGCCTTTGCTTAAAGTGGGTTTCGGGGTGCCATTATTTTAAAATAGAAACTTGGGCTAATCAAGGAGTATTTTATTCTTTATTATTCTTTTAGTCATCAGGGATGGGATGTTTTAAAGATAAATGAGCTTTGGTGTTGTGGTAGCACTCGTGAGAACTTGGTTTCTGTTTCCCCTCAGAGCACTGAGGTTTCCTGTAAAGCTACTCTTGGTCTGGATTTATGTACCATTTGCAGAGGAAGATCTATCCACCTAAAGTTTTCACTTTAGGTTTTGTAGAGTCAGTTTTATATATCAGGCTGCTAAATTACACACACAAAAAAAAAAAAAAAAAGGAAAAAAAAGCTTCAAAAACCCATGTCCAAAGGAAGCTCACAGTTCCTTAAACAGTTTTTGTTCTAAAAGCAAACCGCTACATTTCTCTTTCTGCATCAGGTCTCTGCTCTGATCCGTTCCCACTAAACCAGAAGCACTCTATGCAGCCATCCTGTTAGGGTTGTGGATTTTAAGACACAATAAAAGTCACAGAACTGAACAGATTGAAGTAAGCTGTGACAACACAAGAAAAAGCCAGAGCTGCCTCTTATAGAGACATTCAGCAGGAGCACAAAACTGCAGTGAAAAAAAGCCTGGCAGTGTGATTCAGAGCATACCACTAGGGGATGATA
The DNA here is from genome assembly GCA_013399225.1 of Rhipidura dahli. Classification (NCBI taxonomy): domain Eukaryota; kingdom Metazoa; phylum Chordata; class Aves; order Passeriformes; family Rhipiduridae; genus Rhipidura; species Rhipidura dahli. The sequence continues at coordinate 149,441 of VXAC01003690.1, forward strand.
GCGTTGCTGTACTCAAGCTTGGAAAAAAAACGTTCTGAAAGGTTGTGTTGCTAGCACATACTCTATTTTAGTTCTGGGACTCATCCCCTAATGTCATATATATTCTGAGTGGTAAAGGAGCCACCTGATGTCCAGCTTCATTTCAGGGAAAGGGAGGGCATAGGTATGATGGGCACCAGAGGACAAGTTTGGACGTACTCGGATTACTGGGGGATAGTTCAGAGGAGAGACACCTTGAAAGGTCAGTGTCAGGAATGCAGCATGCTAATGATGCTAATGGTATAAACAACCCCCCAGCTAGGGCTCGATTTGGTGAGGCACTTATGTACATGTCGTACATAAGCTTGAAGCACCTGGGCTGCTGTATTCATTTCAGCCAGGTGACCTGCATACCTCACCGGCCAGGAGCCCCAGGCATTGCACAACCACAGAACTGATGTTTCTTGGCATTTATCCACACTCTTTGAATGCAAAGATTAGTGCATCTTCCTCTTATAAAACTGCCTTCTGCTGGTGATCATTCTCCTGATTCCAGATGACTCTGATTCATGGCATAAGAAAAGCTTTCCCAAAGGATTCAATAGCTCTTTGTCCCCAAAACACACACATTATCTGCATATATTTGTGTGTATCTCCTCTTATCCTAAAAAATAAACAACTCACTTCTGGACCCCTATTCCCTCATATCCAGAAGGAAAATATTGCCTGAGAAAACAGTATTGTTTTCTTTTTTTTTTCCCTTTTGCATAATAGGACATAATTTATTATTTGGCTTATAATAATTGACAAGGGTCCAGAAAAATGCAAATCTTACTGTTTTGATATCTTACACTGATAGTAACTTATCATGTCATAGGCCCTTTTAGCACCAGAGACATCATTCTGGTATAGTAATCCCTTCAGAGAATTCCTTCCAACAAATATAGAAGACTGTCATCATGATGAGAAAAAGCCTTTCCCCTAAAAGTGTTTATCATCCAAGAATAAATAGCAATGAAAATAATGGCTTTTTGAGATTTTAGAGGTAATAATACATTTATCAGGAAGATATTGCTATGAGCATTGTACATAAGCCACTTACCCTTTCCAGTGTCTTACAGTCATCTGAATGTCAAAAAAAAAAGGAAAAAGAAGAAGATGAAGTTATAATGCTGTATCAACAGACAGCTGTCCTAGTGGGCACTGGGAGCACGGAGTGACTCGCATTGCTGAGCAGTGCAGTCATTGCCAAAGGAATGATGAGCTCACATTTCTTTCTGATTCCCGTCCGGCTGTGGTCAGACTGTGGGGCTCTCACCCTTCCTCGCCCAACTGACGCCCCTGGGCTGCCTGGACACCAGATCTGGCTCGTTAACGTGTCTGGAATGAGCGGGAGCTTTCTCTCAGCTGGCAAGCGCAAGGGCCATACTTGGATTCCCAGGTTGGAAGATTATCTCATTCAAGCACAGTTCTCCCACAGATATATAAGTGCAGTGAGCGTGGTGGTCCCTGCAGAGCTGGCCTGAGCCCTGGGAGGTGTCAGACCCACAGGAGCACAGCCTTCCAACACCAGCAAACATGACGATGATGATGAAAGTCGAAGAGCTGGTAGGTGCAACCTTCTTTCATTTACTCACCTTTCTTTCTAGATTGTCGTTAGACCAGGCAGAGAAGGATGACCTTTGTGGGCCACTGATTTAGCAGGTTACCAGCACTGCTGTGCTCTAGGTGCAAACCCTTATATTCTGTTTGTTATATTATATATTTTCATTTTACCTTTTCCTTGGGAAAGGGTCTCACCACAGATACAACTACACAGCTGTTTGGATTTGGCATACACAGTTCACCAGGAAAAGACCAACCAAAATTTTGCTATTTATTTGACTTTGTCCTTGATTTTAATTTTTGCATTTCTTTAGAAGCCAGTAATCTTATGATCACACTAAGTAATTCCAATCTAATAAAGGACAACATATTAATGCAGGGAAATACAGCATTTTATAATAGCAAATGAACAGCTTAATAATAGTATTGTTTTCTAATAACAAACTAGCAGTTTCTACAGCCACTACTGTTAATGATGTAAGAGTCTTTGAAAAATAATGTTTAGACCACAAGTAATGGGACATTCCACTGCAGGATTCAGACTGTCTGATCTGAGGGAGAAACTGGGAAAACAGGAAGGATTCAGTAAAACACTGCATTTGTTTTTCCAGATGGCTTTGTTAAGATACAACTGCCTAATTAATGCCTAATTAACTAGTTAATGCTGTCTTAAATTCTTTGGCAAGGTTCTGACAGTTATTCTGTATTAGGCTCTGTAACAAATACAATTTTACAAGGTGATCAAACAGAAAGGCATTTTAGGCCACATGAACCACTCTCAAAACACACAACAGCCTCTACAAAGTTTAACAAGTTATCTCTTTGTACACACTTAATTTGGCATCAGAAATACTTCTGATAACTATTGAAAGCTGTGCTGGTGCTCAGCACCACATAGCTTCTGCCATTCTGCTACAAATGGGAGTTTGGTACTGATAGTGATGGATAAACCAGCCTTGAAATTACTCAGCAACCTGATGGAACTGCATGGGAGACGTGCCCTAGCCAGTGGCACCCACAGCTCACCCAGGCACAGGCAGAAGGGCCTGCCCTGGATGGCACATGCTCTGGGAGAGGGCAGGGATGAGGTGCAACCAGCCCCAGGCAATCCATGTTCCCAGGTAGTGGCTACTGCAGTCACAAAACTGCTGATTATATTATATCATATCATGTTTGCATTTACAGGTGACGGGGAAGAAGGTGGATGATAAAGAGACTGGCAGCTTCCTCCCTGAGGACTTCAAAAATGGAGAATATGAAGCTGCTGTAAGATTAGAGAAGCAGGAGGACCTGAAGACAATCCCTGAGCACTCATTGACACGAGGTGATCTGGCTTATGAGAAGGAGAAAAAACTAGAAGCAGAGGTAGGCTCTTGGGTTTTCTGCTTGGATTTTTATCATCCTCTGTGCGATTCCTGCTGCAGTCCTTGAAGTTTTGCCTCTCTCTAAGTTAGAAATACATGCATGTGAGCTAGAAAAGCCCTTGGGAGACCACCACAAAAGGAGGTTGGTCTAAAGTCCACTGAAGACCATGGAGATCTGCTCACCTCTGTAGCCTATGGGTGCAGTCAGTAACACTCTGAGGCAGAGCCTAAAACACCCCCAGTGCTGTCTGACTGAAACCCTGAGGGCTCCTGCTGCCCAGGGGTCACCTGCTGCTGGCTGTCAGTGAGGGGGGGCAATCAGAGCCAGTGAGACACCTTCAGCTTGCACACCTAATGACTGCTAATGAAAATAACTAACCCACAAAACATGTAAGAGTGCATTTCTCAAGCCAGAAGCCTTACTTACCACGAAAATGTTCTTTTTATGAAAACACAGCATTACACTTACCAGCACGTTTGGGAAGGACAATTACAAATGAAACTCATACAGGTCTACAGAAAAGTACCATTTTCTATTTCTGGAGCATGACAATTCTCCCTAGAAGGGAGATCCCTAAGAAATCCTTAAGAACTGAAGCTTTCTTCCCCCCAAACACAGTAGCTGTAATATCTTTAATTTCTTTCTGTGAATAAGCAATCAACTGGCCTAAAAATTTAAAGCAATTTGGAAAGGATAAAGTTTAGCAGGGGGAATAAGACTTTATTCTAAAAAATGAAGAGTGAGAAAGTCAGTCCCAGAAACATTAGAATAAAAACTACTTCTTAAACTTCAACAGAGGCATCATTACTGGCTACAGAGGGTTTTTTTGAGTTCCTTCCAAGCAGGTTCCTAAGAACTTTGTGGGTTTCCAGTTGATTCACAGTCAGCATAATTATTTTCCATTAGGCTAATGATCTGCACAGCAAACCAGAAATGCAGAGAACGATAAAAAGAAGAGGTAGAAATAACCTGAATAAGAATTCAGCTGACAAAACTGTACACCATATACTGGTGTCACCAGTCTATTTACCCTTAACCACACCATGGGACAGAATCTGTCATCTCCATTCACCCTGAGTTACCCCCTGTTTGTGAGTCTCCCTTCTGAAGTAAAGGACACTTCACGGGATCTCAGTTCAGGCAACACATTTGTCCTTGGTGTCAGCAGTGCCCCACACTGACTTAATGCCCAGATGCTTTTTACAAGCAGGTTTGGAGAAGCCTTAAACATTTACTGAACTGCCCCATCAAGGACACTGAGGACATTCTTTGTGGCTTCCCAAAATATAACAACACTCGCTGACTGAAATGCTAAGATCATTCTAAACCTTGTTCTTCACTTGAGGGTATGTTTTTAAGCAAAGAGAATTAAGTTCCAATAAATTAAGGGCTGCATCTTTAAAAAATAAGTGCTTAAAGAAAATCACTTGGTGGAAGTCAGCTGAAACTTCAGGAGCTTTCCAGCTCTCATAAGCTGCACATGAGATTTTTTAAATTGGCAGTGCCAGAAGAGACTGCAGTGCTGCTCTGACACCTGGTCTAAATTCATGTCACAACCTATGGCTCAAGAAGAAGCTAGGAAGAGGTCTAATGGTATATGAAAAACTATAGATGAGGTAGAATTTCTCACATAGTTAGTAATTTATTCTAATGGTCAATTAGCCTTACCCGCAAATAAAAAAAAATTAAAATAGGCAATTTAATTCAAAGTTCATCCAGTCTTAATTGAATTCAGCTGAACAGTATCACACTGCTGTCCTGCCACTCTGAAAGGGAGAGGTGGTCACACAGCTCAACTTGCTGCCTTCTGTGATTTGTTTCAGCTGAAGAAGAAGAAATTAGAGGCCAGGTCAAAACTTGAAAACTTGGAGGATCTTGAAAAAATTATTCAGCTGAAGAAGAAGAAAAAATGCAAGAAAGTGAAAGTGCCTGTTTTAAAGAAACCTGAACCAGAAGTTATTGTAAGTTACTTCAAAGTACCTTATTCTGGGAAAGCACTAATGGGGGTTTGTGCCACACACATTCATGCTCTCTATATTCTTTCCATCAGACAGGACCTGTGGATATCCCCACATTCTTCAAAGCTGCACTGGAGAATAAGCTGCCAGTAATTGAAAAATACCTGTCAGACAAAGGGGATCCAAATGTCTGTGATAAGGTACACTCTACTTCTTAATGCAAGGCCTACTACAGAAGAGAGCAAAAATAACTTACACCATGAGGTTTTGTAGATTCCACTCTTATGTAAGGAAAAAAGGGATGGGGGGAAGTAAATAAATGCTGGAAGTTTTGTACATCAAGTTTTCTAGTGTCCACTGAGACCCTTCAAAGTCATATTACCTTAAAAAGACTCTTTATATTTAAAAGAAAGCTGTTGGTGCCCGGGGGGACCTGTTTTTCCACAACAGGTGGTCTTCCAATGCTATGGAAAAGGAGATAAGAAATTTGTCTGCAGAATAAGAGAAATAAGTGGCTTCCCTCACACTCCATAATGCATAAGCTGCATTTGCAAAACACAGCAAAGCATGTTGGATGGAGAACTCAACAGGCACCATTTTAAATCTGGATGCCATACTCCAGATACTTCTGCCATCCTTTAAAATGCTGGGGAGGCAGCTCTCAACTGTCAGGTTACTATTAAAATTTAGCAGATTTCAGGTGTCCAAAGTATTAGCTCTATAAAGGGAATCAGCATGGAGCTTGTATCTGCCATCATCCTAGGGAGGAGGAGAGAAGAGATTTAAAGGTATCTTTGTGCCATATGTAATGTCTAACTTTGCACCGTTTGAATTGCCAGTTCAAACGCACGGCACTGCACAGGGCGTGCTCTGAAGGACATCTAGAGGTGGTGAAAAAGTTGGTGGAAGCTGGAGCCCGGCTTGAACAGAAAGACATGGTATGCACATCCACTCACACCTCTTTCCAAAAGCTGCTCATTGTTTTATACGTGCCAGGAGAAGCATTTATACAAGTGCTTCTTACAGAGGAGGAGTATTAAAAGGCCTTACAATGTCTTTTTAGTTTATCCTTAAAATAACAATGTTGAGAAGAGGTCTCAGGAGGTAGTGTCTGCCTCCCTGTGCCAAAATGGTTGTTGGAAAACACGGGAAGTGCTGGCCAGCAGAGTGCCACAACCAACAAAGCCTTGGGTAGGGTCAGAGAGCTGAGGTGAGCCTGCAGCAGGTGCTGAGGGTCAGCGCTACCCAGGGTCAGCACCACGCGCACATTCGCCACCAGGATTTCAAGGCCACGCTCTGGAGAGCCCCCTGCTCCTCTGGAATGCCAGCCACAAGGGTTCCTGAGTACCAACAGCTTCTGCAGCTGTTTCTTTGCTTCTCTGCTCTTCTTCCCTTTGCTCTGCTCTTTGTCCCTTTGCTGACCAGCCTTCCTCCTCCTCGTTTAACCCTGCAGTGCTCACAGAGGGTGAGAAAGAGGAGGAACAACAGGCAGAGCAGGACCATCAAGGGACATTCCACTCTTTCCAGCACAGCTCAGGGCAAAGATACTGAATCTTGTAGAGGAAAAGCATTTTAATTCACTTTGTGGGCTTGCATAACTTGTTTGTTTGTTTTTAAAAGAGAACTATTCTTTCCTTGAGCTTCATTTCTATGCATTTTAGAACCCAAAAGGCATTGAATAAAAAAATATTAACTAGCACATACCAGCCTGGCTAAAGATAACTTCTCAGCTCACAGAACAGACAAAACACATCCTCTCTCACGGCAGCGTTGCCAAGATCTCTGTCTTTAGGAGCAATATGCAGTGAGTGTGAAGAGTGAGAAATTCACAGTACTGCAAAAATTAGGGCAAAATAAGAAAAGTTGTTACTAGAAACAATTCAGTGATCACAGTGAAGTGCTCTAGGTTAAATTGCATAAAAAATAACTTGGTTTAATATAGAAATTTGATAAAAATAGTGTGTTTTTTCAATATAACGATGTATTAAAATACTTTTAATTTCTTTTTCCTATTAAAGCTTCATTCTACAGCTCTGCACTGGGCATGCCGGGGAGGGAATCTGGATGTTCTGAAATTCTTACTGGACAAAGGGATAAACATAAATGCAAGAGACAAGGTATGTGCTTCTGGAACTCTGCATCTTTTTTAACTGGAGATGAAAAGCTGACCCTTACTCCCAGCAGATAACTTCCGGTAGCTGCTTTTGAAGCAGTTTGAAGCTGTTCCATGCCACTGATCATTCTCTGCCTTGCCCCCTCAGCTGCTGAGCACGCCCTTGCACGTGGCTGTGCGAACAGGTCGCTACGACTGCGGAGAGCACCTCATAGCCTGTGAAGCCGATCTCAACGCCAGAGACAGGGTAAGCACCGACACCTCTCACCTGCCAGCCCCAGGCAGCACCACAGAACCCCTGTGCAGCCAGGCTGGCTGGCAGTGCTGGCCCAGCAGGACTGATGCTGTGCTCACCATCCCTAGGAAGGGGACACACCAATGCACGATGCAGTGAGGCTGAACCGCTACAAAATCATCCGGCTCCTGATCCTGCACGGAGCAGACCTGACTCTAAAGAACTGCGTAAGTAACAGCACAAAATTGAAGCAATTTTACAATGCTTTGAAATAAGTTTCCCACCAGAGCAGTTCCATAGGTTTCAAGACTGGGAGAGACTATTGTGAACAGATGTAATTAGATCACTTCAGAGCTAATTAAAGCAGAGCTGAGACAGGGAGAGTGTAACTTGGGAGAGGTCAGGGAAAAGAGGAAAACCCAGTACCTCTTTTAGAACCAGAACCCACTATCTGCTACTTAGACAACATCACAGCTATGTTTTAATTACTCATATAAGATATTGAAAAGATAAAATAGACTTACTCTGCACAACTCCTGGGCTTCAACCACCACTGAGACAACAAAGATCTTAGCTTGTAAAAGAAATCTCCTTTTTGTTAAGCCCACAGCCGAGGGCCACCCCCAGCACTACACCTGGATGACTGGCTGTTAACCTCACTGCTGGGCAACAAATCCCTGTGGCTGAGCAGAGAGAGGCCCCACACCTGGCTGTGCTCAGAGCCACTGCAGCAGTGCTGCTGGAGCCCTGTGACCACTTGTTAAAAGATAGCACCTGAGAGACAGTTTCTCCCAAATCCAAACCTAGCAGCAATAGCACGTGTTTTACCATTGCCAGTCAATGTTTTTGATTGACAGTCAGTCAAAACTCATGGGGGACAAGGAAGAAAACAGTCACTGGAGCACTCTGTACTCCCTACTCTCTGCCCATCTCCCTCAAGTGGGGCTGCTCCTGGCATTATCCCTCATCAGCATATGACAATGATGGAAGGTACAGCCCCAAAGGCCAGAGACTTCCTCTGTCAGATTTTGTGTGCACACAGAAGTTGATCCTACTCATCCTAATTAAACTCCTACCTGAATTATGAATTAAATGGAAGAGTGTCTTACTGAGATTGCACCTAAATATATTTCTAATCACTTGAAACTAGAACAAAAGAAACACCTGCATGTTCTGCTGGCCACAGCATTTGCTTAGACCCACTGAAACCCAGGGAGTTTTTATCATGGGTCTGACCAGGACTGAGACTAGAACTGCAGAGCAAAAGTACTCTGACCTCAGGGGAGTGATAGTAAGTCCAAGCCTGTGTGTGCAGAAGGGATTCACATCATTCAGATGCACTGAACGAGTATTTGCCATCAGCAGATGAAATTAAATCTCGCTTCCTCTGTTTCTTTTAACCAGGAAGGGAAAACCCCAATGGATCTTGTTCTTCAGTGGCAGAATGGCACCAAAGAGATATTCAACAGCCTGAAAGACAATTCCAAAAAGAGTGCCCGTCTAGGTAAATTCTGAAGAAAGACACCAGACCACGCTTTTTTCTGCTCTGAAATGCTTCCCACGTACCTGGATGAAAATGTCCTTGAACCTTGTCCTTATGGCACTGGATTACTTGAGGTGCCTTCACTGAAAATTGCAAAAAACCTGCAAAGAAATTATTTTGAAAGACAGGTTGCGTGTTAAAATTCCACTAGCTCTAAAATGCCTTTATTTATTTCTATTTATTATTTATTTATTTAAAAGTAATTTTTAATGATTATCAAGATTATTTAAGCTTTTTTTTAATAGATGCAATTGCTCTAAATGCAATCTTTGCCAGCAACGTAAATCCTTTTGTCTTAAACGGCAGCATTTTCAACCATATTGGCAACTTTCCTCAAGCCTTCCAATAGCTCTGAATAGCAAATACGTGCAACTGTTGTCTTGTCTCGCTACTAAAATAACCTGAGAATCGAGTGGTGGTATGTGGAAGAGCAATGGGAGAAGGTATACTGAGGTGCCAAGTGGATTTAATGAAGTAGCTGAGTTATGGTGTTTACTCAGGGTTTGGCAAGCGTGGTTGATAATGAGCTCGAGGACGGAGCTCCAACCACCACGTATCCCTTTGGACTGAAGGATTCAGATACAATGTTGGGAAGGTGAGAGGAGGCAGTATCAGGGAAGTGAATTTTTTTTAAAAACTATTCTACTACGAAGTAAGATGATAGAAGAATGCTCAGATTATGTATATTTGTAAATTTGTACTGCTTTTTCTGTACATTTTGAACTGATCCATTTCAGATTAAATAAACAGAGTGGTTCTTTTTACTTGCTGGAGTGGTAAGTGTGCATGGGGTAATTTTGTCTCCCTTTAAAGGAAGTTCACATCTTGGCTGCTGTAAAATCCTTAAAAATTAAAAAAAAAAAAAAGTCTCAGCTGCCAAGAGCAGCCATGCCTTGAACTACTTCCTTGCCACTGTTAGATAAACCCCATCTCTTTCTTATTTTGTTAAATGGAGGCACACGTGAAAGCAGAAAGATAGTATTTTGAGCAGCTAGTAAAACAAAATTACAGTTCTATTACTGAGTTTGATTTTAAAAATACCATTTCTTGGTTAGTCAGTATGGTGTAGACCCCCAAGCCAGCCCCAGTTATCCAAGCCAAGAGAGATGCCAAGTCCTGTTAGGAAAGGCAGACACTTCTCCCTTTGCTTTAGAAGAAGCAGGACAACCTTCAGTGCTGCCAGCCAGGGCATCATGTCCCACTTCACAGAATCACAGAACAGTTTGGGCTTGAAGGGACCTTTAAAGCTCAATTACTCCAACCCCTCTGCAAGAAGCAGGGACACCTTCAACGAGATCAGGTTGCTCAGAGCCCTGTCCCACCTGGCCTTGAATGTTTCCAGGGCTAAGACATCTACCACCTCTCTGGGCAACCTGTGCTAGTCTTTAACCACCTTCACTGTAAAAAACTTTTTCCCTGTATCTAAACTAAATTAATCCTTTTCTAGTTTAAACCCATTACCTCTTGTCCTATCACAACAGGCCTTGATGAAAATTCTGGAGAAATCTTTCTTACAAGCCCCCTTTAAATACTGAAAGGCCCCAGTAAGGTGGTGCTGGAGCCTTCTCCAGGCTGAACAACCCAAGCTCTCTCAGCACTTCCACACAGGAGAAGTGCTCCATCCTTTCCATCTTCATGGCCCTTCCTGGACACACTCCAACAGCTCCATGTTCTTCCTGTGCAGAGGACCCAGAGCTGAACACAGCACTCCAGGTGGGAAAGAGCAGGGTAGAGGAGAAGTAGACGCTGCATTCAGTTAAATTTCTAATTATCCATTGGATGGCCTGACAGACAAATATGCCAGAGACTCTCAAACGCCTCCACCAACCCATATCAGCTAGCTTTATAGTCTGACCAAAGCAATATCCGGAGGTGGAGTCAGAAGTGGGCAGCAAAGAATTGCTCCTGGAGTGCCAATTTTGGAGTGAATTTACACAAACCCCAGAGAGAAGCAAGCAGAAGAACCACCTATTCTGTCCGCAGGCAGCTCTTCTAGACTGAGACCAACAGCTTCACACACGTGAGACTTTGCTCACACAAGCATCATAACTCATGAGTGTCACCTTGCCAGCTGTAGGCCTAATTTGGGAACACATCCTCCTCCACCTCCACTCGCTGCCCTTCTCCGCAAGCCATGACTTCCCTGCTTGTTTCTGCACCGGACACTGGGAGCAAGCCTTGCAGGAAATAGAAATGGCATCACTGCTGGCTAACTCAGTCTGCTCATCACCTAACCAAGCAGCAGTTCAAACGTTCAGGCACCCAAGTGGCCACAGCCATGTGCTTCGGGAATCTGGGGGAGAAGAAACTTTTCAATCAGCTCCTGAAGCACTGTATCTAATAAAGGACAAAGAGGCAGAGTTCGAATTTTTAAAGTCAAACAAGTAGCGAGAAGAACCTCAAGCATTCAAAGCCTCCTTCAATATGTTAGTTATCTTTTGTCACACTTAAGGTAGGTTATTCTCTGGCCAAGGCAAGATTAACATGCCATTCAGAAAACTGCACCAAACACATTTTGCTTCTTCTCTGGTTAGAGCATTATTTTAGAGGTAAGTCCATACGTGACAGACTACTTTATGCATATGTATATATACATCCACACACACATATAAAAAAATCCCCAACACCTATAATAAAATGGACTCAAGTCACAAAATCAACAAGTAATAACATACAGGAAACATATTTCATATTTGTTGAATGAAGTAAAAGCTGTTGTAACTTACACAAACATTATGTAGAATTGTTAAATCTATGAGAACTTCATATATAGCACTCAGTCCAGTTACCAAGAGCTCAGAAATGACCCACTGCAGGTTTTCTGCTATATTTTACATGTTACAACTTCCACTTTTCAACTTGCTGTCAGGCACCAATAAAACTGGAATACTCCCAGTAAAACAGGCTCAACAGTATCTTAGTACAGTAGCTTACATGGTTTTTATATTCATTTAATGAAAAGAAAAACTTCAGTCGACATTTGGAAGAGCTCTGAAAATGCTCTGCTGATTATATCTGCTTGATTGGTTTTTTGGCAGCCAGATTAGGTTTACTGAGGCATTAAAAGGAAGGAAAATGGAAAAGCAAGAGGCAGCAATATGAACACATGGATAGACAACAATTCCAGAGCAGGATGTACAGAAGGAAATGGTGCAGTAAAGATGATGTGAGGTGGAGGCTGCTCAGGCCTAGGTGAGATAGCTCCTGCACTGCAACATTCCCTGCTGAGCACAGATTAAGTGTAACCTTGGGCTCTCTCTCCCCACCTATGGCAACCATCTAATGGTACTGTTTGGTTTGAAGTGCTGCAGGACACACAATGGACTTTGGGACATGAATCTGGCAGGTCAGATCAGTCATTCCTACTGTAACCCAAATCCAAGATACTTCCCTAGCAACTGACAAATCCTGGGATCTTCATTATTGCCATTGATCACAAAACTGAATAAGAAGCAATATTTTTTTTACGGTACTACTATTCTTCTTCACAGGCCACTTGAAGGTAAACTTCATCTACTGGCTTGCAATTTTACAGAGATGTGTTTAAAACTTGAGAAACCAGAAGAGTTAGACTATGAAGGCACGTGTTCTTAGACATGTTTTTAATAAAAAAGGAATGTATGCGTACAAGGGAAAATTTCCATGTTAGAAATGTTCTGTTGAGTTTGCATTAACTCCAGGGGACCTAAGGCAGGGTCAGTCTCCTGACCTTGGCCAGAAGCCCAGCATGACCTCTCAGATGTGGTGAATACCATCTCAGATGTGGTGAGTCTCATTCACACAGCTTTCCTCACTTGAATGCTGGACGAGTAACTCTTCTGCAGACTAAGCAAGGCAGTAAGGGAAAAATTAGGTTGGCTGGAGGTTGGAGGAAGACTCAACACTGGGTAAAGAAGAGATGGAGGCTCCTGCTGACAACTGCCCTCAAGCTTGAGTCTTAGCTTTTTTGCAGGCTGGCACTGCTGTTTCTTCCTCCTCAACCTTGCGAGGCTTCTTCACCGTGTACACCACGCCACAGGCACTCTTTCGAGTTTCTGGAATATACAAGCAGAAGCTGCAGTACCAGTACCTCAAATAAAACACATTTCAGGCACACTCAATTCAGGTGTCCATGCCCCAAGCACAGTTGGACATGTTGAGCAAGCAGCCAGTCAGTGCACACAGCTGGGAAGCAACCTGCATGGGCAGGAGCTTGGGATTCACTGCATTACAGAGTGGAGAAATACAATGGTGGGTGTAGAGTTATAGAAAACCAAGGAAAACTGAGGTCTGCAGGGGCTGAGAAGCTGCAGAGACACAAAACCATAGGAAACCAGGCTTAGTCAGTTCAGTAATCACAGAAGGACACATTCTTGAAGCACTGTGAAAAGCATTTCTGAGCCAAACATACTGTTCTTTAAAAAATACTAAAAAATGCATTCACATACCTCAGGACTCTTAGACTGTGTGGGCACAGCTGTATTGGCAGAGGATCCCCTACATACCAAGGAAGTGACTTGATGGTATTCAAGAATTTTATTTACCGAACCCTCGACATTAATATAAAATACTGGTGTGTGATGTTACCCAAATCCTCACATTTGTCAAATAACCTACTCAGAGCCCAATCCACTTTTGTAATTACTGGCAGGAAGCTTCTCTGCAAAATTTGAATTACAAGAGATTCCCTACAAATACTCTATTACCAGAAGCTCTGCAAGAACCTTGCCAAAATATACTGACTTATTCTGGGCTAGTATTCTCTCTGGGACAAGGGAAGTGACACCTGCTATTTAATTTCACAGATAAGGCAGATGACAGGCTTGAGAAATCCCACATAATTTTGACAATAATTCCTTCAACACACTCTGTATCTCTATGTAGATTAGTAGCAGGCTGGAGAAAAGCCTGTTGATTTTGCCATGAGTTTGAAATTATCCACACTGAAGAGTGAGTCAGAAATAATCCACATACTAAAGCATCAAAAAGGGATATGACTAAGGTTGCTTCTGCACACATGCCGCAAAAAGGCAAATGCAAAACACATGCATACCCATTTTTTTGAAGTCAATCACTTAGTTTCTGTCAGTGTCACCAAGATCAGCATTCAAACCTTTCTGCAATGGGACAGTTTCACTATGAAGCACAGCAGGCAGGTCCCTATTTTGGCTAAACCATTTATGACTCATTAATGTGGCTGAGCGAGTCCTCCAGCAAAGACAGCACCATCGATTCAGCCACTGATTTGCCAATATGGCAATAAGGGAAAATAAAACACCCTTGCCACACAAGCTCTTCTTCATGCATTGGACAAAGAAGCTAAAACCCCAATGACCTGCTCTGTAAGGTCTCAAACGTTTTGGACAATATGCACCAACAAGAACTTAGTTCTACAAATGCAGACATTACTCGGAGGAGCTGAGTGAAGTGCTTACCTCCATGCAGCACGGTGGCTCTGCAGTTGGTGGACACAGCTGCCTTTGCTTCGCCCTCTGACAGGCCAAACAGCAAACCTCTGTCACTGCTGCTCAGGATCAAAACACATGGAAGCAACAAACACAACAGGGAAGTCTCTCTGCGTGATAGGTTTGCTTACTCTACAAATAACTGGGAATTAGTGAAGCTGTAACTCAAAGTGACATTTTGCATAAGGTTACCCAGAGGCAGAGAAATGAGGCACCCAGTTCTCCTGGCTGCAGCTCCAGCAGCCCCCTGGAAAGCTCCTGGCAATGTTGCTTCTTTCCAGACAAGAAGCTGTACTTTTGAATATGAAAGTGTGTCAATGCAGGAACATTTTAGATGCACATAATCAAGCAAAAAAATTACCCCACGGAAAGTTTCAGTTTTGGGAACAGGGCACTGTCTCGTACAAAAGCATTAAGCTGAAGTTTCCAGCCACCTTAGCAGGGATGACACCACATTAGCTATGTTAATTTGGGTTGAGCCTGACTGCTCATTTTAAGAAGGAAGAAAACATTGCACATAAAATCCTTCCAGGCCACACAGCCTCCCACATGGTTCTCATGACTCAGAGCACGCTCTTTCCCCTCAAGGGACAGGCCAGATACGTGCTTCTGGGGTGGGGAGAGTAATAAAAATGCATCTGAACTCGTAAAAGAAGGGAAGAAAAGATACTCTCCTTTGTTTCTAGAACACAAGCGCTTATTTAACATTACATGTGCACCTAAGGACTGGAAAACTCAGAACAGAAGTAGTTACTGCTCAGACAGAACTTCTAATTTTACATAAATACAATTTTATAGCTTCTACTACCAAATATGTGGCACTTTGGAGATACTAAGTAATAATTTCTTGTTTGGTTCACAGTGTCCATAGATTTTTATAGGTTTTATTCATTTCTCCATTTATACCCACACAACATTAATGCATATCACAACAAAACATTCCTGTAGCTGAACACAAACATTATTATTTACAGTGACTGCTCATGCCATGCCATAACCAAGATCTGTTGCCCCTTCCACACACACACAGAGCCCTGATTCACTGAATTGGTCACCAACAAGTACCACTGTATAAAGATCATAGACTGTAAAGGATGAAAAGAATTTCAAAACCACTTTAAACTTTCAAATGTTACTATTAACTGCTGCCTTTGACTTTGGAAAAGGATACAGATTAGCCACATCGTAAGGACCACGGAGTTCTAGAGGCTAAAACAAAGCAAAGAAGTTTGGATAAGTGAGTGCCTCACCTGTAAGCTGACAGTGTGAGCAAGCAGGGCAATGCTATCACACAGGCAAGATTAAATGCTGTATAATAGCAAGATACTGAAGGTACTGGGAAATCAAGCAAATATCACTATTTTTGCAAACAGAGTCCCTGTCTGGGAGAAAACTGCCATGGAAAATACCACAGCAGCAGCAAAAAAAACCCCCCCAAAACCAACAAAACAAAAGTACTAACCAACAAAAAAAATCCCCAAACCCACAATACAATTCTTTGGTAAAAGCAACCATATTTAAACCATATTAAAACCATATTTAAATTTTTATATGTTTAATACGTAATTAAAGCTGTATTTTCAGCAACAGATAAATCTTAAAATTGTTCTGACCTAAAAAAAAATATAGGACTTACCCTTTCAGCTGCACTAGATATAACTATGTTCTGGAAAACAAAAGAAAACAAGCATTCACCAGTCAGACAGCATCAAGAAATTAAAAAAAGAGAAAAACAAAAACAGCAAGAAGCAAAGACTTCATGAGCATTAGTTAAGTTCAGGCTCAGAGCCCACTTGAACATCAGTATCTGATGCCCTCAGATGAAGTGAGCTCTATTCAGGGTGGACATCTTAATGTGGGGACACAACTAAACTCAGTTATTGCCCTGTCCCCTACACAGAGAGGGGCACAGGCACAAGCCCTCCCTTGTAATCACAAACCTCTCACAGCCAGATAGGAGATGAGTAAGTACAGCACCTTCCAGAGGGACAGGCTAAGCAGTGTAAGTGTCAAGAGTGATGGCATTAAGCAAGCATCTATCAGCCTGTATCTCTCATAGAGGACTTCAAAGTGCCCTTAAGGGTAAAGAAAAAAGTGCAAAGCTGCAGGCATTGTGTTAAGAAGTGTCCCCTTTATTTACAACAGCTCAAAGAGGCCCCATGAAAACAACAACTCACCCTGAGCTGTAACAGAAATAGCTTAGGAGTCCAGGATCCCCCAGAAGGAGCTTAGAGATGGTGCCTTGAGACAGTTTGGTGCTCCCAAATTTTCAGCCTCTATTGTTGCAGTACAACTCAATGCTAAGCATTCGTGTTGGCCTTGACCATACTCATATTGCTTCAGGAAATACATCTACATCTAGGCAGTGGCTGCCTTTCTGTGCCACACACTCATTTTTCTCAACACTGGCACCTCTGTGAAAATCACCAGGCAGAGAAATCCTTCTCCCTTCTCTCCCAAAAGGTGTCTGCAGAACAGGTATGTGACTACACAGGGGTTGGCAGATCCCACAGCTCAGCTGCCAGAACTCTTCTGATGTTAAGCTTCCAAGGATGCTCAACAAGGGGGAGCCTGTTTTGCACAGGTGGTAACTCTGCAGCAGAAAAATCTCCTTGCACCTTCTACAATACTGAATAAAAGGCTTTGGGAATTCTAGCTTGAGTGGGTGAGAATGAGAATTGTGCTGAGGCAGAGACAGACTTTCCCTCTCTGATGTCAGTACCACCAACACATCACACCATCTCTGGTTTCAAGGTGGGGCTTCAGATCCCTTCCCCACTCTGCTTTGCTTCTCCTGCCACCACCCCAGCAAAAAGAGCTGGGCAGGCACTGGAAGAAAATGCCCTGTGTGCAGCTGGAACTCAGGAGCTGAAAAACCTACATGAAAATGAGTGCATGTTCACACTATGCCCAAGGTTTCCTTGTGTGCTGAGGAGGAGAGGATGACTCTGATGAGGACAGATAACTCTGCCTTACCATAAGGAAAGCCAGAAGCAACATACACATCCCAGTGACTTAACAGCACACATATCCTGATGGAGCCTAGGAAATTTATTTTTCCTAACAGTTCACCTTTGAAACGACCACACTATGGATCCCAAAGGTGCTTTTGAGCCTCATTGGTGCTGACTGCAAGAGTTTGCTGGGAAAATTCAAGTCTTCTCTTCCAAACTGCAGCAACTAATGCCTGTTGCCCAGGCTCAGAGAAGGTCCCAGAGCAGCTGCATGAGACATCTCAAACCAGCACAGGATTGTGGATCACATCTGTGCATTGGAGATAAGCTCTGCCTGGTTCAAAGGCAACTGGCTTCCATTAGGGGATAGGTAAGATGGAGGAAGGAGACACGAAGAACACACACGAAAAGCACTCCTGGTAAGTGAAGGAGAGGCAGGCAAAGGCAACTCCAAGAGAAGAGCTGAAGGGAAAAACTCAAAGGCAAAACACTATCTCCCCAGATAAAGCAGACAGCAGCTGTTGAGTACACTGCTCCAGGCAGCCTCCAACTCAGTTACCAAAACACAGGAGGTGAGGGACTGTGGCTATACACACCTTCTGTCTGGCAGGGCAGGTGAGTCTCTCCTTCATTCCCTGCACATTTTAATGTTTTAAAGACACTGCTCAATGCCAGCCCTGAGAACATCAGCGAATTTATGAAATTTTCTCTGCCCTGCTAAAATAGAGGAATAAAAGGATCCAAAAGCTACTACAGGTTCAGTAACTACACGTTACAGAAGGTGAGAGTTGCATGCCAGGTGCCAGTGAAAGCAGCCTGTGGACCAGCCATACCATGTCTCATTTAAACAAGGGCCTTTACCTCACTGATGGAGGGCTAATAACCATCTCTGCTGGTCCACAACCTACTCAGTCTGAAGGCAAAGAACAAAGACAAGCTAGCAGTCCTCTTACAGTGCCTAACAACAACTTGCCATGTGCTACTCTAGCTGATTTACCTTCCAGGCACAGCTGAAACACCAGACTGACAGATGTAGAATGACAGGGCACTGTGCACAGACTGAGTGCCTGAACATCTCGCTTGCCCTGCCTGTGACATCAACTCAATTGGTGCTCTCCAGTTCATCAAAAAATATGTGAGAAGCACATCTTGAACTGTACAGAGGAAAGAGGAGCAACATCAAAAAGGGAATCCCAAAGGAAAGGGGCCTGGTGTGTATAGAAGTCATGTCCAAGTTGATACTTCATGCCATTAACTGCCAGAGCTGGGCTTCTCAGGGAAGGCTGTGCAAATACTTCTGTAGCACCAAGGAAATTAAACTGTTTGACCCACCCTGCTGTCCTCTAAAAGCTGCCATGCTTGAGGAGAACTGAGCTAATGATGGATCAACTTTTAATTTGCCTTCCAAGCTCTATATCCCACTTCAGATTTTCCAAATCCAGCTGCCATTCTGATGCCAAATCCAGTTTCTCTGGATTAGCTACATGTGGCAGAGGCCATTTACAATGCAGAAGGGGGAGCTACAATTTCTATTAACTTTGATAGGTATTATGATATGACCCTCTATCAAAAAGCATGGCCTGAGAGGACACAGCATAACAGACAGCTTAAGCTGGTAGCCTGGGAGGAGGTAAGTGATGAAAGTAATGGGTTACAGGCATCTCAAAGTTACTTCTTCCTTGGGTTTCAGTAGCGTGGAAGAATGCAGTTCATCTGCCTGCAGCAAAGCCTTGGCTGGCAGCCAGCTAGCTGTTGGGTCTATTTTGGACACAGGGAACTTACTAACCATTCAACAAAACAAGGCTTACACTTTTTTTCTTACTGTTTTCTAGCCCCCACATTCAAAGTATACAGTCAAAAATGAGTCAATCAGAAATATGAAAGGGAGTATTTTAAAGAAATACATGGATTTCAGTTCTAGTGCAAACCTTAGATGTCTGGCACTTTGTCCCCTGCTCCATCCCCTCGCACCTTTGTTTTGGGAATTGCATACCAAAACAATACATGGGTTGTTCTGGAAAAGGAATCTAACAACTTGACAGCTTAAGAAGAAAGCATGCAGTGATGCAAGACTGGAAGTATCTAGATCTAGAATGATTGTGTCCTTGTGTTAGTAGGCCAAGATTTAGTCACAGCTTCAGATGCCCCAGCATCAAACTCATTTAAAATGGCTCAGTCTGTACAACTCCAAAAGTATTTGAACTGAATTAATTACCTTGTTTTTACTTGGAGAGCTTACCTTTCCTTTGCAGATCTGCATCAGGCTGATGGCATTTGAAATTGTGTATCTTCTCATTGTGGAGTCTTTGATGGCAGGCGTGTAAAGAAGTTCAAAGTAAATGCCTCGATCTATTGCCTTCACATGAAAGAGTGATCAAAAATCAAAAGGAGAGAAGCCTAACAATCTAACAACTGCTGTCTATTATTGATGTAGCTTATTCTCACTAACTGTGTCATATATGAAAAAAACATAAGGCAGAATTGTTCCAGTAAGAGCACAGAATAGCACGAAAGGAGAGCAGGGGAAGACTTCACTGTACACCAGATACATGTGCATAGATCTTTGGATGACAGATAAATGAGGTTTAACAAACAAATACCAGCCACTTATTTGTTGTAACTGGTTATTGGTATTATATACACACTGTCACAGAAGTCAAGGAGACAGATAACCACCACTGGTTATCCGCTGCCTTGAAACTTTGAGGATTCTACTCCTCTAGTCCTTCCTCTGCATCCTGCTGTAAGAAAGATCACTACCTCCCTCAGTGCCCATGTCTTGCAGATGAAGAATTTCTCCTTGCACAAAGCAGCAAAGAGGACCCTTCTTCTCCTGTCTCACAGCATACTCTGGTGTTTGTGACACTGTTAAAGAACAGTGAGTCACAGGAGAAGTTTCAAATAGTAATACTGACAATATTTTCAGCTGCTTTGACATCCTTTGCTCTCTATCAAAGTGCCTCACCAAAAGCCTAGTATTGTTCTTGCAAACACAGAAAGGTTAAGCAACTTACACACAGTGTCCTAGAGACAGAGACACAATGTAAAGCCAGGAATTCTTTGTTGCATGGCAATCTTACATTTGCCTGAAATGATACTCTATGTTTACACAAATATTATTAAAATATGCTGCAACGGCAATACTGTAAGAGAGCCCAGTAACTGAATACAGCTGGAATTAATCCAGCCCCCACCCATGCATGACCTCTGCATGCAAGCACAACAGAAGCTATATATGCATCAAGTGTTTTACACAGAACTGGCCTGATATCTGCAAACAAGAGCAGCCTTAATTTATCAAAGCCAAACAGGTGATGGCAATGCACCAATTTCCAGTCAAGGTGATTTTTAACCTCATCCCTACCACTTCAGCTGCCTGCCACTCTGTCTGGCATCATAACAACCAAAACTGACAGCCCCAGGGTGCACAAACCAGTCCAACAGACAGACTGCCTTGAAGCTGGGAGTGTGGAAGAGGATTAGCAGCTTGCAAGGAGAATGTCTCCCAACACAGGGCTTTAAGACCCACACAGCTCCTTACCTGGGTCAGCTGCTGGAGTTTCAGGCAGCTAGAGTGCTTTCATATAATGTTTCACACAAAACTGTTATTCCAAGTGGAATGTTGAAATCCTCAGTTTATAATAAAGTCCAATGTATTATTTTTATTCTGCCTCAGAATTAATTCCAGTTAATTTTAAATTCTTATTCTAGGTCAAACTTTCTGAGAAAAGGAAGTAGGATTACTAGACAATTCCAAATTTAAATTTTTAAGTACTAAGGACTACATCAGCCAAGAATATCCATGTGGAAGAAACCTTTACATATATTCAGAGGAGAAAACAAGCTCCCCTAAGAGCATGTTCAGATTAAGTTTTCTGGCAAACTACCAACAGCAGGCAGAACTATATTTGAGCCACACTGATAACCATCTTGGATCCCACAGCACATATTTAGCAATGCCACAGTTGCTTCATTTACCAAGACATTCTTTTGTCCAAGTATGGATTTAATACAGTTGTCTTTCAAGTAACCAGCACAACATCCTTCTCCTAAATTAACACTGCCATTCACATTTCCTGTCTTTTAAATCAAAGGGCTGTTTATCTATCCTGACACAGCTGTACCATTTCTGGTTTGGGAAGAAGCTTAGTCAGCAATCACACCATATCTCCCTGCTTAGCAGCATAGTGGCCTTAAGGCTCTGTTTCCATTCCTTGGAAACACCACTTCTGCCTTCTTAAGTGGGGGACAGGAGGAGAAAAAGAAAGAACATACATCACTGTGTATTAAATGCTGCAGTGGAGGCCCTGAAGTGAAGGACATTTGAAACAACACTATACATTATGCAAGAAAATAAAAGAACCACTTGGAAAGGAATGGTGGGAGGAAAGCTGTAGGGAATTCAACTCAAATTCTGTATTTAATGTCGGTCTAACAGCAAGAAAACAATTTAGATGTAAATTTACCATATTCACAGGGGGCCTTCGGAAGTAGAATGGCAGCTTTTCTGTTACATTTATGCAGACCAGATCCACATCCAGTGTTGTGCAAGCAATCTACAGCAAAGAAATAGGAACAGATTATTAGATATGCCAAAAAATGCATAGCGAATTTAAGGTGCACTAATATTCTCCTTCATTTCTTAATGCAACAAATGTGCCTCCAGGGTGAGTTCAGTTTTAAAATTAAGAGGTATTATGCCTTGCAGGTATGCCAATAGAACAGCAGGGCTACTGATGAGGGCCACAGCTTGAGCATTTGAGACTTAAAACCTAAGTCTTCCCTTTCTCACAGAACTAATTTTTCAATAAAATAATGGCCAACCCCAAAGCAATACTTACTTCTGACAGAGGACATGCAGAAGCAATGCTGGCTTTTGACAAAAGAACTAACAGGTAATAAAGGTCAACCCCAGTTTACAAAGGGAAGAGCCCAGGAACTGCCCCTTGTCCCATCATGTTCTGCTCCCAGTGCAGCACCTGTTTGTTTACAAGATTAATTACTTTTACCACAAGCAAAGAAGAAAAGACAGAAAAAAAGCAGGATGTTAGAGACTGGTGGTGCCACATGCCCAATACTGGAGACCAATCCCCAGAGTGTCACTTTCCTGGCTGGGTGGAGAATGTGCAGCTCCTCCTGACAGCCACACCTCTGGCAGAGTCTGGAGACAGCACTGAAGGCTACAGTTTAAGAGTTTAGCTTTGAATTCACACCACAATTTACAGGTGTGTAAGAGATGGAGGGAATGAACAAGGGGCAGAGGTTCCTCACATTGAGATACAGGGAAAATTAAGGGCACCTAAAAGTGCTTGATTTACATTGATCTCATGCACACAAGGTAAGAATTGTGTATGCCTACCCTGCAAGGATGATTACACAGGGCCAGACTAATGTCTGTAAGCAGTTGTAACAAAGAAGATAAGATAGGCTGAAGAAGTTGAAAAGGTATTTTCTGTGTGTAGGGGAACTCTCTGCACTCAGAAACCTGCCAACCACAGCTCCAAATACACCTGGGCCAGGTGCCAACCATTCATCCATCCCTCCTCCCACTGGCACAGAAGCACTGGGAGCTGTGAGGAGCCCCAGGGGTAGGAGCTGCTCTAACACAAGGCACACTACTCCTTGGCAAACTGGTCTTCTATCAGTTTGTTCACATGGAATTTGGATGGAGATGAGAGCAGAGGCCCAGCTTCAGGAATGTTTCTTAACTGTTGATAGCATCCTCTCCTAGACAAGAGAGCCACAGTACACATGGCAGGCAAACCAAGAGGTTTTTGAAGTTAAAAGGTCTCTGCTGGGACATTCAGACTAAACTTTTTCTTCATGCCCTACCTTTATCGTCCATTAGACAGGACACAGTTGGAATCCATGGCACAGAATTAGACTTGTATGTTCACCCTAAAACAGCCAGTTTTCCTCCTTTTCTTACATAAGGTACAAATTACACAGAGGTGATTTATGAACATGCACAAAACAAACAGCTTTGAATCATGCCCTAGAAAATATGTCAGTGAGGTCATAAAAAATTCAGGAAAAGATAATGCCAGAAATTAAGGAAAGCAAGAATAGACATCAGACACATGCAAGCTGCCCTATGTGATGAGAAATCAAGCCTTCCTAGTCAGCTCCAGAAACACTGGAAAACTCTTCTCCATTTTGCAAATTAAGCACAGTGGGAGAGGGAGCGACTCAAAAGCCAGGATATCTACAGGATTCCAGTGACATGAACATTTCAGAAAATACCACCAAAGAAAAACAAACTGAGACTCATACTTCCCCATGAGGACTTCCTGCACTGCATGAAAAATTAGAGAGCAGATTTCTCCAAGAACTGTAATGTTCAGCTTAACTTTGGCTCCCAGACAAGTCAGACATGAAAGCAAGTTTAGGTTATCCTGCCTGCTAAAAAGATCTGAAGTGCAACAACTTTATCCAGAAAATGTCATGCAGCAGTTGCACAGCCCAGCACCCGCCTGGCAGCACTGTGGGCAAGAGCCCCATCTGCTGGGAAAGCCCAGGCAGCCATTAATAAATACATTTGCCACTGTTTGGATGCTCTGAAGCAAGCTAAGCTTAGGCCAACATTTTAGGAATAAACATTGAAACCTGACTTTGCACTACACCTTCAGATTTATATATGTAAGATTTTTAGATACTGGTGATGAGCTAATTGCTTACAAACAGCAGACAGAGCTAATTAATACCATCAAAACAATCAGAAATCTTAGAAAGCAAAATTTTTGAAAAGCAGCAGGTACAGACCCTATTACCTGTATGGAATGGGCATTCCTGTTGCAGACCAAAAGAATCTTTTTGGGGGACTTAAACAATGAGCCTGTTCTACAGTTGGTAAACATGGCTTCCTCATGCCCTTGAGGATATAAATTATTTGGAGAATTTAAGCACATCTTTCAGTACATGTCACTGCCACACTCAGTCATAGAAGAGCTTTCCTGGCTTGTGACAAGAGGGCACAGACTGGTTTTGGGCCATGCTAAAATTAGAGTATATCTCCAATGGTCATGTAATTTTTTCACAACATGAAAAATCTTGTTCTATGGAGAACAATACAAGTGCCAAATTGTTGGTAAGAAAGTGATGCTCTTGAGGTAATATTGTTACCAAAAGCCAATAGGAAGTTAATTTGCCATGCAAGACCCACTCTTGAAGGCTTTATCCTTAATAATGAAACATCCATGAGTTGTAAGAGCCAAACTGTATGTGCTGAAACCCCCTGCATAATGTCCCTTGCACTGGACTCCCTGTGTGATGCCTCTACAAAACTGACCCAGCTCTCCAGAGTCAGACACTCTAAAATCTCTAAACAAAAGCCAACCACACAAACCTGCCCGGAAGGTGAAAATGTAGGGAGGAAGTTTTTCACCTCATGCAGTTTGCGAGAAACACGCTTGGGTTCCATCCCCAGCTCCAAGTGCTGCCAGCATGGAAGCAAAGGAGATAATCTCACAATCCTGCTTCTTTCCTCACACCCTGTCCATCACCTGCCAGAGGGTCAGCACTGTGTGCCCTGGCCTGCCCAGAGCACAGGCACACGCTTTGCGCTGGCACAACTCTGTGCGTGGCTGAGTGCTGAATCACACTGGGAAAGCGGAGCTGCCTGCAAAATAACTTGGCAAAAACTCTGGTTACTGCTCAGCCAAAAGCAGGATCCTCCAAGCAAACTGCCATGCAGCTAAGCAAGCAGCCTCAGCAGCAGGACAGACAGAGACCTGCAGAAATGCATGGCTGTTTATGCCAGTTTAAACACTGCCACAGCTGGACATCCATGCAGCAGGCATGATATGGCTGAAAATAAACAATAATAACCTTTAAGTGAGAGAACAATCTTATCCCAAAAAACAACACAGCACATCCCTGCTGATTACCTAGCTTCAGGTGCTTGTTTAAACACTTGATAAACTAATTAAGCTCGTTTGAGAAGTGAGTTTTTATACTATTGCCAGTGATCAAAAGAAAAAGGTGGAGAGGGGCCCCTGAAAATATTTTAAACCATTTGCCTCTGTCACATCCCTAAGAGTCCTAGAATCTTGCAAGGGAAATAAAATTCAGAAATTAGTTTCATTTAGCTGTAACTCTTACAATTAGTGTTTGAATCCTGCTGAAAAATTCTTTAAAGTTCATGTTCTTCTACAGTCTCTTGCTTTGTACTTTACTTGGACAAGTCTTGAAATAGGAGGGGAAACAATGTAGAAAAACAAAACAGAAGACAATTTTAATGTGGCAAAACAGGTACTCTGCAGTACTAGAAAGTGGCTTTAACTTATTTTAGAAAAACAACCACCAGACAGTTTTAAACTGAGAAGCTCACTTTGAAGGTAAATTCTTCAAAGATACTTTTTTTTTTGCTTTGCCTCCTTCACACTGCTTTAAACTGCATGCCTGCTTGCTGCCTGCCAAGGCTAACAGAGATGGGACACTTCCACCTACTCACCCAATTCAGATGTAAAGTTATTATTTATGAGCTTACATCAGGTCAGATATCACAATTTAGGGTTTTGTAAGAAAAATTGCAAGAAAAACATAACTTGCTTTAAGGTGCTCCACCTGATCAGAACATCAACATCAGCTGTTATCAAGCATTTGAGAACAATTTAAATAAAAATACGAAGGAAATGGAGGTGAACACTTATCAGGTAACTCACAGAGCCACATCAGTTCCACTTAAAAATCCTCTCTAGCTTTTCAGAGACCAGGAACAATTAGTGCTAAGAGACTAACAGAAGCAAACAAGCACATTTTAGGGAAGTTGTCAAGAGTTTGAGCAGCTAAAGCTCAAGACAGAAGTCTTCTACATAAAGTCTATATAAAGTCTTCTATATAATTCTTCTATAAAGAAGTCTTCTACATATATCAGGGGGGAAAAAAGATCTTTTTTCTCCTCACTAGAGTACAAGGAACACAAAGGCAACCACAGTGCAGGGGCATACAAGGCCATTCATCAGACAGAAGAAGCAGATGTTTCACACTTTAACCTGTCACCTCAGGGTCCTGTAGCCTCCTGCAAATCCTCCCAACCCCCTCAACCTATTAACTGACCAGGCTGCTTAATTAATATATAATTATATTATATTTATTAATTATATTAATATAATGCTTAATTAGGTCCATGAGGTCTTTATAAAATGGGAAATAAAATCAAAACAAAGCATGTACTTAAATTAGGACAAGGCACAAAAAGTTACTGAAGGAGCATTACTGAGGAGGTGATTGTACTTACATGGAACAGTTTCTCAGTTTTTGGAAATACTGCTATGATGTCATATAACCTTATATTTGCAGATGTTGACCTCTACAAAAGGAGCAAACAATTACTACCTTGAATTCTTACAGATGTCAAAGCTATGCACAATGATTATAACCAAAACAATGAGAAGAAAAATCCTTTCTCCTTGTCAAGTACTAAAACAAAGCCAATAATCATCCAATCACACAGCAGGTTTCTACAGTGAAGTCATTGAGGCTTGTCCCACCCATCTACCAGGACACTTACACTGTTTGCTTTGAACAGCACTAAAACATAACCAGAGACAAGGCTTGCTCATGGTCTTCTAGTTTATGCACAGGAGTCCAGAAACAGAACTGTTGCTATACTGACAAATGATCAACAGAAGCCCTATCCAGTCTTCTAAGTCGGCATCTCCTCATGTTCACATTGTTTATTAAAGATGCAATCTGAGAAATCACTGCTAAGTGCCCTATAAAATCCAGGTGGATCTACCCATAGAATTTCCAAAGTTTCATTCATTCATCGAGAAAAAAAAATAAAAGTTAGAAAATTGATTGTTAAGTATACTTACCAAGAGATTACAGTGGGAAGGATCAGAAACAACAAGTGTTAGCCGGGTCAAGACTTTAATTCTTTTAGATGTCCCCTACAGAAAAAGGAAAAACATAAAATTTTTTTAAAAACCCAAACCAAAAATTCGTGGTCATTTCCACCCAGTCTGCTATAAAAAGAAAACAGCGTCATGGTTATAGTCTTGCTATACTAATTTTCTAAAGTCTGTAGTGACCCTTCCCTAATTTATGTTATCTCTTTGATATTATCTCTGTCCATACAAAGAATGACTTATTGTGTTTCTCTGGGGAAGGATGAATAGAAAGGAAAGAGAAGAAATAAAGAAAAACAATAATGTAGAAAAATTTGCTATGTTTTACTACTGCTGTGATTCCCCAGGCAGGCCACAACTGCAAGGAAAAGCAGTTCTTGAATTAACCAATGTCACTGAACCTTAACACAGTATTTGTATTTCTTGTATTTCTTTATATGCAAATTTTGCTCCATCAAAACTACAAAGTTCTTTCCAAAACTTAAATTTCAAGAATTGTATTGTAATTATTCAACTACAAGTAGATTAAAAACTCACACAAAGCATCTTCTTTAATAATTTCCAAAATAATGAATAAAGCCTACCCTGATGTAAGTGTACCATTGTTCCAATGCTTGGTGTTTTAACCATGAAACAATCGACATATTTCTCTTTTTTGATTGCCAATTAACACATAAAATCACATATACAAACACACAAAGGTTAAAAAAAGGTAACTCAGAATAACTATATATATATAGAAAGAGAGAGGGAGAATGTAACTAGACATACTTGTACAATAGGTAAAGATGGAAACAGCTCCGAAGGAGATATTGGCTTGATGATTTCCTTGAAAGAGAACAGAACAGTTATTAAAAATGTCATGGGTTAGGTTTACAAGTAAACAAAAACTGTGTTCCAATCTTAAGAAGAAATTCACCACACTAACAAAACTATTTTTGTGGGACAGTACATGAACCATATTAAAAATTAATCCCAGGGCAGTTCTACTGAATTATACAATTTACTTGTGTCTAGATGTGCGTTCTGCAGCTAAAGTTATCTGGGAACATGCAATAAGGCAGTAGGTTTACTAAATAAAACACAGTAAGAACAAATAACCCCAAGAAAAATTACCTGTTTCTTTTCTTTAAAATCAATGACATGATTAAGTGCAACTGCAGAATATCCCACTGAAAAACACACAGTAAGAATATTTGGTCCAGTAAACAAAAAGGAAACAAATCCAATGAGAAAACGGTAAAATAGTAATTACTTAAATGTCTTTAAATTAATAATCACCTGGATATTTAGATTTCACAGTATTTTTAAAGAAGACTGGTTCACCCAAAAAGTGCCTTAAAAGAGGAAAAAAAAAAAAA